>CADDXX010000142.1:278279-451414 GCA_902810485.1 Alauda arvensis
GTTAGRCTTCCAATTTTAAGTGTGGATGAGACATCTTTTCTGGAATTGCACACACAAAATGTCTAATGTAGAGAATAACAGAATTTATTTGCAATTTTAATTTTCCTGAGATGGCTTTACAGCTCCCACTCTCCAAATGATTATATGGCGTTTTAGTCTATTAAAATTATCTTGAAAGGTTGAGGGTGCAGCCCATATTAGAAAATATTTTGTTTATAAAACTCCTACAGTACTCCTAGTAGTAATTTTAAAATGTATGTCTGAAATAGTTATGTAAGAAAAGCATTTGAAATTTTTTTACAATATATATTGGGAATGTTTTCACTTATATAAATAACTACTGATAATATGACTTATGAAAAAATTATTACTACCATATGTGGAATATAGTGACTTCTAAACAGATTTAAAAAGAAACAAACCCTACAAACCCAGGAAATGTGTATATCTGTCTTTAGAAATTAGTGTTTATATCACAACCGTGATTTGTGAATAAAGAAAAATGGTTTGTAATATCAAAATAAAAGCTTAGTCTGAAAAGGTACAAATCCGTTGGTGTTCAAAGTCATTTTGCTTTCCCTGCTGTGCGTGTGGGCTGTGCCCTCGGTGCCCCCTGGCCCTGTGCGTGCTGTGCCCTGTGCCTGTGGGGCTCGGGGCTGTTCTGCTGGGGCTGTTCCCCCCAGTGCCAGCCCTGCCTGCTGTCCGTGTGTCTGTCCCCGTGTCCGTGTGCCCCCGGCAGCTGCCACCGCAGCCCTGGGACAGCCAGCGTGGCTCTGGGCTCAAGGTTGGCTTCCAAAGGTAACAACTTCCAGGCAACACTGCATGATACACGGGGAATAATTGGGTTTGTTCACAGGGCTGAAAAAGGCATCCTCTAGAATTCCAAATTCCAGTGAACCTTTGTCTTGGTTTAGCGTAATTTTGGGAGAATACTTCTTAAGGGGCTCTTTCTCCTTTCCCCCCCCCCAGCCGGTTTGGGAATAACTTCCTTAGAGAGAAGTGGAAAAAATACCTGTTTATTTAACCCGTTAGGCCCTCCTCAGCACGATAAATTGAACAATACTCAATGACAAGGACTTTGTGCTGCTCTGGAGAGATGACAAAATTTAGGCAGAAGGTCCCCCCTGAAGATGGTGGCTGGGGTCTCAGACTCTTTGGTGCCGGGAGTTGTGGCGCAAGGTGGATCTTGGTGGGTCCCAGGTGTGAGCCCTCCGGCGCTCTCCCGTGTTCACAGTCCAGAGAGATTAGGAAAAAAATTCTCGGGAAAGGCAAAAAAAAGGAAAAAAAAGTAAGTCAAAGAAAAAGCTACCTAGCTATGCTAACTAAAGAAGTAGAAGCAAAAGCAAGCTGTTAAGAGAGAGCAAAAAGCAAAAACTTCTCCGTCTCATACTGTTGTTATCAAAAACTCTAGACATTTAAGGTTACTCAGAGGAGCAGAGCCTTTGAAAAAAACTGTGCCTCCCCATCCCCCCAGACCCATCACCACGGTGCAGAGAATACAACATCCCACACAAATTCAACAGACGATTGGGGATACAAACATCATCATGTCACCCTAGGACAACCTTCCAGTGAGTTGTCCTTTCATGGACACTGTTCCTGTGCACAGCAGGGCAGGGAAGCAAGCACAGACAGCTGCTCCAGAGGCTCCTGCTGTCCCTGCCAGGCTTGTTGTCCAAGCCACAAGGAAGGTGCCACGTTCTAGATGTSCCCATTAGCCCAGCAGGCCCAGATGGGGCTGCTGGGGGTGACATGCCTTGGCTGTGTCACATGCATGCCAACAGAATGATGTGATTCTTCTACCTGGGCTCCCATTGCACTGATTTAGCAGAGGAGGACAGGACAGAGAGAAGGAATTCAATATTGCTTGGGTTGCAGCTTAGCAGGAAGTTTTATTCTACCAAGTGCCTGAATCCTTTTGGGAGGCTGAAGAGAAGAAACCCTGATATTTGCCTGGAATGGTGGGGAGATATTACACTGTGCTAATTTATATCTTTATATGACATACAAGCAGTAAATGTCCAAATGCACTCTCCTGCACGTCAGGTGTGATGGATGCATTGCACTGCTTCCCTTGGTGGGTGAARTGACTGAGGTGGTGATACTGGGTAAGATTTGGGCTGAAGGCAGGTGAGAAGCATCGTGGCAGATAAACACAAGTGGGACTCATAGACACACATGGAGAACCTGAAATGCCACAGAATTTTTACATGGTTGAATTTATCTGCTTGTGTCTGGTATCATTACTCATGTCTAGTGCAGTAGTGCTTCCTTTCTTGGCCAAGTAGCCAACACATGCTAAATTAATAAAAACTTTGTATTTGCTGAACAATTAGCCAGAGAATAAAACACCACATGTAACCAAAAGACAAAAAGCAGTAATCTTTGCAGGGTGTTTTTCTTCCAATTATTTAAAGTTCATATACAGCTTTAATTGTCTAGCCAAAATTAAATTGGAGCTTTATAGAAGATCTTAGAGCTGTCCCTGTGTAGGATGTTCTGTCCTCGGTCATCTTTTTGGGCATTCAAGTTGTTTATTAGCTTCTAATTTGGGTAACATTTTAGGAWTTTTTTTTAACTAGAATTTAATTTTCTCTAACTTTCTGGGAACCTTGTCTTCAGTTTCAACTGCTGTCATGTCATATTGCTGTTTCTTGCCTCAAGTGATTTTTTTGCAAGTTTGACATGTTCCTCTTGCCACATTTTTTCAGTTTTACAGTACAGATGCATGAGGAAAAAAGGCTGTGCAAATCATTTCCTCCCTAAAGTAGAGCTGAAATATCATCATTTTGGTAGGTGTAAGGGAGAGAAGAAGAAAAAAGAAGAAAAAAAGTAAAATAAAAAGTAACCTTGTTTCAGTGGGAAGAGAAGATTTGAGTGGGAAGTGAGATGAGAAGGGAGACAATGATTTTGGGAGGTCTTTGAAGAATTTATTGAAGTGTCATCAAAAAGAGTAATCTTCCAGTATTATAAAAGTTTCTCTTGATGCTTCATTTACACCTAAAGTGCATGTGCTTCACTCTCACTGTAACAGGAGCTTTWTGCTGAGTGTTCCCTGACTTTCCAGGCAGCTTGCTCTCCTCCCCAGCACTTCCCCAGTGCTCTGCAYGCCAATAATTGTCCCACAGCACTTCACAAAAAGCACAATGGGCACGGACTGGGATCAGAGGAAGAGATGGGCAGCACATGCCAGTGCACCATCAGCTTGAATCTGTCCTGAGGTAAGATGGAGATGAGCACAGGGAGGTAAAATATCAGAAGTCCTTTCAGATCCAAGAGCTCATCCTTGTTTTCTCACTTGGAAAAGAAAGGGATGTGGGAGACTGCTTTTAAAAAGTCTTCTCCTGGCTCAATTAATGCAGGAATTTTTTTCCACATGTAGTTGCCATGAGTATATTGGGTTGGGTTATCCTCAATTCTCTGTTAAAGACCCTCCATTTCACTTAAACAATTAGTCATTGACAAACATTTCCACAATAGTCTGGGACTCTGCCCTGGATTCCAGTCCCTGTTCCTCTCCACAGTGAGTAAAACCTGTCCCCATGGCCCTGCTGCTTSGTTAAAGGGATTGGGTGACAGTGGAGAGTCCCTTCTCCATCCCCTGGCACAGAACTGCCTCCCTATCCCTAAAGGGATTTACAGCTGCAAATCTGGAGAAAAGCTTTTTGCTAAGGTGCTTCAGAGCCCTCCAGCCCTCTTCCTGCTGTGTTAGCTGTGATTTACCCTCCTCTGCCAGGGCAGCCTCTGTGCCTGGCCAATTTAATGATTTCACTCTTTAGCAACAGGCCTGTGAGTCCAGAGTTCAGATGGAGGAAAACTGTTAAATAAAACATAAGTGAATGCAAAAATAATCATTTAATGGGCATTATGAAAGGACAGTAAACCAAACAGTTCAGTCCASTGGGTGATGTATAACATCTAAACAAATATGACAACTAATTAAGGATTAGGTTCTGCGTTTTGGATGACAGGCCTTATAAAAATGAACAGCTAGGTTATGTTGGGGGGGARAAAAAGCTGCATTTTGCAAATGTCAGGCAGACAGATCAGTAAGCAGAAAAGCTCAGTTATCCAATTAAAATAAATGTGCAGTGTTCTCAATATAAAGAGCTAAAGCATCCTTATGTCAAGGAGTTAAGATGCTGAAATATAAGTGGAACAAAACGTGCTCTCTATAAAGATTAATGTRATCTATCAAGATTAACATTTTGCATGCTGGCAAAGGCAGATAGTAATGTGTTTCAATGCYTGAAATTGGAAACATTAGACCAAGATCAGTACCAATTTAAACCCCAGGTAACCCAAATATTGAATTGAATTAATTATTTACAACCACAAAGGGCTAATAACTTGCCCTGATGGCTTCTATGGGAAATAGATACTTACAGTAGGTGCCCTCCTATTCCCCAGAATCCTCCCTGGTACTTCATGTGAAATGTAATTACAAGTTGCATAAATGCAATTTAGGAAAAAGTCTTCCCCTAGAAATAATTCTGATTTATTTAGGAGTTTGRTTCCTGTCYTARGAMAGGATAAGGCTGCTTTGAATATTGKCATGGGCATGGGGTAYCAGGGAGAGGCCATAAAGTTTCAAGGCCACCAGCAGGGGACATAGTTAAACCTAATTTTTTGTTGCTTTCTAACAAAAGGAGGTTATTGTMTAACAGTGGGGAGGGAACCACAATAACAATTAAACCAGGTTGCACTTGATCTGTAGGGARAAAAAGATTCCACTACCTGCACTTCCAGCAGAGCGCATATATTTTTAAAGCTGAGATTTAAACCTGCCCTTTGATGCAGGTCTTCAAAATAAGAACTTCTAAGGCTGGAAACGTGTAACAAAATTTCTAAAAGGATATTCAGTTCAAGGTATTTTCAACAGAATTAACAGGAAACGTATGGATTTTCTGGTGGCTTATAAAGCAGAAAGCAGAACATTATTACTAGGAGGGAGGCTTTACCAGAGTATTAAAATGAAATTCAAGTTTGTGAGGTGCCTGACATATAAAATAAAATCTGTCAAATGTTGAAGTGAGAGGTGATATCTTAGCTCTGCAGTGCTTGAGAAAACATGGAAGATCATGGCTGTAACACTCCCACCTCTGTTTGATTTCGCCACCCACAGATTTGCCACCTTTTTAATGAAGTGAGCAGTTGCACTTGCAGCTCTGAGTGCCTCTGCTGTCCTCACCTTTATTCTTCTAGAAGCAATGTTTCACATCTTCTTGGCCACAACTTTTGATGTTCACCCAGAAGGGCAATGATCCAGCTCCCTTTTATTTGAGAAGAATGATGGCCCGGGGACACAGACATTGTTAATTCACAGACTCAGCTGATGAGCTCTSTAACTGAGGTTTCATCACAGCCTTGAAATTTCTGGGGCCCTGTTGCTCTGCAGTTAAAAAGCAAACAAAGTTCTTTCAGGAAAAATAGCAAGCAAGAGAAAAAAATAGTTTTATCTGYGAAGCTGAAAAGCAGCTTTTATTGGCAGTTCTCTTTACACTAAGAATAGAGAGAGAAATATGCATGTTGCTACAGCTGGTGAATTCTGCCAGAGAGACAAGAAATTCCTGTGGGATGGCTCTAGATTCTGGTGCATGTATTCATGTATTTTTTTTTTTTTTAATTTTTTAAACATGACCCTCTGCTGGGCCATTCTATGAAAGCTCAGCCTTGCCCCTGTCTTCCCCCAGTGCTGCCCCTGATGCCTGATTCCCATGGCAGGAGCCATCCATAACCCCTGGAGTGGGAGGACATCATTTGGGATTAAGGGGGAGGCATGCATCACCAGAGAGTGCTGCACCAGCCATCCCCTCTGAATCCACTCYGAAATCACCTGCCTCTGGAAAATAAGAAGTGGCAACATGAATATGATAAGAAGAGCAACATGGCCTACTTTCTGATAATCTTCTTTTGCAGCTTTATTCTCAGTAGCTTTGAGGGGAAGTCAACACAGAAATCGTTCTGCCCAGTGCCAAAATAATGGAAATACATGCAAATTTGTGCTCTCCCCCAGCTGTCTGTGTGTTTGTCCTTTAGTCAGCCTGATCCTGTCACCACTCTAGAATTTCACACCTGTGTGGAGCCTAGCATAGGACTGGGGACAGAAAAATAGGATAGCATCACTGGGACACCCTAAGAAACAAATCTCCAGTAAAATGCATTCTTGTAAGGCAGCTGGAGGTTTGGGGAAGTGAAAACCAAGTAACTTACTGCTGTGGAAGCTCAGAAGGAACTGGTGCCAACAGACACCATGGTTAGCACTGATCTGCACAAACTGAGGGGGGAATCTTTAGAACATTGTCACCACACACCAAAGGACAGACAGGATTACCTGAAAGCCCCCAAATGTCCATGGCCTTATTTTAATGAGGTGTTTTCAAGTTGTTTTAGACAAAGCAGTCCCAGGGTTTTGAGAGACTAAAGACACCTGAAGAGGCGTGGTCCAATTTTGGGAGACCTGTTTGCCTRGAACTTTCACAAAGGACAGCTCCAACTTTATTTTTTTTAAACTTATTGTGAGAATTCTGCASTTTTTCTACAAATATGAAAATTCTTCTCCCTTCTAATTGCACTCCTAGCTTCAACTTCATTTTCTTCACCATATTGTCTTACTTTTAAAGATTAAAATAAATAAACAGGAAAGGAAAGAGAAAAAAAGAAAGATGTGTTGGCAGTGCTGGAGGTCTGCAAAGGAACATGGCACTGAAGTAAAGGAAGGCAGGTTGCTGAGTGAGTAGGTCCTAGGAATTTTAAATAAACTTAAGGCTGCTAAAAGGAAAAGTCATAAGGTCTCAGTTGTTTGTGACCATGCTGCAGAAAAGCAGACACATTAAAAGWGAAACTTTTCCATTCTCTGTTGTGTAAGCATGAGCAGGCAACACCATCAACAGTGTGTTTTAATCAGAGAAGAGCTACCAGTTTAAATTTGCAGGGTTCAGCTCAGAGCACATAAGCACTTCAGGTGATCTGATTTATTCAGGAATGGATATCCAAAACCAATTTGATTTTTTTTTTTAAGTTAGGCTAAAAATCTTTTTCCAGGGAGCCAAAATTTCAGGATTTTAGAATAAACTGATGAAAAGCCTGGTTTGGGGCAGCTATGTATGTTTGTATGAGTCCCAGGCTGGCTTTATTTTGATCCTTGCCTATCACGTTTCATTCATGGTGTCGTTTCTCAGAAGAAAAGAGGGTACCCAAGGCATTTCACTCTTTTGTTGAAACTCCACCAAAGCAGGAAAATTCCCACCTKTCCTGCCCCTGCTGGGCACACAACAGGAGGGAATGCTGAGCCCTTGGAGATGAGACCCACCAMGCCCAGTCCCAGTGGCTCCCAGTGGTTAAACTGGGGACAGGCACCTCCCAGAGCTGGCATGTACCAAAGAGCCAACACCACTAAATGATAAATGCATCATGAATAGAATAAATCCTGCAGCACATCAATGCAATGCCCTCAGAGAGCTCTCAGGTGGGGAGCTCTGAGCTGGCAGCTCTGCTGGTGAGGGACAGCCACGCTGGGATGGCACAGGCAGGCACAGGCTGTGTGCATGGAGGGGTTCAGGGCTGTCTGAGAGACCCTCATGTGTGTCACCCTTCTGTAAGCAGCCTTGGCAGTCCTTTTCCAGCTGTCTTAAATGAACAAGGCACAGCCCAGCCCCACAGGACTGGAGCTGTTCCTCTCCCATCACTGGTGCCAGTCCTCCTGTGCAATGGGGAGCAGAGGCTGCTCATCCCTTGTCCCATATTGCTGCACAGAGAATTCACCTTCGAGCCCACAAAGATAAATCTGACCTTGAAGGAAACACAGAATTGAGGCTATTCTCCCTCTGAGTTGCATTCCTTCACATGCACAGGACAAATTAATTAAATGGTTTTTGACCTTATGCTTTCCTGAATGTTTCCTGTACAATAGCCCAACCTAGGTAAGTTATWTAAGAGGAATTGAAAACTGAATTTTCCTAGAATCTCAGCTGTGAAAGCAAATTAACTCTTCTGTGCATCTGGTGATAATGTGGAGGAAAAGGACAAAGACTTTTGTAGGAGAAGGGAAACAAGAGTCAYGTCAGGAAGTTTAGAGGCTTAAACTCAAGTCACTTTTAATTATCTCCTCCTGACTAGAAAAAATTGCCAGCAGCTTGTAGCTGAACAGAGAGATTGCCAGAGGACACTCCTTCCTTGCATAAYAATAAAAGAAATGTGCTAAAGAGTGATACAAAACAATGCAGAAGATTTTTACTATTAGTGAGGGGTACAGTGCCATGCTCTCATCTACAGCAGGTCCTGCACCTTGCACAGTTTAACTGAAACGCCTCAAAATGGGCCATGCAATGGGATATCCCCCATGAGGGGCATCTGCAAAACATCTGGGACTTCCCACTCCATGTCTTAGCTTGTTGCTAGGATGGCTGTACTGAAAATATTGCTAAACTTTTAAAGATTACTTCTGGAAGAGAGCAACTGTGATTGCTCTGTTTACAGGAGTAATTGCATTCCTATGGTGCAGCTCATGAAGGTTTTTTGAGATCTTGCTTCTGTGTTTGATCCAGGAGAAACAGTTTGACTAAATAACTCAACTCAGTTGGATTTCTTTTGTTGTTGTATTTCCTCTTAAAGCCGTTTTTGTTTTTGTTTTTGTTTTTTTTACAATTCCTAATATGAAACAAGAAGCCTGAGAAGATCAAACAGCAAGGAAAGATTTAAAGAGTATTACACAGGCTCTGGAGCTGGGAAAAAGACCCCAACAAAACAAGAACCAAAGAACCCCCCAAAGATTCCTACTCTCTCTGTATATTAATCTGATTTTAAATGGCAGTAGTTCCTTTGGGCTCATTTTTAAGTGGTTATAATAGCTATCTTTCAATAGAAACTTGGGAAAAAGGGCTGGACATGCACAGGGAAGATCCCCAACATCCTTGCAGAGCCTTTCTTCCCAGAGARCACCTCCACCAGTGCTGAGGGGCTTTATGCAAAGCCATTTCTCGTGGAATAAAGCCCTGTCTGTAGGCACTTCCTCTTCCACAGGAGGGTTCACCTGCCTTGTGCAGAGCACAGAGGCACTCGCATTTCCCTCTCTGCAGCCAAGCCATGTGGCCAACGCGGCCATTTGGGTTTCAAAGCCTTTGTTCTCAGCCCCTGACTGATGCACAGCRCYGTGASATGTCGCACTGAYGTCAAAAGGACAAACGACACGCTGACAAAGAGGGAAGYRAGGAAAGGAAAAAGGGGCGTTTTATTAGGGTGTTAAGGTTTATATACAGGTTGCTGGAGAAGCTTTGGTAGGTTAAGAGGAAAACTACATTTATACACACATTGGCTAATACACAAAGAGATCTATCCTGCTAGAAGGAATGCAAACATTCGAGATAACTAGAAAACTGCACCTGTTGTTTACAGGAAAAACCATGGGAATCTGACTCTAAGTTACAATTYATCAGAAGGCTTAGAAATTCAGGGTGACAGTGACAGGCAGAGGTTTCCCCCTTATCCAGCATGAAATGAACTTGTTCAAAGCAGCACGGCCATCAGGCCCGGATCACAACCAGCATGGGCTTCCTGGGGGAGCCTTCCAACACTGGAATGTGATCTGTGCACACAGCGAGGCCCACGGGCAGCCACAGGGGCAGGGAAGGGAAGGATTTGCCCTCTGCCTGCCTCCCCCAGCAGCCCCAGCCCAGATGCGCTGTTCGAAACGCGCTCGTAATGAGCCAATGCACCCACAGCCCTTTGGAGCGGGGGCTTCCCATCTCTAAGTGCCTTTTGGGAAGCTTTTAGGCTGAAACATCGCTGTGGAGACGCTGAAATATGAGTAAATCTTGCAAACGACACGAGTTGTAATGKTGCTCGTTTCTGTGGCTCCGCACGCTGCGCTAATGACCCGGTGCCTGCRTTTGCTGCTTTGCAAAGCACAGCTCTGCTGTAAAACTTTCATCTGACTCGAGACGCCTCTCTCTTAACGAACTTTTTATTTGTTTACTCGTTGTTTCAGTGGAATTTAAAAGCAGCAATTAAAAAAGTCCAGCCAACCAAACCCTCACCCCCTAAACAAGGAAGTTGCCGTAATTTGAGATTGAATGTCATGATGGGGAGAACATTGTCCACTAAAGTGATGAGAAGTGAGGGAAGATGCTGGCATTTTGCACAGAATGCATAATTGATCTAATGTTTTACACTCACACCAGCCACCACAGCTGCATTTTGCACTCAGCTCTGCCTGGGCATGGCTCCTCTCTGTCACGGGTCAGGAGTTCCTGATGTCTTTGAGCCCTGGTCCAGCTGCCTCTCCTGCCTCTCCTGCCTCTCCTGCTGCCCTGTGCTTTGTGTGCTGCAGGCTGGGACAGCTCTGGAGCCCGGCTGTGCCAAGCAGGGAGGCTCACCTGGCACCTCAGCATCTCCACAGTGCCTTGGAGCAGAACCTGAGCAACCTCCATGCCCAGCTTTCCTCCTGAGCCTTGGAAAAGAGGCCAGGAATGAAAAAGAAGCAGGAGTGGACACGGAGAGGAGGAGGAGAGCCCTTGAATGAAAGGAGGAGCAGGCCAAGGCAACTGTGCAGGTGACACCTGGGGACACAGGCGGCTTCCCTGGGTTAGGGAGGGGGAGAGTGGGAGCCGAGCTGCATCCCATGGCAGCTGGCAGTGCAGAACAGCTCTCCTTTGCCTTTGTTGAGAAGAGCTGTGTGATCCTGGAGCACCACAGGCATGGGGAAAAAAACTTACAGTCCCTACAGCCAAGGTCAGCACTGTGGTCTCTGCTGACAGGAGGAACAGGGGACACATGGTGATGCTCCTGGAACTTCCATTGCCCTTCCTGTATGGAACCCTGGGGCACAGCCACCCTTTTGTGGGGTTTGCTTTGCTCAGGAGTACAAGAAAATATTCTGTGCCCAAACGTAAATAAGCCCCCAGCACTTCTGTTTAAAAAGCAAAGASCAACATTTATTTCATGTTTATTTACAGCAGAGCTGSTGAAAACAATGTTATTAGACAAAATAATATATGGCTATTTTTGCCTTATTTCTGAGCCAACTGGAAAGATGAAAGATAAAAGCTTAAGGGGGAAGCTGCTGATAAAAGCTGTGTGTAGTGAAATCCCTGATTTCACTGGCCCCTGCCCCTCCTCAGGGCAGGGCTGTCACAGTCCTCCAGGGGCTGGCCAGGAAATGTGTCCCCGTGGCCACCAGCCCTGCTGTGCCCGTGCTGTGCCCACCAGCTGTGCTGGGGAGGGGTTTGTTTTTAATCTCCATCCTTTGGGATGTCCTGTGCCATCAGTCCCTGACACCAGCCCCGGGGAGAGGGAGGGGACATGGCAGACACAGCCCTGGGTGTGCAGCAGGGGAGAAGGAGCGTGGGGAATTTGGCTCTGGGAATTTGCAGAGCCATGGCAGCATCCCCCATCACACAGGAGGGACTCCTGTCACTGGCCTCCATCCTCTCAGTGCCAGCAGYTTCCAGCTCAGCCTCCACACAGCGTGGAGCTGCTGCTGAGCAGTGGGATGCTGCAGGGCAAGGACCAAAATGAGCCATGGGAGGCCACACCAGAGAGGGACAGGAGTTTGGCAGAGTGGAGCAGCACCTCCTGTGACCCCAAAACGACACAGAAACCTCCTCCTCCTCAGTACTGCTTTTTTAAAAGCTGCTCTCAGTTGCAAAACTCCATGTCAGAGCTCCAAAAGCAGACAGAATAGTGTGTTTTGAGAGCTGTAGGTCTTTATTATGGTAAAATCATAACATCTAAAATCCAATTCTGCCCTTGCTATAAATAAGTATAATGAAGAATTTAATGATATTTCCACTAAAATTAGTCAGAAGGCAAACTTTAAAAAATGACACAGATCATTAACTGGGAACATTTCTCAGAAGAGATTTGTTATATTAAAAAGGCACTGAAATTACTGGCGTTAATCAACTGTATTGTATTAAAAACCCCGTATAGATTAATTAARTACTTTAAATATGAAGAAATAAAAAAGTGAGGATATAGAGGAGTCACAGGCTTGAATCTGGGTCTCCTGACATGCTACTTCCCCTGAACTTCTTAAGCACCTAATTTAGTAAGAATTCAAATTAAATAATTATTCTTGGCTGGTCTAAGCTGTTTTTAATACCCAATTGCATAAGTAACAAGATTCCTGGCATAATTTTCCATTTCCTTTCCTCAAACACAGATACTGGGCTCTTCTCCACACCACACCCTGGGCTCACTTGAGTCACTAAGGGCCAAAGACAGTCAGCAAAATACATTTTATACCATTTTTGAGATATTTAGCTGTGGTTTTTGCCTTCAGAACCTGGCACTTTGAGGAGATCTCCCACTGGAACAAATCTGGGCTTGTTTAGCCACAGACTGCAGAGAAGAAGAGCATTCAGCTCAAACACCTTAATTTCTATTTGCCAATGAGGGCAATTTGCCTCTGCACTGCTGCTCCTTTGGGTACCAGACACTTAAAACAACTGCAGTTCCAAGTGCCAACATAAAAAAAAAAACCCAACAAAAAACAGAACTGTAAAATAGGTAGGCTACATTTTATCTTTCTCCTTGTGGGAGCATCATCACTCTCRTCAGGGCTGAGCCAGCCTTGCACAGGTTAGGAAGGGAGGTCAYCCTGTGGGTGGAAAACAGCAGCATCAGGTCCTCAATGCCCTTGGTAACACATCCAGGAGTGCACATCCCTCTCCTGTAGAAGCACACCCCACTGGCAGGTACATTGTACACACAATTAGAATATCCACTGTCAGCTCCTGCAGACAAATGTGCTTTACTGCTACAGCACAGGAAAAAAAAACAAATTTGTATTTTCCTGTTGGGTATTTTTGCTATGTTTTGTGTTATGTTTTTGCCAGATCCATTTGTACCAGGGGTATTTCAAGGAYTGGAAAAAATAACAGGGGTGCTCCCTCAATCTGCAGCACTTGGACTACAAAGGAGAAACTGCTGACCTCACCCTACCTCCAAGAGAACCAGTAAAAGTGGCTTTTCTTATAGATAGACATACAATTAAATTTCTACATGAAGAAAACTTTAACCAGTCTTCTTCCCATCCTGTCCATGCAAAGTCYCAGCCAATCTCCTGAACAGGCTGAGTGAGGGCTGACCAACAGAAACCTGAACCACCTGTACATTCCTCCCAATCCTGTGTGCATACAAAAGAAGTTTCCTYCAGAGAGCCTTTGCTTTGGAAACTGCTCCTGAAAAGGCAGCACAGAACCTTTTACTGCTTTAAACCAAACATTCRAACTTGAAAGCTGGGAGACTTTGAATTTTTTTAATGGGCTTAGTATTAACAAAATAAAATAAAAAATATAATTCTGGTGCAGYTTGACTGGCTCAGTAGCAGGTATTATCATATATCCTTGTCTCCCACTTTCTTATTTCAATTGTGTGGTGCTTTAAATGCTGCTGGATAATACAGCAGAGTGTGTGTCAGAAACAGGTCACCAGCTGATTTTCTGCAGCTGCTTTATACAAAAATATATTCCTTAAAACTCAAAAGCTCTTCAGCCAAGTCCTCAATACTTGAGGAGCTGTTGTATGTACCAGGTTTGTTATAGTGCAGTTCACATTCTGGGCACACTCTTTAGCTGTGTGATAAAAATACTGACATAGATTCATGTAAAATGCAATAACCTAAAATGTTTGTAGCCACGTACTATCACTGAAACAAAATGAACAATATTTTATTTTATTATTTTATTTTATTTTATTTTATTTTATTTTATTTTATTTTATTTTATTTTATTGAGACATTAAATGAGAGATTGCCTTCACCTGTGAAATTCACTTCAGTGGACACACTTGTAGTTATATTAATTAAAACATCTAGATACTGTCTCATAGGATTATGCTACATGCAAAACATTTTTTCCCCACAGTTATTTTTAAATTGGGTATTTTTCAAGCTTGGATTTTCACTTTTTTCTTAATTATTGTTCCTATTTTTTCCTGTCTTAACACTGTTCATTTTGCTGTTGGTCAGGAGTAAGATAAAAGCCAGAAAGGAGTTACACCTGCAGGTAAAGCCTGGAAGGAGCTMCAGCTGTGTTTTACCTCCCAGGCACATTCCAGGGTTGATTCCTRACGAAGAAAAGCTGCTTGTGAGGAGCCAGGTATTAAGGAGAGGCTTTGTGGTGCAGCAGTTTCTGCTCCTGTGGGCAGTGTGGTGGCTGCAAGGTTGTTTGTTAGGCATGGAGGAATTGTGAGATTCAGAAGGCATTTTCTCTTTTGGGAGAAAAGTAYTTTGTCTGTGAAGACAATGCCTGGATGGCTGTTGCTTGATGTAAGCCCCTTTTTGTTTTACTTTTGAACTTTTGTTGAGAGACGTAGAAGAAAAAAAATCTCCATCTTGGAGATGATTCTGAGCAGGGAGGAGGTGGGTGAAGGATTGAGATGGAGCTGGTGGAAAGGGGAGCGTTGGGGGCAAAGTATTTTAGGTTTTGTCTTTGTTTCTCACTACCCAAACCTATCTTAATTCGCTATAAATTAAATGAGTTTTATCCACTCTTTAAGTCAAATCTTCTCTGTCTGGGATGGCAATTGATGATTGCTCTTGTTTCATCTCCACTCACAAACTTTTAGTGTTTCCATCCCCCTTGTCCTGCTGGGAGGGAATCTGCCAGTGGCAAAGGCTCATGGTGCTGGAGGAGTATCTTGGAATTGGACATATTCACCTGGAGAAAGAGGGACAAGGGTTGTGAGACCAGGAACAGGGAGGCTCATCTGAGCAAGAGGGAGAAAAAGGTGTTTGGCTGAGAAGGGTGAACTAATTGGGGACTGTTGGTTTCTGAGCAATTTAATCAGCTAGGACTAATGCCACACAAGGCTTACAGAAGTTAAAAGTTAATGCAAACAGTGAGTTTTGAAGAGTACTTGGGAAAGAGGCAGATGATGCTCTGAGGGTTCCTTTAGGCCTAACAAAGGCACTTTTGTTTATCCACAGTCAGGAGACAGTAAAGCCTGATGCTGAACATCACCACCACAGCCCATGGTGAGCTGCTAGCCATGATTTCAGCTGGGTTTGGGGGCTGTGGGCTCTGCAGTGGTGTGTGTCTCATGCAGTGGCACTGTGCAGGGTGCCTGGTCACCAGCTCCTGCCACAGCATGTCTGCTGGCAGCAGCTTTGATGGAGGGCTTGGGTTGTTTGCTCAGGTCCTTTCCTGGAAATGCTGCAGTGCTCAGCAGGCCACCAGCACTTCATGTTCCTCTCAGTATCTGCCTCTGGCAGTAGTTGTGCTACTCAGACAGGGCTGTAGCCCACGAGTTTCAGTGAGTTCATGACTCAGACTCTGCCTGTTTGTGATGCTCATCCACRAGAAACAAACAAATATTCTTGCCCCAACTCTGTCTGACTGGGTGTGAGTGTCAGTAGAGGGAATATCACTTGGTAACAGTGCATGYCATTGAGACACTTGACTAGAAATTCCAAGTGATTTAAGTTTAATTTTGGCTCCAGTATCTGTATAAACTGGAGCACAAGCACTGTCTTGGCTGTTTGTGCTTTGGCTGGAAGGTGCCAATTAAGTTCTGTAAGAGGGCAGCAAGGCCAAAGCCAGAGAGCTGTGAACCCAGAGGGAGGAGAAGGCATTAAAATGGGTCAGCTGTGTCCCTGCAWTAGGATAAAAGTTCCTTATTTGTGAAGCAGACTCTTACAGCCAGCAACAGAAGTGAGCTTGGGGAGGAAATATCCTGGAGGAGTTCCTGCACTGCCTTAGAAGGAAGAGATGAAGATCATTGCTGTGCATACCCCCCACCCCACAATGGATGGACAGGTTTGAAAACTCTCTCCAAAATGCCTGTTTGCTCTCTCTGTTTGTACCCAAGGGACTTTTAGTCTCTCTTCCAGTTCAGTAGCAGTACCTTTCCATGTGTTGTTGGTGTTTTCCAGGTGATACCTGGTTCCTGAAAATGATGCTGACAGCATTAATAAAGGTGTCTGTGCTATAGGAATAAAGAAAGTGCATCCTACAGAAACATTTGACCCCAGGCTGAGTGATCTGAGCACAAGTGAGCTCCAGCAAAGCCTTGTTTTTCCCCTCACTGGAGATCACTGACCCCAGCCTCCCTTTCCCTGCTGATGGAAGGTGATCACAGCTCGTGGGCAGGAGGCAGAGGRGGTCTGGATGGGAAATGTGGTGCAATCACACAAAGATGTGCTTTCAGTGCAAGCCATCACAGTGGAAGTGCCTCATATTCAGACAGAGCTGCAAGTGCAGCGTGGCAATAAACAGGCCTGGAAGTGAGTGTGTCTCAGTGATGACTGAGGCCAGGCACAGGCASTGTGTCCTTATGGCCATTCATACTGTGTTTAGGAGAGAAAAATAATAGGCAATCTCTGAGTTGCTGAGATTTTCAATTGTCTGAAGTGGTGCAAGGAGCCAGCGCTTCTTAATGAGGTTTTGTGGTTTCACTGCACGTGTTTCATTTGAAGGTAAGGAGTATTTGCACAGGCACTAAAATAGAGTGGAGAAGAACTGTATAGAATTTATGCTGCCCCTGGGGTTAAGAGTGTCCATATCTGACGGTTTATGTCCACCTTTCCTTGCAGAAATGATTGCAGGGTGAATTTTAAGTACTTTATCATGTGCAGGATTTGTAAATGCACAGGAGCTGGGTTAGGGCTCCTGTGCTTTTAAGGTGGCTGCTGTAAGCCTGGTGCTCTCAGGAATCATGCCTACCTGTGCAGCAGGTTTAGTTTCAAGATGAACATGCACTTGTGCTGCCTAACTCTGAAACAGCCCCAAAATTAGACTTAATATGTCAAAACTGTGAGTCAGCACATTAGAGTTGGAGTTTCTGAAAACAAGAAAAAGATTTCTAATGAACACAGAACCAGTTAGTTTTTRTTTTATTTCTCTTGCTTACAAGGTCTGTGATAGCTTTAGACATAAATAATTTTGAAAAATATCACTTTTATCCTGAAATTTTGAATGGGAACAAAAAAAAATTGTGTAAAGAAGCTTAATTGGAGTCTGTGACCAAGAACTTTATAGGAATGTTTTGGGTGCTTACCCAACCAGTGAGTGCTCAGAAATAGAGCAGTTGAGCAGCAGTTTGTGCTAGTGGTGAACAGCCATCATGATGTTGTTGTTATGTTGCAGTGTGGATGTTCTGCCATGCAGAACGGCTGGCTCTGTTTGTGTGCAGAGGSAGGGAGCCATCGGCAGGAATGCCTGTGTGGAGAATCCCTTTGGAGCCTAAGGACACATTCCCCATGCTGCAGGGCAAGTTCAGCTTGCCTTGAGTTTGGGAGCAGGACTTCACCCTGCCCTTCCTTAAAAAATGTGTCTGCATCTCCTCTGCTCCTACCCCAGCCCCTTTTTAATTTAATATTTAACTCAAAACTGGAGTTGCACACAAATGAGAAGTTGGAGTGAGAAAGGATCATTGCCAGCACTGTGTTTGAAACTATTTATAAACCAGAGCAGGTCAAACCCCCTGAATCACAGTGACCTCTTCCCACTCAGGCATTCAGCCCCTGTTAATGGGCTTCAATTTCTCCGAGGTGCATAAGGAAGTTGGATTAACATCTCTGAGCATTTTGCCACTTTCTGACAGCACTATAAGCTGCAGTCTGGGGACTGGATTCCCACACAGGGTAGACACTTGAACAAAAGTACAGCTTTAAGATCATCATTGTTTTGACCTTTCTTCTCCTTTTCTGCTCAATTCCTACTGTGATCAATCAATAGCTGCTGTGGGAACCCTGGGTCAATATAATTTAAACTGGTTAGTATGTCAGGATGCTGCCACTTCAAATACTGCAGCASTCAAACCTTGCTGTATAAATAGAAAAATCCCACGTAGCAGAAAAGGAGGCAGATATTTTTCTTTGAAACGTTTCTGAGCTGACAAGTCTGGATTTATGCTGATATAAATTATTCTCATAAAAACAGAAAGAGACCAAGATCCTTGGGAGAGCTGCTTCCCTAATCTCAAGCAGATCTGAGGAGAAGCCCAGAGGATGGGTGTGAGAAGCTGGCTTTGTGTCTCCCTCCCAGCTTAGGCTGAGGTGCTCTGGTTCATTAAAACCAAACATGGAGCAGTTGGAGCCCAGACTTGTGGCTTAAGAAAGCAGCAAGAGTTTGTTACAAAACTCCTTGCCTGACCAAGGTTTTGTTTTTGTCTTGTGAGAAAAATGTCTTGTCTTGGTGGTGGAGCTCTGGAGCACCTGTAGGTGTTGGGAGGTGTTCAGGCTGCACTTCCCATTGGGGTAGGGCTCCCCTCTATGGGATTTATCCAAGGTATTTACTATTTTTTTTTGTAAACAAAGGAAATCTTAGCTTGCAGACTTAATGGAAAACATGAACCATCTGTGAGTGTTACTTGCAGCTCATTTACTTCATTGGCAAATATTAAACGGTGTTGTAAAGATCCACTGAAATTATGGAAATGGGTTTTAACATTAAAATCAAAGTGCAATTAGAACATTTCACTGCATAATTGTTTGGCAGACTAAGCCAGCAAGCAGAAGATACCCAGCTTTCTGATTTATTGGTCACAGGTTGTTTCTTTAGAACTACAGAAGCCAAGATTCATTTTTGTATTTATATTTTTTCAGTGATGTGCACAATTATGAAAAGGCAACGCTCACACWTCTTGGGGTTTATTTTGTATGACTGTGTTTTACATTTCCAAACTGTGATCTCTGTTTTCCCTAACCAGYATAAATTGGAACCTGCAGGATTTAGAGGCAGGGGTACAGACAGCAGCAGCTTCATGTGTACAACCTCCTCTGGAACATACACCTTGTTTGGTTTAATTATTATTATTCAAACAAAAGAAAAAAGGTTCCTCACCAGTGTGGCCCAGAGTGTTTTGTAGGCAAACACCACATTAGAACAGATTTATAGTCATTCCCAATACTGGTTTTTACATCTGCAGAACTGAAGAGATTTAAAGAAAAAACACAGGTCTAGTGTTGGAATATCTAAAAATATTATATACATATGTAAAATATAGTGTTAAAATGTATTTGCCCAGAGCATGTTACAAATAGTCTCTGCTTTGCTGTTTCCTAAGGAACAATGAGGGATTATGATAGGTGAGAGCTGGCCAGAGATGCATGGAATCCTTGTGCTTTTCATTTATGTGTGGGGTGCTCASAGTAAGGATATATTTACTGTCTCATGCAGCTGAGCACTAAGGGCTCAGCCCTGGGAATGAAGTAACATGTAGTTGAAATTACTGCACAGTTCTTTTTAGTGTAAAAGCTTTTCAGAGACTGTTTTCTTGTTCAGTGTGTGTATGATAAGGTCTTATTTGTGGCTGGGGTCCCAGGTGCTGTTGTAATGCAAATAATTGTATTTTTTTTTTAATGCACTCTGTGAGCTCCAGTGTTGCTTCAGGAGTAAATATTTAAGCACCTTTAATATTGAACACTTGCTGAATGCCTTGGAACTGCTATAACTGTTCAGTTTATTTATTTGTGGAATAATGTTAGTCTTGGGGGGGGAAAAAAGAGTCTGTTCTTGAGATGGTGTTTGGGGTCCTTGGTGCCATTCTGGGTAGGCTGAACAACAATTACAGCAGGCTATTCCAGCACTGAGGTGAAATGATACTGGAATATTGCTCCTGTGGGGGCAGAGGTGTGCTGCCAATCAGCATCAGGTGACTTCTCAGGGAGCACTGCTGCTCTGTGGAAGTGCATGGAGCTGCTCCAGCTGAGCTSTGCAGTCTCTGGGCACTGCAAATTACTGCAGAAGCAGAAGAGCAACTCCTGTAGCTTTTAGCATCACAGGTGGTGCAGGCATGAGGCATGTTCCCACAAGCACACAGGGATGATGCTAAAATCCAGCTCTTTCCATGCTGTTTGGCTCAAAGGCCAGGTGTCCTGTGGCTCAGGGTCCTCCAGCTGCTCAGTGATGCTGGTGCTGGGGCCTCTGGCTCTTGGTGCAGCTTGGCCTCTGTTCATCTGGGCAAGAACATGGATTTCTTAGCAAATGGTTTAAAAMCAGAAAGATATTGATATGATTGCTTCTGCTTGTTCATTTTAATAKGAGTGGATTTCAGTCTGGTTTGGGCATGAAAAGCRGTTTTTCCTCTGATGGGGTTTTACMTTCTGARCTCCCATGGGTTGAGGCTGTTACYAGCWYGTTGTTCTTTGGCTGTTGGAAAAACTCCTCAAGCAAGAACCTGGCCATTGTTCATCACCTGCTGGCAGCTGTAAATCAAGCCCTTCAGCTGGCTCTTCACAGCACCATGACACTGTGACTCTGGGCTGAAGGCAGCCCTTGCCCCTGCTGCAGCCTCCAGGAGAGATGGGCAGTGCTGGTGACAAGGGGCAGAGGCTTGGAGGTGTGGTGTGTGCTCAGGGTCTGGGGGAGAGGGTGGGACCTGCGGGCCAGGAAGGCAATTTCTGTCCTTGTGCTTGTGTGAGCAGCTGACACACACWGTGTCTGTCACACCTCTGAGACCTGAGCTCCTTCTGGGGCTGGACAGCACCGTGTGGGACCCATCTGTGAGAGGCTCTATCAAGCAGYTCTGCAGTGGGATCTCCCTTTGTGGTTTTGGATGGGGATCTTTGCCACAGCTGAGTGAGTTGAGGCATTTAGGGGCTAAGGCCAAGGGGTTGTTCTGTGCATGCTGGGCCATTCCCCTGCATTCCTGTGCTGCAGGGTTTAGTGTGCAGGGGCTGGCAGGCTCCTCTCCTCACCACCAGTAAATACATGGATCAAACACAACATTTCTTTAAAGGTAAAGAGCTAAAAAAATGATAAATCTCAGCAAGCCTCATGCAAATGAGCCTGCCTTCTCAATGCAATTTCCCTAAAACACCAGCACAGCACAGGTCTTTGTAATGTGATAAATCAGCTGAAGCAGCAGGAATTTAACTGAAGGAATAGCAACTTTTTTTTGAGCACCTCTGGAGGTTAATTGATGAAAGGATTTTGAGTTGATAAACACAACATGAGGATTTGGATGTTTTCTCTCAGATGAAAACCTGTGCAGTCTGTGCTGYGAGATATTTATTTAACAAGCACTGTAAGTATGAARGTCTAAGATGATAATTTCTCCCCCYGAAAAAAAAAAGACTTGATTTCAGCCTGACGTATCCCACTATCACTGTGACATCCCAGATAATTTCAGATCCCTTCAGGGGTTTGGTGTTTAGATACATGTACCTGCTCATCCATGGAGGAGATGGAGCAGGAAGATGACCTCGGAGCTGTGAATCCCCACGGATGGGAAGCAAACAAAAAGGAATGGACTGAGGCAACTTTGCAATATGAAGCTGGCACATGGTGATGATAAACAGTCAACACTGGCACAAGGCTCTTGTTTAGCTTTCAACTGAGTTAGTCTTGCTGCTACCACTGGGAAAACTAATAACATAACAAATGAAACTATTGTTCAGTTTCATTAAAAAGAAATCTGATAAGATGGGGAAAATTGAATTAGCCAATCTCAATAGAGTTGCTGCTTGTTGGAGCAAAAGCAATATCATCTCTAATAGAATATGTCCCAGCCAGTTTTGGCTGGCCCATGCAGCCATGCAGTGAGCTCTGCCTGCAGATGCTGGCACAGCCACAGCAGGCTCATGTGAGCATTAGTGGGTCAGCACTCTGCAGCTCCACGGCCAAGGCTGGCAGTGGCACTTGTTAGATCCAGGAGATGAATTGATTTCTTTTGGCAGAGCAGGTTGAGGCTTCCTTCCAGTGAGGCTGTGGTGCCCCTGCTCTGTGTGTCAGGTTCTTCCCCTGCAACCTCACAGCCCAAACCCCCTGCTCTGGCCATGGCTGTACCCACTCTGCCAGGGTTGGGAACCTCTTGRGTTCCTTTTCTGAAAATGCAGCTTTGGAAACCACGCTGAAAGATGTTCAATTCCAGGCCTCTTGATGCTCTAGGGCAGTTTTGGTTTTCTTGTGGCTCTGTGAGTCCCCTGGCAGAGCCCCAGCAGGACAGAGCTGTCCATGGCTGTGCACCCTGTGACAGTGCCTGCCTGAGTTCAGGGGGCTGAAAGCCTTGCATCACTTCGTGGTGACTCAACAATATTAGAGCTGAAATAATGAGTGCCTGCTCATTTTATTGGAAAACAGAGATATTGTGATAACACAATTAACTCAACAGCCTTGTTACTGGGAGCTGTTTGGGTTCCTCAGCTGCCCCTGTCACTTGCCAAGGGATGCCTGCAAGGTGGGCTGGCAGGCTCTATTTCAGATTTGTAGAGCTCATGAGATCCCAGAGACTGCAGAGATGTCCTGGACACCTTTGGTTACTGGGTGGGTGCAGTTAAGCTGTGGGATGTGGATCATTGCATTTGCCCAAGCATAAGAATTCAGTGTTGGTAGAAGCTGAAGTGAAGGGGGACCAAGTTAAACTGTCTTTTTGGTTTTTTCTCCCATAATTCAGAAGGACAGAGAGGTGCTGGATTACAAGAAGACAGTAATAATGTATGGAAGAGTTTTGAGGCTTTTTTAACAAASGTGCTAAGTGCAGGCTTTGAGACAGTGGGGAATGGGGGGTGAGGCAGGGGGGACACAAAATTCAGTGACAGTACATTTTAGGTAGGATCAACATGTTTTATATGTAGCATAAACATATGCATATGCTGTTTGACCACAATAATGATATTTAAGGAGATTAATCTGAATATTTTCAGGGAATTACCTAGTTAGTGTAAACTCTTTGACATCTCAGTATCGGAATGTCTCAGAATTCAGTTCAGTTTCCTTATTTCTTCCTAAATTAGGGTTACTTAATTCTGAATTAGAGAATTACAAATGTTGACTTTATTCTGCTAGAATTAATTTTCCAGAGCTGCTTTAACTTGTTTCTGTTTTAGAAGGCTTCTACTAATCAAAACAGGGTTGCTATGAAGAGGTTTTCTTGTTCCTTGACATGGTTTTCTGGGGACTTTAAAGCACTGCAGTGGCTGTTTGGTAATGCTCTATTACTTGTAGCACCTTCTAAAATATCTCTTATGTCATCTCATTCTTGAAAAAGTGGTGCACTCTGTTCAG
Source organism: Alauda arvensis (assembly GCA_902810485.1). Classification (NCBI taxonomy): domain Eukaryota; kingdom Metazoa; phylum Chordata; class Aves; order Passeriformes; family Alaudidae; genus Alauda; species Alauda arvensis. The sequence goes on from CADDXX010000142.1 coordinate 301,229, forward strand.
GTTTAAATAATATGTTATCAGATTCAAAAGCTGGCTGTCCTTAGATGATCAGAGTGAACTACTTCATTTTCAGTGTGTGAGGAAATGAAACATTTTGTAATAGAAACTTAAATCTCCTGCSTGTGGAATGGAATGACCTTGTGTGCTACAAGATTTACATTTAAGCCAATGGGCACTAAAACCTGCTATGCACAGCTTTGTATTTCCAACTAGCTGTRACTCCATTTTGTTAAATCAAAATGGAAATTGTGTCCTGAGCATTTTTATTTTAGTGGATTTAAATATAGCTGTGTAAATAAAACTATTGGATGACAGAGAAAGAGAGATTTGAGGAGTAATATATGTTGGAGAGAGTGAGGATGTGTGGAAATTGTAAGAGAGAAAAGGTTCTTGGGCTGCCAGTGGGATGTTCCTGAAATGTGAGTCAGCAACAGGGAGATGGAGATGAGTGGAAGTTTGTGAAATGAGAAAACAGCTGGAGGAGGTTCCCAGGAGGCTGCTCCATGGCAGCCTGTGGCCCTGGCAGCAGCTGCAGGACTCTGCTGGAGCAAGGACTTAAAACAATAAAAGTCTTTCCAGATTATAACCTTTGACAGYGTTATTTGCTCCTCTTGCATGTGTTCAAGGGCTAAGTGAGGCCCTTCTTTTTCGTATTTTCTGACTTGTTTGGTCTGCAGAGGTGTGACTGACATTTAAATGTGATTTGAAACCCTGTGCATAACTCATGGTGTTACTGGGGAGATGGGGAGGATGAGCTGGTTGAGACTTCAGCTCTGTACTCAGCAAAGTGGCTGTTGGCAACACCAAGCCCAACAAAATGCTGCTGCATCAAGGCAGGGTTTGTCAGAGGAGAGAGAAAACGTGGTTTCCCTTGGGATTTTGTCCTGCAAGCCCCATCTCAGCAGCTGCAGTGCTTTCCCCCACGCTGGGCTCCTGGTCATGGGCTGCAGCAGGCTCTGGGTGCTGCAGTGGCTGTGCTGCCTCTGCTCCTGCAGGGCTGCAATTGCCATCCTTGCAGGGCTGCAGGAGSATGAGTAACAGCAGACACAACATTAGCTCGTGTCTGTCCTCTCTGCCCAGCATGAGCAGTGAACAAATGTCACACACTCAGGGGTTAAATGGACCCTCCCATCAAACTGGGAGACTTTTTTTAAAGTTATTGGAGGTACAAGGGCAGTGCTTGTGGATGTCATCACTGAGGCATCTTCCTGTCTCTTGTGTTGGTGTGCAGTCCAATACTTTGATTATAGTGTTGCAGCTTTTGTAACTTTGGAGAAACTGCTCTGCTGGGAGGGAAAATAAAGCAAGTTGAGGTTTTTTGGGCATATATTAAGGAAAACTGAAGTAAGTACGGCAGTGATTTGCCTGTAAGACTTCATGAACATCACAGCTTTTAAATGCTTTTAAACATGATTTTGAAGTATTTTAACCTGAAGCAATGTAATCTTGATAGATACACTTGACTTCCTATCAGTGTTTTTGGCATGACTTTTTATTAACTGGRCCTATGCCATCTTTAAGGAACATTCCCTGACTTAAGATCTGCTCAACTGCAGATGGAGGCAGCTTTGGTGAAAGGGAGTTATTGTTAATATGTGMTGAAGTTATGTTAGTATGTGATCATGTGTCAATTTGTTAATAAGTAATTGTGTTGAAGAGCTTTTTCTCAGCTGAAACCAGGAGGAAATTAATTCTTTCCTCTTCCTTCTTCTGTATTTGTTACGTGCTTTCTGTATCCAGTTTGCTTTTTCAGCAATACCATTTTAGAAGCTTTTAGAAACAATGGCCACATTCACATCAAATTGTGAATTCAAAGGTTGATAGAAACTGCTCCCTCAGCTTACTTGGGAATCTCAGGAAATCCAGCTGCTGTTGGGAAGTGCTTTGTATGCTGTGAGAGACCCCATCCTCCTGATAGGGAGCAGACAATAGATCCTGGCAGTGCATGACTGCTAAAACATTACTGAGCTAGCAGAATTCACAATAATGTCCTGGGCTCCACTTCAGCATTTTCATTTATTGAAACCTGCAGCACAGGTAACCAATTTTGCTGTACAGTCACTTTGGATTTCCTGCCTGAACTACACACTTTCAAGAAACAGACTTTACCATAGTTGGTAATTACCAAACCAAACAGAATGTGTATGTGTATTTATTTTAAGGACTAAATGGTTTTTTATTGTGTGTTATACCTGTACAAGTTCCCATTAAGAGAATAACGAATTTTGGTACCTGTCTTGGCTGGGCATTGTTACTCACTAGCCCAAACTTGAGCTGTGGYTGGGCAGGATTCATTTCCCTCCCATGGCTGTGTTGTTCCTGCTGTGGTGCCTCTGCCAGCCTCTCTGGCCAGGTGCTCTGTTACCTGTCTGGGGGGCAGCAGCCCCCYAAAAAGGCGTTTTTGGCTCAGAGACCAGCCTGCCTTGTGCAGTTATCCCCAGCCTCTTGACCTGAGCCACAAAAGGACACCACTCTCCTGTGCACTGGTCACACCAGCAGGACCCAGCCCTGTTCCTGCTTGTCACAGTGAAGCTCTGGCAGAACAGAGGAGCTGAGAAGCCTCTCCTGTAGCTCCTGGACAGTGGCARCACAAAAGGAATCCTCTCTTCAAATGTGAATGTGTGTACCTTTAGGTTAGAGTGAGCTTATGAAATAGAAGTTAAAGCACAGAGTCCTACCCAGGCAGTTTTAGCTTTTTTTTTCTTAAAGCTTGGGAATAGTCAGCACATCCAACTTCCTCTCCTGGTTAAGGAGGAACTGCTGACCTCCATTCCTAAATACTTTTGTGCATCATTATCTTCCAACTCTTCCTTCATCTTGCTGTTTGGACTTTTGGACTTTAATCGATTAATTTCCTTTGATCCTATTGTTTATGAAAGTGGGGTCCTTTTTGGTGGTTATTTTTTTTTAAACTCTATTTTACCCCAAGTCTCTTTAATATCTGAGAGAAATATAGCCTTGCCTGCCTCTTGGGGTCTGTCCAATGCTTCTCCTACCAGTGGTTCTGCTAAGATTTTTTTTCAGACATCCACTATTTCACTGTACACAGGTTCCAGGCACTGTGAGCACCCTGAGTGTTTGGAGAGGAATGGTAAATGGGAGTTGGGTAATGCTGTGTACCAGATGTGTCTGTGTGGCTGAAGCCTCCCCATGGATAATGCATAAATATTAAGAGGAGAGGCTTCTACAGCTTTAAAATTAAAACCAGTTTTGCAGGAGAGCAAGCAAGCTCCCGTGGTTGTTACCCAGATGATGCACTAATTGGGAGTGAAAGCAYTGTGTGGAATAAATAACACAAAGGCAGCTTGATAGCACCTGTCTGGTGGGGGTACATCAGGGTATTGTGCTGGGAGGGAGACAGGGCACACAACTTTTCACAGCCACACTTTGTACTCCAGGTGAGTCTAATGCAAATGAGGGAGAAATTGGTGACATTAGACTAATGGCACTGCTTAGTCTGTAATAGTCTCTACTTAATAATGACTCTGTAGTTAAAATTTTCAGATGAAGGCTGGAAACTGTTTGCTCCACGGGAGGCCTCATGGCTTTGTGTCTTCTGTTCTCCCGAAATGAATATTCAGGCTAAGACAAATCAGGGAGTACAATGAAGCAAGATAAACATCTAATGCTTCCAGAGGCAAGATCACTCTCTGGCATCAACAGCAGCTGCACACGGAGATCCTTGAAATGACAGCATGGTGATGTGTCTGTGTAAAACAAACACAGGCAAATTTAAGTCCAATGCCTTCTGTAACTTATATCCAGAATTCCTCACCCATGGATATTCCTCCAGTCACCTTATGTGTAAGTTTAGGCCTCAACAGGGACTGATTCCTTTAGCCAACATGTCCAGCTCCCACCTCAATGCTATGAGAAAAGCCTGGGGACAATTCAGTGGTTATTTTTTATTGCAATCCCAAGTCAGGCATTATCATAGCAATCAACAGGGGAGAACAGAAKCATAGCCCAGTTGGCTTCTAATTGATAATCCAGTTCCAAGGAAAACAAATTCCTGAACTAGATCAACTCCTGTTGAATAAATGATTAAGGCTCCAGCATAGATCCTGCCTGTGTGGTGATGAAATGGCAACGCTCCTGGYTGCCTTTCCATTTGTGATTTGCCCATAGTGATGACAAACTCTTTTTAGCTGAGTGCACTGCTCGTGGTGCAGGTTCCTGTCARGGTGAATTTGATTCATTTTACCTTATTGCACCAAAGTTTAAATCATGTCATTTCCATCCGTGGCTACATGRGGCTGATTTGTGGCACATGTCTAACTGGAGAATACATAACAKAAGATTGATTACCATAGCATTTCTAAGAGTGTAATGATAACTTTTTATGGCTTTCAGCTCTGTCATTGTGCTGGTGTCACAGTGTTCTGAAAGGAGTTTGGGATCTCACTCGTCACACTGCGCAGGGAAAGGAGGTGGGGACAGGAGCAAAATTCAAAAGGGCTGGGAGGAAATCACATTTCTTCATTAGGTTTGTCTGCAATGCAAAAACTGTCAAAATAAACAAATGTTTCAGCRCACCCTACAGAAAAGAACATATTCAAGGTAGCTCCACAAAGGGCTGCCAAGGAGGAAACTGAAATCTGTATATTTGAGTGTTAATGAAACGTTAAAGATACGATAAATATCTGGATTTTGGAAGGTTGGTTTTCATTTTGGCTTTGATGTGACTGTGTGAGGTGTGATTTCTGCCTSTGACCATCTTTTCAGATACACAGTGGTTCCACTTGTGAAAGCTGTGAGTGATTTGGGTGCACATTTCAAGGCATCAGAACTCCCAGGATTCTTCGAAACCTCTTAGCTCTGTGGTCTGTGTGGGTTTCTTATGCTGACAAAAGAGCTCACTGACACTTTTAAAGCTGCTTAAAGCCTGTGCCAGCCAGCATTGAGAATCTAAGCAGATAAAAGAAATACCAAGTAGATGAAAATTAAAAGATACCACAGAAATTCAGTCACAGGTCTGCAAATGTCCCTGATATTCCAGGTTCCTTGATTCCTTCTCTTTGGAGGTAAAAAAATTTATTTTATCCTTGACTTTTCCTTGGTTATGCTATGTCTCTTTTCTTTTTCTTTTTAAATTTCTTCTGGATAATGTGACCCAAAGAGAGAGGGGGGGAAAAAATGTTTGACAAGTGTGGGATTTGCCTCTGGTCTGAGTCATGGAGGAAAAGGCAGTGCTCACTCCAGAAGGAAGGGAGGAATTTGATGTTGTAGGAAATCAAACAGAACTCAACAGGCTAAAGATGGATGCTCTATATCAAGAGAAATCCTAAAAATRTCTCTCTCCTTCTAGAGCTGATCAGATGCATTAAGGTCCATTAAGTGTGTCTCAGTGTAAATATTCAGGGCTCTTCCTGAAGTGAAGGTTTAGTGACAAACTGGATGGTTTCTAAGTTACATTTCCAAGTTTGTATGTTCATTTTCCCCTTTGTTTTCCACCTATATACTGTGTTTTCTTGGAGGACAGGCAGCTCTTTGCTGGTGGCCACAGCATGTTTTATTGAAACCACTGAGCTTCCCTTCTGTTTTCCTTTCCTTCCAAACTGGAGTGAATTACCTTCCCTGCTTAATCCTGATAGCCAAAGCCATGGAAGCTCCTCTCCAAAGAGTGGACTGAACTCCAAATGCTGTTGCACTGAAGGTCAACAGAATCCTGGCTTGTATGAGAAGCTGTGACCCAGCAGGGRGGGATTGTCCCCCTGTGCTGGGCAGGCCCCACCTGGAATCCTCAGGTCAGTTCTGGGCCCCCCACAACAGGACATTGAGGGGCTGGAGCGTGTCCAGGGCAGGGAATGGAGCTGGGAAGGGGCTGGAGCACCAGTTTGTTAAGGAGTGACTCTGAGGGGCTCAGCCTGGAGAAAATTGGGCTCAGGGGAACCCTCTCAGTCCCTACAGCTCCCTGGCAGGAGGGTGCAGCCAGGTGGGGAGCAGTGGCTWCTCTTGAGTAACAAGGAATAGGACAAGAGGAAAAGGCCTTAGAATGCACCAGGGGAGGTTTAGACTGGGTATGGGCAAGAATTTCTTCACTGAGAAGGTGGTCAGGCAGTGGCACAGCTCCCCAGGACAGTGGTGGAGCCCCATCCCTGAAGAGATGTAAAAGATGTGGGAGTGGCACTTGTGTCACACTGATATCAAAAAGAACACACGACACACAGTCAGGAGAGGAAACAAAAAGAAGGAGGAAGTTTATTGAGTTCCAGTGATATTTATGTAAAAGGAATAAAAGGTTCTGATAGGTGGAGGAAAGTACCACCTCTACACACACACTGGCTAATACACATGCTTATCAAAGAAATCCATCCCACTAAGAAGAATGTAAACATCCGAGCTAGTTAGAAAACAACACCTGTTATTTACATGAAAACCCATGAGAAAACTGACTCCAAGCTACAACCTTTCAGAAGGCTTAAAAATTCAGGGTGACACACTTGGGGACAGGCTGAGCTTTGGCAGTGCTGAGTCAATGATTCCACTTGGCTGTTTTTTTCAACCAAAACGGTTCTGTGATTCCCTGAAATGCAGGTGCTGAGGTTGATCAGCTGTGATGGGAACTGTGAGTTTCAGATGYCCCCTGTAAGCAGCAGGTGCTGCTCTGGCAGAATGCTCTGCTGCTGCTTCTGATCAGCTCGTGGCTCCAAATACCTGCAAACCACAAAGGGTAACAAGATACACCTTGTCAAGGATCATTCAAATACASTGATCATGTTTTCACTCAGTGCTAACTGGGCCTTCCTGTTTGTAYTGCAGTGTTTGCAAGCACTACTCAKGAGCTGGGTAAGTTAATTAAGCTCTTGAAATAATGTGTACARTGCTTCAAATTAAAAACAGATTTGTCTTAACCACTGTACAAAGGCATCAGGGACTGGGYTGCCATATCCTTTGAAGATACAGTGATCAGAAAACCACACTGACCATTAATTGAGTGCTAATGGCATGTATTACTATTTGGAGCTAATTGCTGGTTATTTATATAAATATATATATATATATATAAAACTGTGCACCACAGGCATTTAAATAAAGTGTCTGGTTTCATGAATACTGATRTTGTTTTTACAACACATTTCCTAGTTGTTTTCAAAAGTTCTACAAAGTATTCCCTGAGAGTATTCCTGCTGTTGGTGGGGTTTCCCAATCAGGAATGCTTAAAAGAGCTGTTCTTGTTGAAATTTTTAGTTTGTGTACATTTTACTTGCTGCTCCAGTCAGTCTGTAGATGCTGCTTYRATTTAATTGAAACTTGTTTTCAAAGAGGAGGGAATGAGTAAAAATCTGATTTCAGTGGCTTAGTTCATGCTGATAATTAAATCATTTGCTGTCCTGAGCATAGATAAGAAGATTGAGAATTCTCTGTGCTTCATGGCCAAACAATTCCCAAATATGCATCAAGCTGCARAGAAAAATCTCTGTTTGAAAGAACTGACCTAACTCCTGTCTGCCTTGTACCTCCCACCTTCTACCAAGGGCTTTCTGAGCCTGATCAAGGTGTTCTGAGTGCCCACTTGGCAAACCCTCACCTTTGCATGGCAGAGCAGGCACTGCCTCCCATGAGTCAGAGACCTGCAAACAGCTTTGTACTTCTGGGAACTACAGCCAAGGAGCTTTCCAGAACTGCAGGAAAGCACTCTTTGACAGCTGATGTTGTTTGAAAGTTAAGTGCAGCATCAAATGGGAAGGTTGGGCAGGGAGGGCTGGATTATGGACAATTATATTGTTCCAGGGAGATCTGGGGATTGATGCYTGGTTTTGATTAAATCTGTTCACTGTTCAAGGAAAATTAAGTTCTRCTTGCCCAAATTATTTATGGTATGGACCATGTGCCTTACATCACACACTCTCTGTGGTCAATGAGTGGTAAATCCATGTGATAGAGGTCTCTAAAATGCATGGGAGCTGCAGTAGGGAGTGAAAAAAGGTAAAAGAGGGAATAGGGCAGGAAGTSAGACTTGACAAGAGGTTTTTTGTTTGAAAAGCTTTGAGAAAATAACCTCAGGAATGTCCCATGCAGCAAAAAAATCAAAGGCCAGTTTTGCAAATATCTGTATGGTTTTGTAGCATCTTCCAAGGTATGTTTGCATACCTGCCCTGCTGCAGGGCCCTTCAGGAAGCTGCTGTAATTGTCCCCTTGGGGACTGGGGGTGTGCAGCTCTCTCCAGAATCGCTTCACTGAGCACTCAGATGACTTCAGCTGCTCTTCTCTAATTACTGATGAGAGTGGGGGAGGACCCTCTGAATTTCAGCTGAAGAGCTGATCYCTTTCAAGCTAAGCACCACTTCATAGTAAATTTGCTTGCTTTTGTTTTGTTTTGCTTGTTTTTAAAGGAAGAAGAGGGAAATAGTGGTGTAACATTCCCTTGGTAAAGGCGACACTTTTTGGTCCTATTTTCACTGTGCAGGTTGGCAGGAAATTGAGTTCAGAGYACTGAGGACACAGTTCAGGTGTTCTGAACCCTAATGCACCTGATTTACTGAGGGAGAATAATGAAGCAGAATAGCCTCAACTGCTGGAATAGCTTCACTCTATTGAATTGCATCAGTTTGAGACAACTGGGTTTGAACTGTGACATGTGAGAGGGGATGCTGTGAATGGCAGGGCTGTGTGCACAGCACAGCCCCCCTCAGCCACCCTCCTCATCCTGCCTTCCCCTCTGAGCCTCTCCAGCTTAGAATGCAGCACAAGCTTCTTTCTCACCAGTGAGAATGAATTTTGATAATCCTGAAGCGTCTAGACATCTGAACTCCAACTCCAGGCTGCCCAAGCCTGAGGTGCATCTTTTTGGAATTTCCATCATCTGCATCTTACAYGACCTATGCACTTCGTGTGGTTGTTTGTTTCCAATTAAAATTTTAAGTTGTAAAAAAGGTACTAGAGAATTTGCAGTGATTCTGTGAGGGCTAGGAGAACTAGTTCAGGCAAAATAAGATTCAATTCAAGCGTGGGTAGTTTTATGGGATTGTAGGGTTTTAGTTTTATTCTCACACTCCTCTGTAATTCCTAATTTTGGACAGAACAGATGGACTGAAATTCTCTCTCTTCCCTTGTTTCCCTTCTGGGAGAAAACATGTTTGCAGGGACAGATTCACTGGTATAATTGAAGTACAGAACAGGTCTGCTGCATTTCTGACCGACCGAAATCCAGAATAAAACAAGAAAATGAGGTTTATGTATTTTAGCCAAAGTAAAAAATATATCCCGTTAAAAAATTACATAGCMAACATAGTCATAAGGATCAAGTCATTAAGCAAAAGGGAATGATACAGAGATGTTGAATAATGCTGGATAAAAAAAAAGAGGAGTTCTCCTCTGAGGTGCCCTAGAAATCTGTGCTGGTGATGAGTGAGTATCCCTGGTCAGGTGCAAATGGGGCAGGTCTGGGTTTAGCTGAGCTCTGACTGAGTGCAGGGGAGTGCTGATCCAGGACCAGCACAGATTCTGCTCCCACACACAGACTCCCAGCACAGAAGCTCACCTGTGAGCACAGAGATTAACTTCTCTGGCCAGGTGAAGCAGTGCCCCACGTGTGCCCCCTCCAGTCACCAAACAAAACCAGTTCCTGCCAGGGTGAGCAGAGCCCTGCCAGGAGCAGCTGCAGAGCTGATGTGTCAGAAATGGCCACAGAAGCTGTGGTGCAGCACAGGGCAGGGCTGCAGGTTCATCAGCCCCACAGAGGTCTCTGACCTGCAGGCTTTGGCTGTGCTGCCAACCAGAACAGCTGGCAGTCACTTGTGGCTGGTGACAGCAAACTTGCCAAGCCCAGAATGCTTTTAGCACAGCCACCCACCTCCTGTGGGAATCCCCTGGGTCACAACAGGCTCAGGCAAAAGGTAAGAGCATTGAGCTTTTATAATGCTCTTGTGCAAACGCTGGGAAGTGAGATCCTTGTAAACAAACCAGGCTGGGCTCAGGAACTCTCTGGAGCTCAATATAGCCAGAGACTGAGAGAGGACTGGAGGGAAGTGTCAGACAGGCTGCCACTGCTSCTGTTGGTGCTGTCTGGTTACAGCTGGCACTGGAGGCAGCAGCCTGGGCTGGATGAGCCCTTGCCTGGAGCAGGATTACAGATATTTGCTCATTGCAGAGCACAGGATGCACTACGAGGTTGAAATCCTGAAAGGCAAACTCTTTCCAGCTGCTGGATTTAAATTCTAGTAAATGCCCATACATACAGCAGAGAAGGGAATAATTATTATATAGCAACTCTAGTAGGTGAGAAAAGGATTTTATAATCCCTTTAATATCTGTGCTYACACGCTAGCCAGCTGGCTTGGGTACTGCAGGTAAGAGAGGCTACTCTATTCCTTGAACAACTTGTTTTCAATCAAGCAAGCTAGATTTTTGCAAGATCAATATGAGATGAACAGAAAATATTTGATTACCTCAGGAGCTGTCAGTGTCTGACTTTTTTTCTAAGCTGACATAAATAACGTCTGGGGCAGCAAATGTACATGCTTCTGCTTTCTATTTCTGAACATTTATTCATGGACTGAAACTTAGCTTGAAATTGAAACAATAAGAGTTAGAATGCTGGAAAAGCACCACTTCAATTTGGAGCAGAGAAACAACAAGCCGCCAGCTGGAATGAAGATTCTCAGCACACAGAAGGCAGAGAGCATGTGCAGCRTGATGCAAAGTACAGTGAAACTTGCTTGTAAATCACACTGCCTTTTAAAATTCAAGTCCTTCTCCCTGGCAGAGTAGAATGCTGCTGAAGTATTGCCCCATGCCTGAAATTACAGCACCTAAAAAACATTGCTGTTTGTTTGTGCTGTGAGAAAGGTGAAGCAGGCAAATTGTCTGAGAAGAACTTGTCAGTGCTGTGCCTCTGGGTGGGAGCTGCAGTCACTTTTGCACCTTGCTTGTGCCCCAWCTAGAGCAGAATTCCAAAATTTCCAAGTTGTTTAAATATCAGGTGTTATTACTGAACCTGGAATGGCTTTATGAAAGGTTACTGTCATCACACCTGCTATACACGTGGTTGTGCTTCTGCTTGGTAACTCCTCAGAGCAGGAACAACAAGAACAGAATCCTGCAGTTTCTATGCTGTGCTCTGAAAGTGCCTTTAAAATGCAGCAGTGTTTCCTACCCAGCAATTGTCCCCAGCAACCTCTTGAGATCTGAGCTATTAACTACCAGTGAATGAGTACATGTGCTGTGGCCTTTAACCTCATCTCTGGGTTATCATTTCTGATGTTTCTTTCAATAACTTTGCCAGGGTTTTTTTTTGTGTTGTGTGTTTTTCTTTTTTTTTAGCTGCCACTGAGGTTTTTTTTTCTTTTTTTTTTTTTTTTTTTTTTAAGAGCTATGTCTCACATTTTTGGGCTGTATCCCCAGGATAGAAATACTTACCTTTTCTTTCATATCTCATGTGCAATTTGTTGGCTCTGGCAATTCCTTTCATTCTGAAAAATATTGCTTTAGAGAAATCAGTTTTAAAACCCAGCAGCAACTGAGACTATTTTTGTCTGTAGCCATTCCAAAGAAGTACCAGTTGCCAACTTGTCTCAACAGCAATCAGCACCTCCAGGTAATGGCTGCTGACACACTTTGGTATAAAATGTTGCTGAAAACTCAGGATCTRACTCTTCCTTTTAGACAAACAAAGGAAAACGCTGGAGGAGAGAAAGGATGGACGAGTTTGCTTCCTCCCCCTTGGAAAAAGAGCAGTGAAAAGAGATGAGATGTCAGGGTGGGAKCCTGAACTGGCTGGGGAGAGCACAGGGACGCTGCTGCTGTGTCTCTCTGAAGGAGCTGTCACCTTGAGTTAGGCTGCTGGGCCATGGCACACTGCCACCCACTCTTGGGTGTGCTTTGAAGTGAGCACAAGAGAAGGGGTTCAACTTCCCAGCTTGGATAATGTCAGGGAGGGGAAAAAGGGAAAGAAGCTTGCTTGGCAATGTTAAGAGAATAAATAAAAAATTAACTCAACCTTTCCCATCTGCTGTGCCAATACATTTAAAACTGACCCAGTGGTTTTTAACCGCTGTTGGTTTTTTTCCAGGCTTTTGAGTGAAGGTTTTAAAAAGTCCTTTAAGACTCAGCTTGTGCAGGTGGGGAGGCAGGGATGCAATGAACTTTTCTCCCTTGTTGCCAGTAGGCAGCTGAGGGAGAGGGAGCAGCAGTGCCTGCAGTCCTGGGGAGAAGCTGTGATTGCTGACCCCACACAGCCCTGCTTCCCTGCCTCTGGGGTTGTGGGGGTGCTTCCTCTTCCTTTTCAGGGGACAAAACCTTGGCCCCAAGAGCCTCACAGCCCTGAAGCTGAAGGTGCTTCACCTCTACACTYCTACAGCAAAGTCTGGCACAAGGAGGCTCTTCATTTTTGGTTTATTATTGCAGGCATAATAAAAGCTGTGATTGAAACATTGTTGTGATGATGACTTGTCTGAATTGAACTGAGCATGTTCTCCATTTGCACGTGGCTAGAAGGTCACAGGCTTTTACATTTTTAATTTTTCTTTTAATTTTCTGTTCAATTTGGGCAATTTCCCAGAAAGCCTGTGAGCTGGCTTTAAAGCARTGTGGAGGGGTGGTGAGGGATACATGGAGTGCAGGGATCTTGGGRTGCTTTGCTGGCAGGACCCCCAGGATAGAAGACTGCTGCCCTTTGCACAGCAAAGGACACAGGGACCTCTGGCCCCCAGGTGAGGGGCACTGAGGTGGGAGCCAAGGGCCCCCACACTTCTGCACATCTGGGCTGTGAGGGTGTGAAATCCCTGGATGTGTTTAGTTCAGGGTCCCTYCTTGGAGGCACCAGCTTGAGCTGTTATTCTGTCATTTAGCCATTGATTCTGTTATTTGGCCATTACACCACGATTAAATTATTGTGATGATGAGGACAGGTGAGACTCTGCAGAGACCTGGGGCTGAGCAGGTGGGGAAGCACTGGCCTGGCTGTGTGGGGTGTGGGGTGCAGCACCGAGGGGGCTTTGCTACAGTCAGACTGCATCAACTGGAGTTTCACCTGCTTTTAGGAGATTTTCAAGTGTAATTCAGAGATTTTCTATGTTAAAAACTTTCCTGAGAAATTAGGCAAACCAGGTTTCCAGGGGAACATACACAACAAAACCTTCATAGCCACCAAAATAAGCTGCTAGAATAAMCTGAAMCTATTGAGCAGCTTGCTTGGTGACRATTGGTCAAACTARTAATGTTCATTTTATCCCAGCCCCTGCAAGCAATTTAGCAAAGACAAACCAATGCCTTCCTTGTGTTTGGACAGATCTCAGGCTTAAGCATAGCACAAAATTCAGCTGTTAAACAGCAGTGCCTGGATCTAACACTGCCAGAAGRGCAACACTTTCTCAGCCTACTCTGGATCTCTTCATGGGATGGAGAAGGCTGCCTCTGAGGCAATGGCATTTGGTTTATATAGGAAATATGAAATTAATTTACCTTTCCTAGGTTCTCTATATTTTGGGGKTTTTTTTCTGTGCTTATAGCACAGCTGTGAGTCTTTTTGCATCTTTTCAGCCTTCCATTAATTCCTCAGTGTGGTACTTATTTTTTTTTTTTCTGTTTAGCTGTAACTGGTCCTCAGTGCTATTCCCACACTGAAATCCACAATGGCATGAAGTTTGTTACTGTTATTGAAAASTCAATCACTCTATTTTTATATCTAATATTAATGCTCAGGTATCAGATGTGTCTGGTTGTTTAAAACTGAGTATAAGTTTAACAATATACGCTTGTAAATGTTGGGGAATGGGTGGGAAATGCCATACACAGCAGCAGTGGGATTTGTCTTATCTGTTTACCAGAAAAGCATTAATTCCAGGGGCAAATCATGGGATGTTATGAGTTTAACCTAAATCTCYTTTTCCCCTCATTATTTAATAATTATTTAATTTTCTTTGATTCTCTCCCTTTCTTTTCCAAGTTAAAGAGCCAACCATGCTCTGGCCAAATCTCTACCAAGCCAAGCAAACTCCTCCTTTTTATCCTTCTTTGATCCCATAATGCTTCCACAGGACCAGTGYAAAATCCTTTGTTCTACCCTTGCCACCTGACATCTCAGAAACAGGATTTATCTCGGAATGTTTATTCTCCTCTATTTTAATAGTGTAAATATTGGACTTTGCAGTTGTGATGTTAGTATAAACTTCACAGTCAAAACTTGGCTTAATTAAGACCATCAAAATACCTGTCAGCTTTGTGTGTGTACAAGAGGCTGAGTCAGAATTAGCTGCCTACAGGTGATGCTGCACAAGTTTCAAGGGCTTTTTATTCCTTATGGCARAATGTCTTTCAAAGGTGAATTTTGAAGCAGGTACTTAGGTAAAATGAGATAACAGCAAAGAAAGTTTATGTTTCTCTAAATACTGAAAGTTAGGTGTTATCCTAAGACTTCTTTAAATGTACTTTTAAAGCATATACTGTCACATGTGGGGTAAGAAACACCAGAGCAAGTAGGTCAGAAATAAAGCTGAATTTTAAATACCCTCCTCTTTTTATACCTGCATTCATCTCAAAGCACACAAAAACTCCTAGAGGTCAATCTAAATGAAATTAGGATACAATCAACTAACTTCTTCATTTGCTGTAGTAATTGCTCAAAGATGAAAAAGAAGAGATCATCTTGAAAGCTTGCAGGAAGTAGAAGATAAATGCATGGAGAGAAGCACATGGATTCCTGCGATCTTTAACCATTGTGTTTGATATGATGGCTTAAATTTAACAGTTGTCTTAGACTTTTTTTTTTTTTTATTAAAGACTTTTGAATAGCAAGTTTCAACTTCATAGCTCAAATTTCATTGATAATGACTAAGACAAGGGAACCATGGCTATCTTTGGAAAGAGCAACTTAGTGTTCTGTCCACATGANTAGGATAATTTGCTGAGGGGCTGAAGGTTCCACCCCAGGATGAGGCAGAGCTGGATTGCAAACAGCAGCACCTGAGCTTTTGTACAGTGCCACGCCAGGTGCAGCTTGATTTCATAAAACAATCACCCCTGGCTGATGGAGTGCAATATGGCACGTCTTCAAGAATAAATGAGACAAAATATTCCAATTACAGACTAATCTTACTCCTTTCTATCCTGAGCCAAGTGGTTGCCTCAATTGTTCAGCAGCAAATCACCCTGGGAGCAGAGAACTACCACGGAGGATAACAAAGTGGAGTCTGCTCAGGGAGATTAACTGCTGATCAGATCCTCATATTAAGAGTTCTTGAAGGAAAAGAAGCAAACTAATTCACAGCAGATGAGACACTGATGTCTTGTTCTTTGTCTTCAGAGGAGCCTTCACCAGGATTTTTTTTGGAAGCTGCTTTTTGAGGATTTGTGTGTGCCTTCTGCACAACACATGCTGCAATGAAAAAATAATTGAGCTTACAGTTTCATGGGGGCTGGGAAAGTTTTAGAAGTGTTGAGTTGTGACAATTAATGCCTGTATTCAGCACTTCTGAGAGATTTAATTAATGATCTGACATTAACTCTTTCATGTATCATAAGAGTGTGGGTTTTTTCTCTTCTTTTGGACTGATTTAAGACTGAGGCTGATTTTGCCCTGCTTGCTGCAGAGGGGAATTCATAAACAGGCCAAGCTGAGATGAAGAGAGACAAGCAATACAGAGGTATTAATTCCAGCCAGACTGTGAATGTACATCTATTACTGTGTTGAAGAAGTTTTAGGGAAGAATACCAACGGATGTGCTGCAGTTGCATTTACTCCTTTTTGCTGTGCTTCCCCCTGCACACCCCCAATAAATATTTTTGATGTAACTGCTCTAATGACAGACTTTGGGTTCACTCTGCAGTCAGAGCTGGGAGTTCTCTGCAGCCATCCACAGCCTTCCCTGGGCCCTGCATGGACATGGAATTCCTCCTTTGCTTCCACAGCCTTCCCTGGGCCCTGCATGGACATGGAATTCCTCCTTTGCTTCCAGCTGAATGTTGTTGATCCACACAGACCCTCCACAGGGTTTAGAGTGCTCCACAGTCAAGTACAAGTCACTGCARTGATTAATTAGTTTATAAATATTTTCTACAGCTTAAAATGTATCATTGCTGTGCTGGAAAGAGCCACTTGACACTCAGTGTGTATTTTAGGCTATGAAAATCAGCTGCAATTTTGAATGTGTAAAACCACTCCACTGGAATATCTCTGTGCAGATGGGAGACAAAACTAAGCCAGATTTTTCAGTGAGTGGTTAATGGTCATTGTTTTGAGAAATTCAGGRTTTAACCTAGCATAGTTTATAAGTGCAGCACTTCACCTCTGCCTCCTTTATTATTAAACACCCGGATTTAGGTTAATTGAGCTGCTTTGCAGTTCCTGACATCAGCTCTTTCCTTGCTCTGTTTGGAAAATATTCTCTTGAGAAGACCAAGCAGGAATTTAGAACAAAGCCCAGCAACCTTGCATGGTCCCACCTTATCCCTGGGACAGCCCAAGCAGTGACTGCTGGTGATTATTTGCTTGCCCCTCAGTTGAAAAATGCAGCTTTTCTTGGCTTTGTTTCAGGTTGAACTGAGCATCATCCTCTAAATCCCTTTGGTTAACAGTTGCTGCCACAGCAACATTATGGAAACACTGGAAAACACTTGAAGAAAGTGATTTTCAGGATATTAACAGAAGCTCAGAGTGAAGGGGCTTGGATGAAACGTGGCAGGTCACTGTGCTTTGGAGGTGGCTGTTAAATGTGAATGTARGGAGCAGCAGGGTTTAATGTAGGGGTTTATGTTTTTTCTTGAGGGTGGGATTATTGGTTTGGAGCTGCTTAGGCTGTGGATAGCTCTGGTGGAGATAAGAAAGCACAGGGAAGGTGCAAAACCAGAGGTGCTGATGGGAATCAAACCTTTGGAGAGCCACTGGATCAAGTGCTGGGCCCCCTTGGGAGGGTGCTTCAGGTGCAGGAGCTGCCTTTAGCTGCAAATATTGATGAAAAAGCCTTGGTTCCTCCCAAAAAGCTGCCCAAGGAATGGCTTTGCTGTTCCTGTCCCCCTGCCCTGTGTGAGCTGGCTGTGCCCACATTGGGCTCCGGTGCACTGCAGCTCCCTTGCTGTGTGTGCAGATTGCCTGTGATGCTATAAACCAGATTAGGAAGGTTTTTGCCAATGTTTTGGATTCTCCAAATGCCTGTCTATCCTTGAGACCTCTGCAGTCAGCCAACTGCTCCAGGCTTGGCCAGCCACGCTGGCAAATCGAGAGGCAGCCTCATTATGGATAATTTGATTTAACATACCTGCTCACAAAAGCAGGTGACTCTTCATTTAGCTAGTGAGATATTAAGGCTAATATTTCAACAGCTTTGGAATTATGGCACGGTATTTTTTTCCCCCTCTGGATTAATTTAATGCAAAATTAATTGCATTTTTGTAGTTTAGCTGTTGCAAAACTCCACATATTCACTTTGCAAAGTGTTTCATCAATCCACATTCATGTGAAAACTCTTCCATCAACACTGTCTGAAAGGCTCCTGCTTGCTTTCTCCTTTCACTTAAATAAAAACCTGAGGGGGAAGAAAAACAAAAAAAAAATAAACCCCAAAAATCCTGCCTATTAATTTATTTCTATGCTCTATTACAGGAAATTATTTTGAGTTTTCCATAACCTCCCAGAGTTCAGGTGCTCCTCTACAGGCAGGTAATTCTTACTGGGAAGGTATTGYTATGATGGCTCCAATTTCTATATGGTGGAAATTTAGCCTGGATCTTCCAGTCTTTCCCCAGGTGCCAGAAGTGTGAAAGSCAGGTCCTAAATCCCAGAGATTGCTCTGACCACATCTAGAAATGTTCTGTGATGCTTCTCTTTTTTTTTTTTTTTTTCCTAATATCACAAGGCTTCAAAAACCATTCCCCCAGCTCCTGTAATCCCACAGAAAAATGGGGCAGGACAGGTATGCAACTCATTGCTTTGTACTGGAGTGCAAAATTTAATGTGGGTTGGTTTTTTCTTTTTTAAGGCACTTATTTCTTCAATCATAAAATTCTATTAATGCAACACAGGTTGTCCAGATGGATTACAGGGTGTGTCCTAAAATTCCTATCAGAAGTCTTAAAAATGCATTACTTGTGTGTTTGCAGGATAAAGGAGAAGCCTTCCTGCTCGTGCCCTGAAATGTGTGCCAGGTCTTCAGGGCATGCTGTGTCATGTGGCCACAAGCAGAAATGCCCTACTTTCAAAGCTGCAGGAGTGGAGAGAATGAATTATAGAATTGGATGGTGAGGAAACAATGGAGGAGACACGRGRARTAATTGCAGGGAGAGATGGTGCAGCAGTGTTTCTAAACTTGTACACCAGGGCAGGAGAAGTGGAACCAAACTCATTTGCACATGCACATTAAATGTATTAACCTTCTTCTTGCCTTATGTAACATATCTAAATAATTTAAATGTGCTCTTTATGTAACTARAAGAACATATTGCTGGAAGGAAAGTGTAAGGGGTAGGGGGARGGGTTTTGATGAAAAGATTTCCTACCCCTTTAGCTGTAGAACTGATTGCCCAAGTACTGCTTTTCCACAACTGTTTGGGCTAAATTTGAGTGAGATGTGCATTGGAAAAGCCCTAAGAAATTCATGAGAGTTCCTTTGCTTCTTCCAACCTTARTTTGGGCATGGCCATCATTAGTTTTGAGGAAAACTGTTCTCAGTATGTTGGATACACCGCTGTGTATAGTGGACATGCTTTCAGTGGCAGAAAACAGATGCTTTTAAATAGTTTTTTTTTTTAATCAGATCTTTTGATCTTCCTTATCCTTTGCAATGACTTTTGGGGTGGGTTAGCAATCAAACCTGGCCAGGTTGCACCTGATGGAGGCGGCTCCAGGGTCACTAATTGGCTCAGATGAGATTCAGGTGAGGGCAATTAAGAGTTGGGGCAATTAAACACAGCTGGGAAGTTCCCAGCCCTCAGTTCCCTGTGGGCTGTCGAGGAGGAAACAGCAGCAGCAGCAGMCAGGGTAGGTTTTGTTGGTTTTTTTCATACTTTATTTCATGTTCAGTTGTGTCATTTTGGTGGTTTTGCATTGTGGTCTTTATGATGGAAATCATCAGATGTTTGCAGGGTTTTTTTAATTTATTTTTTTCTAGTTATGTCTCCTTTTTTTGTACTAAAACGAGCTGAGTAGCCAAGAGTAGCAAACTTATTTGTACTTACAGTAGCCAAGTGGAGGCACTGCAGAGCTCATGGTCTTGAGGGCTAAAAGATCATCACTGTGGGAAGAGAATGTGATTTGTTATTATTTGCTGCAACTAAAACAGCTTGAATAGCTAATGAAAAGTGCTTGATATATTGTGGTTTTGTTTTTGGCTTTTTTTCCCCCTCTGAGTCTTAATTTTGGGTTTTGAAGTTCTTCATTAGTAACATTGAAAGTAGAATGATGTTCTTAAGATAGTCACAGATTGCAGAAGCCCTTTTCTGTTTGTAGCTGTACAATGTAATGTTTCAAAGTGCTTTTCTCCCTTCTGTGGTAAATCTTAATTTTATTTAGCACACAGTAAACATTTATTTTTGTCGTCCTAGAGATAAAAAAATTTACATGCAAGGTTTTTGAGTTGTTCTGARACAATATTTGTCTTGATAATTGGGTGTATTTAGTCAGTTTTGTGGMTGTTTTTTCTTTTTTAAAAATGGCTTGTTGTTCTTTTTCAGCAAGGTCTGTCCCTTAAAGAYTTGTTTACTGAACCCAGCTTCTTAGTCTAAAATAATTGCACCTTTGCAACACAAGCTGTGTGAGAGGAAAGCTGCAATATTCTCATTCCATCTACCCTGTTAAACCCTTAGCTAAATGGGGTGCGTGTTGGGGGTTATTTGTTCCCTTTTTAAAGCCATTTCAACACCTGGTATTCGCTCAGGAAGCCTCCAGGACTCGTGTGGCTCTCAAATTGCTGCTCTTCTCCCAAGTTCTCTCTGTTGCCCTTTGGAGGGGTGTGATGGATGCTCTGCAAGCCTGGGAAGCTCCATCTCTCACCAGGCAGAGCCACGTGCTGGCATCTCCCAGGCAGYCCCATATGCCAGGACACCTGAGCCAGCCTCCAATGCCTCCCAGCTACGTGGCAGGCCTGCAAGAACCTCTCTCAAACTTTCTCTCCTGTCACTTTGCTATTTTTAAAAGCTATCTTAGCAGCATGCAGAGATGAGCAGGCTACAGGAGTGGAGACTCTTAGGTGTTCCTTTCAAGTGATAAATAAACGATACATTCCAGGCTGTGCTACCAGCAGATGTTCATTGCTCCGGCTTTATGGTTCTAGAGGTRGTTAGGAGCAAGTTCAGAAGTAGTTTTATAGTATTTCCAGGCAACAAAAAGAATACAGGAAGATGCTGAGARCTGCTGCAGGTTTCAGTTCCTGGAAGGCAACTTCAAATGTTTGCATTTTTTTTTTATGTTAGGAAAAGAAAGGGGGGTTAAAATTCTGGAATCATGGAGCACCTTCATAATGAGTAGGCTTCAGCCTCAGTGGCCTCTCCAGAAGAGGAGTTCTAGTCATTAATAAACAGGATGTCTGTCTGTTATGGTGTGCATTAATTTGTTTAACTTCTCTTTGATGAGCTGAACGTGTTTGTTTTTGACTTTTCCTCAGTGTCAGTGCCCTCCGACTGCAGCAGTGTAATTTATATTCCCCACTTAGAGAAGAAGAAAGGCACTGAGGATAGGATGCCCAGGTTTGCAGTCTTTTGCTTGGGGTTTAGGAAGGTGTTTCGTTAATTGGGAAGAGATAAAGGTGTGCTCTGAAGCAAGCCCTTCTCTGGCAGGGTAGTGAACAGTTATTGCACTGATCTGGCAGAGAACAGCATTTTACATTTTATTCTGGGAGTGCTTACAGGCCTGGGGGGGGACAAGGGTCCCTTTGGCACAGGGTTACACACACAGTAATTAATTAATGTCCATCTGGTAATTTGAAGCATGATAAAAATCTTTAAAAATAATTTTAAAAATTCTTGGGTTGTTTTGCTAGTTTAATAGCGATTGTAATTTAATTTTCATTTCACTGGCTATGAAAGAAAGCAAGCAATGGTTTTGGTTGTCTGAATTCTGGAGGGTTTACCTCCAAGTACTTTGAGTTCCAGCAGATTTGTTTTCTAGGGCTGGGAAGTAATGGCCTGGCCACATKCACAGTGCTGGATGTGTATCACTGCATGTGCACTCCCAGAGTTATTACTGAGTACTTTCTCAGCAGATATTGGCCACYAGTTATACGTATAAAATAAAGGGATAACAAATATGTGAGGGCATTCTGATACACCCTTCTCTCTGCCACACCAGAGAGTGATCATTGCAAATGGGATTGTGCAGCAATATAACAAATGTCACTTGGTTTCTGTCCTCCAGCAGAAATCAAATAGCAGGAAAGCAGGAAAACTATTCTCTCATGCATATGTTTTTTTTTATTCCCTTTTCTTTTTCTGTGATTGCTGTTTCACTTTTTAATTTGTTTTTTTAAGCAAAGGGTGACAAATGTGTATATTTTTTTGAAGTGATGTTTCAAATGATGGAATTCAGCATTCTCTTATGCCAACGTTTCCTGTAGTTCTGCATTAGGGAAGTAAATGTAGATCTAGGAGAGAATTCACGTTTTCTGCAGCATCTAAATTTGTCTGTCCACTTTATATGGATCCACTTGTGATATTTGAGGGAAGTATTAAACATAATATTAATGTGGTCATTGAAGTTTATTTGAGTATAAGCTTCCTTCAGCAGCCTGCTGCACTTTGTCTTTATTGTTAATTCAGTTTAGATGCATTGCTTTGGGCAGAAGGCCACAAAATAACATCGAGGTGGTTTGGGGTTTTTTCCCCTTTTGTTCACCTATTTTTGGTTGTGTTTGCTAGCTTCTCTAAGTAAGGGTCTTGTTTGGGAAAGGCTTCCCAGGCTGTGTGTGTTGGGGAATGAGGAGATTTCAGTGTGAGACACTGAGAGGGAAGGTAGGGCAGTGGCCTTTGGAGAGCTCCCAGCTGGGACAGGGAGGAGCAGGACCCTCCCTGCTGTCCCCCTGAGCTGTGTCAGCCAAGGCTGCACCTCATCTCCAGTGAGTCCTCCTGATGAGTGGGGACAGGAGGAAGGGCTGAAAGCAAACTTCATTTTTGGATATTTTAAGATTCACYGTCAGCTTCTGTTTCTGTGCTTTTGTGAGTCAGGAGGATGGTGTGAGRATTGAATACCTGCTCCCTTCCAGCGCTTCTGCTCTCTCCGTTTTTGTGCCAAAGCATGAAAATTCCTTTGACAATGTTACCATTCTGCTAATGGTTCATGCCCTAGTGGATGCCCTCCATTGCCCTAAAATATGCAATCATTTAATTGTCATTGCAATCCTATTATATTGCCATTATGGAACGTCTGGTGGGGAAAGCTATGAACATGTTATTAGTGCTGAAAGGGACAATTTACTGAATCTCGCTAAATGCCATCACTTCTCAAAAATGAAACAAAATTACTTTATTATGCACATCTTACTTTAATATTCTGCTCAGATAATGATTGGGAGCCATTGATCTTTAGTTTGTTGCAACAGTAAGAATGCTAAAAACTTCTTGCCTTCTTCCAGCATCCTTCCTTTTATTAAAAAAAAAAAAGGCAGCTCTTGTTGGAGTTGTGAGTACAGATTTGGAAGCCTTTTGTTCAGTGACTCAAGCAATGTGCCTATTCATAAGTTCATACAAGTGAATCAGGTCTCTTCCTCCTGGAACTCTCTCTCCTTTTTGGCTCATCTCYTTTTGCCTTTTTTAGCTGTTTTGTAAACTCTTCAGGGCACGGGGTACATCTTAATGAGTCTTTGAAATAACATTATGCTCTGCTCTGCACAACCTCACTTGAGGTCTCCAATTAGAGCCAAAGTGCAGATAATTAACTCCCTGTGTGTGACTCCTGTGCTGAGGGAGGCTTGGTTGCATTTCAAGCACACACAACTTGTTGCCAGTGTGGGAGCTTTAATTGTAGGCTATTCCCAAAGATGGTTCAGTGAAYTGGTGAATTTGAAATTGTCACTGATTCCAGAAATTGCGTTTCCTTCTGTGGATGGCAAGTGAGGCTGAGTGAATCATTCCCTCATCTTTGATATTACCATTCCAAGAGCTGTGGGAAATCCAAGGAAAATGTCATTGTGGAAATACATGTAGACCAACAGGGACTTCTCTGATGTATTACAAATTTGGGAGGAAAAGCTATTTTAATCATGAGGAAAGAAAGTATCATAGAAGTCCTTTAATATCTTTATGGTTTGATGTCTCTATAAGTGCACATAAAACAAACTGGAGAGTATTAGATGCAAATTATGATTAATAATTTGAGCTTGTGGGCATTAAAAATAATAAGGWATGATAAATGCAAAATGTATCAGGATTAGAAATGCAGATGTGCTTACATTGCAAGTATGTCACTAAGCAAAACAAGAACAGTCTGTTGTGACTTTTYCCTCTTTTTAATTCATGTCATCTGTTTAGCTATTTCATATGGGTTGTGCAGATTTTTTTTTTTTAATCCTAGATTTCTTCCTGGTAATTTTGAATTTGTAGTTCTGGGCCAGCTGATACAACACAAATAGAATTATTACTATACAACTTAGTTTGGAAAAGGGTTTTTGAAAAGCAGTTTTGAATTGCCTTGTGGCAATTCTCTTGTACATAAACTCATTTTAACTGCATAAAACCTACTATATTGCATCTAGAAACTGCAGTGAATGTGCATTTAGATGTTATGAATAACTGYAGTTAAGTAGAAATGAAACTGAAATAAATCTGAATTTTATTTGCACTTTCCCTTCATTTTAATGCCACTCAAGCTGCTGCTACCTTTTATTTYCAGAGTAGCATGGCTGTTAAGGATAAAGAGCCTGTGTGTGTTTATYTGTGAAGTGCTCAGGCACTGTTGGCCTACATGGAACATGGTTTATAACCACAGAGGCTGTGCAATGAAATTTTGACTGCTGGACATTATTTTAAAGCTGTTTGCTCCTGTCATGGAAATGCATTTRCACAACTCAAGGTATGGCCGAGAAAACTGAATAACCTCTTCAAAATTGAAGATTTCTGTGGGTGATAAGTGATGCTCATGTCTTGGCAATCAAGTCTTGGCAGTTAAAAGGTGTTGGGAATGTGCATGAGGACTTGTTCCTGCAGACATTGCACTGGTTTGTGGTGTTGTGCTTGCAGCAGCCAGAATTTGGCTTTGTGCTGTGGCAGTGACCAGAATCCCTCTGGACCCCATGTGGGTGACCAGAATCCCTCTGGACCCCACGTGGGTGACCAGAATCCCTCTGCACCCCACGTGGGTGACCAGAATCCCTCTGCTCTGCAGCCACAGCTGCTTGGAGGAGCCAGAGTGACCGTGGTGAACATTTTCAGAAGCCCTTGAATGGCTTGGTCAGCTCTGTGTCATTTCTGAGTGACTCACCTGCTCAGGAACAGCCATCCACAGAAAGATRATGGGCTTTGTCTGCCAGTGCAGTCAACAGCCTCTGAAAAYGTTACCATCMAAAATCCTGGTTGACGAAGGTTTGYTTGATTTATCAGGCTGTGATGGCTTTTATTTGCTTTCCTGCTGTTCTTTTTGCTGCCAGCTCATTCTGATCTAAACTTCTGGACAACCTCTCTTCTGTCAACTCTCAACTTTTGTCATGCGAGCCACCCTGCACAATCACTGTCAGTGCAATTAAAATGCTAAAATAAGGCAGTAGGAGCCTGTGCATTGCATGTGGGTCTCTGCCAGCCCCTAATGAACGAGCCCTCTGTCCAGAGCACATGGATGTGCTGGAAAAGCAGCCCGAATGCTGCACACAAAACCTCTCAGCAGAGCCATCCCCGTGGAGCAGTCTGAGCACCATGCTGCTCTTCCAGAGTGTGAGCAGCCTCCTGAGGAGCTGGGACACAGCCCGGCCAGTGACAGTGGTGTGGCTGTGCCTGTCTCCTGCTGCTCCCCCTCACTGTGGGTCCCTCCCCTCAGCACATTCTGTGATTATCATGGCTGTTTCTGTAATAGTTTCTCTCCTTTTTTTTTTTTTTTTTGCCACCTTCTAATGGTCACATCTGCACTAATAATGGTTCTTTGATTAGGCTGTTAATATTTCAATTATGGTACTGGGAAGTRTGACTGGACATAAAGGTGCATTTCTTTTTGCCCAAAGCAAGGTTTTGAACATAATTTCTTTGGTCTCTTTTGGATTCACAATGGCACGAATAAGAAAAAAATACAGAATTATGGAGCAGAGTGTTGGCTTGGAGGCTGACCAGGCTCAGGRATTATCCCACACTGCACTGCTGCTCTGCCTCTTCTTTTCTTAACTTTTAACTTGTTTTATCACACCCACCTCCCCTTTCCCTTCTTAAAGGAGTTATCTCAAAAGCTGAGAATTAGTACAGMCTGGAAAATTTTTAATTCATGCTCTAATTAAGGAATAGAATGTAATGTACACCTGTGGTGATAATACCTTTATTATCATTGAAGCTGTTAGACATCAAAGCGTTGTATCAGGCAAAACCATCTATTTCTCATTTAATGGAGTCAAAATTCAAGTGTRTTTTGTTAGAATGAAATCACATCATAACTGGAGCTCTGCATGGTGAGCAGAAATCCTCCATCCCAAACTGCAGGTTAATAATAGGGTGGGCTGTGMTGTTCAGTGTGGCAGCTGAAGCATTAGGTCACATTCCACGTGTAACATCACTGAACTTTTTATGAATTAACTCCTTTTAACACTTGGCAGTTGTCTTAAGAAGTAGATGCATTAACATTATTTTTGCTTTGTAAATAAGGGTGGAACAGCATTCTCMCCTCCATGTGAACAGCTTCAATAAAGAGAAAATGCTGTTGCTTTTGGAGCAATAATTAATTTCTGATGTGGATAAACTGAGGCTGAAGACGGAATATTTTGTCTCTATCTAGTATTGTAAATACATTACCTTTCCCTTTTTAAAACTGAAATCCTTCCTATTAGACCACAAGCAATGCTGAGGTTTCTTTCCCRTGGCTTCTTTTGTTGTTTTGCACATTCCTCTGCTGTTAATCCTGTTGTATAACAATTTGTTAAAGGCTTTTTGTTTGTTTCTTATTCCTCATCTCTCTGAAGTGGGAAGTTTGTTCTGGCTGAAAAAAGAATATCTYGGAGATTTATTGTAGAAAAGTCTGGATGTGCTTACTTTGGCAAAATTCTCCACGATTTCATTGTTCTTTTTAAGAACCATGAAGAAAGCTGGTCATGTTCAATATTGCCTGCTCAGGCAGTGTCTTGTAGGCATGACAACAAGCATATGTTGTTGGGGAGGCAAATGCAACTGGGCTTGGAACTCATCCATCTCTTGAGACAGGGGTGGGAGGCGAGGGAAAGGTAASGAGGAATTTGTTATAAGACAAATACAACACGAACCTTCCCATAAGAAAACAGTAAAGAAATTCCCAATATGYAAGGTTTAATTTTCATATTCTTGGGATCATGGTCATATTTATCTCCTGTCAGGAAGGATGAAGGGGCCAATAATGGTGTTTTCCTACTCTCCAACCTTCTTTTCCTTTTTTCCCTCCATGGGTTCTTAGATTTATTTTGATCTTGGAGAAGCTGCAGTTTACTGGTGCAGTAGGTTAGCTTTTATAGTTATAAAATTTAGGRGAGAATGATATCCTTTCCATACAACTTGCAGAGTGCTCTCTAAAGCCTTTATTGCTGTAATCTTTCAGATTCAGTAAGAATCCTTGACCTTTGCTTGCTCCATTATTTTGGAGATGTTGCATGATTTTGATTCCTCTGCACTGCCACATCATAAGGGAAAATCTCCCCTTCTGGAAATGGCATAGCTACATCAAATAAACAAGTCTTGGACTCTTCACATTAAATATTACAGAGATCTGCCTGCACTTAAGTAGGGAAGTAYCTATTACTGCATTGCATAACAGGTRAAATTGGAATAGACAGAGGATMCTTAGAATGGAAATAGAGCATATTCCCMATGTACAGTGATTACTTATACAAACAGTCAATATTTATTAAAAAAGAGATAAAAGTGAAAATCACTYATTTGAAAGCATRAAAATGCAACTGCCTTTTTTTCTTMAAATTTTGCAAATATTTTCACTCTGTTGCGTTTTGGGGTTTGATTTAAGAACACAGAAATTCAGTCTGGCTGCCAGAATCAGCTCTKGCCACCTTTAAGGGAGGGATGTGGGTGTTGTGCTGCTGCTGGTCAAAGGTGATGCCCTCAAGTTTGTGCTGACACAATAACCAAAGTCAGAAATGCCCAACAGACCCCATTAACAGGTTTCATTTAAACATTTATTAAAGTATGCATGTGTAACATTTCCAGTTGGATTTTAAGCATGAAGGGATGTGGTCTCATGGGAATGCATTCAGGTCTCTGAGGAAAAAACATTCTAAAACACMCATGAAAGGGTGCTGCAAGCCCGATTAACATATGAAACTCTCAGCAGTGGAGTTCCTTGAAGAAAATGAAGAAAAATGTTGGGAAGAATATTTAGAGTTTACTGTTTTACACTGCTCAACAGCTCTGTGTTCATTAACTGGCACATCCCTTCTAATTTGTGATCTCATTTGTACTGTGTCAACAGCTTTTAGCAGTGCCTCTCCACATTCTGTTTGCTTTAAAGCACAGTGTCTGTAATCAGGGAGAAAACTGGGAGCAAAATCACCATTTCAAAACCTGCAGTCATCCTCATTASTGCCTCCTCCTCTGCTCCCTGGCTGAGCTCTGGCTGCTTCCCCCTGAGCTGGGGAGGCTCTGCACATCTGATGGAGCTGAGCTGTGKTTTCAGTGACTCACTGCAGTGCTTGTGACATGGCAAAAGCCTTCAAGAATTGATGTTTTTTTTCCCTTTATGCTGCATTACCAAAGTAAAATCTCCTTGAATGTTTTGTCATGTGATAAAAGCAGGACTGGTGTGATTTATAGAGGCCAATTTGACAGTCTCTCCCTGTTTGCTCGGACTGGAAGGTGCATGTCAAATTTGTGCCTGTCCCAGTGAAGATGGTACCTGAAAGAGGAGACAGTGTGTTGGTGGATCAGGTGTAGATGAAGGTGTTGCTGTTGTAAGAGTGTGTGCCAGGTATGATTTACAGATTAATCTGGCTTTCCTGATTTATTTTAGTTTGCATTTTTCTCTTTATTATGCGTTTTGTAGTTCATTAATTTTGTAATATTTTTAATCTATCTCAACACAAAAGAACCATACACAATGACAGAAAATATTTTCTATAAAATTCAGCATTTTTTTCTTGTTAGGGTACAAAACACTTTTCACTGCAATTTCTTTTTCTTTTTGCAGTAAGATGCCATTTGAAAGTATTCCAATGTGCCTTGTAATTTTCCATTATTTGGATCATCCCAACTCCCCTTACAACAAACTCTAATCCAACTAGAGACTTKGTCTCCTTTTTGTCCCAAACTCTGTCTCAGTTACATCAGAAACTCCAGCCTTGTGAAATCAGGGCTCTTGTCCTGCTTCTCCACAAATTTTAAAAAGTTTAATTTGCCTGTCTGAGGGTTACTAGGTTTGCTGTCACCTTATTAGTTCTTCTTCCTTTGCTGGGTTCATCTGTAATAAGTCAGAGTTCACTGATGACAGAAACTCTCGGATATCCAGAAGAAGAAGTTTTGAAGAGACTTCAATAGTTTCTATTCCTTACAGGAGGGATGCCTGTAAATTATAAAGAACTTTTGCTCTTAGCATTAATTTTCTCAGTATCTCTGTTCCATTGACAAGTAGAGTAAGAACCAGAGACATCACCTTGAACAGGGAGGGAGGGAGAGAGCCTTCCAAACCCATCTTTCTTTGGCTGACTGAGGTTTGGRAAGTTCACCAGAGTTAATCTAAATCTGCTTACTCAGGTCATCATCCGATTTAGTGCTATGGTAAATGAAGAGGAACAATTCAGGCCATTTCTCCCACATGGTTTTCTTTTGTGTGCTGCATCCTCTGGAGATGCCTTGCAGTCATTTAGGTGGTGTGGGACCTTTCAGAATGGAAAAGAACAGGAAAAAGGAAAGACTAGAATAAAAAAGCACTTTGTTCTATAGTTAGCTGAAGGATTGGCTAGGAAAGCTTGGGTTATTAGTAACCTTCGAAAAAGAATTAAAATCAAGCAGGAGGGCCTGGAAGCAGCTGTGTGTGTAATGTAGCAGCTCACACAGCTCTGCAGCTAACAAAAAATATATATATTTTGTATATACTTGGTTAAATATTTTGCTTTTAGTCTTCACTACATCTACAGTGCTCCTTATTCCTTGCTGTCAATAAAAGGGGAGGGGACCCCTGGGGCACAGTGTGGGCTTCTCCAGCTGCAGATGCAAAGACAAGCTTGTACAGATGTGGAGGGGAAGCTGAGCTGTTCCCCAAAGCACAGCCTCTGCTCYGTGGCATTTTTCACCACAGTGCCCTTATTGAAATTTGTGTGGGTGATGTCAGTTTAATAGGCTCAGCACTTCTAGGGGACATTGACAGAAGCTAAATTGGAAAAATGCAACAAATGTTGGGTTTTAGCAGAATATCGACTTAATACAGATTGAACAGGGAAGAAAAATATTGTGTGGTGTGCACCTTGAACTTCACATTGTCTCATTAAAGACTCTGCAATGGATAACACTGTCTGCCTGCCTTGCCCTCAGCTGTAGACCCAGCAGATCATTCATGTAAGGACTAATAATATMCCACTCTGTGGCACCTCACTGCAACTGCCACGAGCTATTTTGAAGGTCTGTTTTTATTACTTACCAAAATCTACACTCCATTTATTTCTGTGTAACTGGCTTTTTGCTCCCTCCCCGCTTTTCTGTGTCTCCACATCTACTACTTATTCATTTGTTTGACCTAAATTTCTTTCTTATATACAGCACTCAATCCCTTGAAACCTCAGGTCCCCAAATCTGGTGTGTATKTAGATGCATTTGCCTTTTTTTCCCCCCTTTTAATGGTGTACCTACAAAACATGAATCAGAGAAAACATTAGTTGCTATGAATGACAAATTTTTGCCTGCTGTCTGGAATAAGTGGATTGACTGAAAAWTTGAAAACTGGGCCAATCAACTCAGATTTTCACAAGAAAAAGCACAAATTCTCAAAATATGATCCCAACATTAAATTTGATTTTTCAGTCTTGGTATGCTTTATGCTATTAACTATGAGTATCTTGTTTAGAAACATGTGAACTGTGGGTTGAGGGGAACAGCACCTCCACCATTAATGTGAATTAAAGGCAATTGAATCTGGTACCAGTAAAACACCTGTTAACCAAACAGCAGCCAAGGTGGGTTGGTCAGAGTGGCAGCTGATGCACTGGCTGGTCACTGGTGAGATTACAAATTCTGTGGCACGTTCCCCTTGGCTGGAGGGCTGCAGGGGATAAGGAAGTTATTCAAGAACCATTAGTTTGTAGTCAGGTTTGTTGGGGTTTTTTGGGCTTTGTTTATTTTTTTYCCCCAAAATGAATTGCTTAATAATCCTATTGTTTACTCACCAGAGGATAAAAGAGATGGGAATTTGCCAACTGTGCAGAGAGTGGGCTTTTGGTGGGAGGGACTTGTGATGTATTTGTGGCCTGAGTCCCAMAGTGGTCTGTGACTGTGCAATACTGATATTTAGTGCTTTCCATTTCCTAAGCAGTAATTCTGCACAACTCATTATTTATGTTCAGCAAATGCCAAAAGCTTTTTTATTAAAAAAAAMCCCAAAAACCTCAMGATGTGAGTTTGTTCAATAGCCTCTGGAATRCTGAATTTTGTCCCTTGAGTGCAGGAAAAGCTTTCAGAAAGCATCCAGGTTTGACCCTTTATGGCCAAACTATAATGTGAATGTTAAATTCCACAAAACCCAGGGAAAGAATATTAATGTTTCTCTCCRTGTTTCCCTTCTCATGATTGCAACACAAGCACTGAATATGATTTTTCTGTCTTGAAACAAACWCACCAATAAGTCTATCTGGTCTGCCAAGAAAAGATGCAACATCCAGACAGTTCTTTGTACTGTCAGATGAAATGAGGCTATTTTGACTAGTGTTTAGGATATACAACATAYGGCATACTGCTGATTTTTGCTTCCAAGGGATCATATTGGATTCACGTATCTGATGATATAATTCTAACTGCACCCTACAAAATACTGAAATGGCAACTCAGCATGTTTTTTTTTGAAGGTGTCAGAACCACRAGAAGTTGTTGCTGGCTTTGTTCCAGCACTTGTTTCTTTTATTAAAGCTAATTTCTAAGATTTTTTGACTAATCACAGCTGTCCTTGAGGACAACAAAATACRAGTTAGGCAGACTGGGAGATGTTGTTATGTTTTCCCTTTCTGCTCCCCTCAGCAGTCACTGACTGTGGTTTCAGTCTTCTGATACCTGACCTCCAGCCTGGAGCTCCAGCCTGGAGCCCCAGCCAGGACAGCAGTGCCCAAAGCACTCCCTGAGTGTTGGGGAAACAGCTTCTTTGGGACTCCCTGCAGAGGAGGCTTKTGGGTGATGCTGAAGCCTTTAAATCCCAATTACACTGGTGTTCAAGGGGYTCAGGAGAACTTCAATTCCCCCCAGTGCTGCAGCTCTGCTCCTGTCACCTCATCATGAACCTCTCAGTACTCATCAACAGCCACTGCTCCTGGGTTTGGCAACAAAGAGCTCGTGGCTGCTTTGTGTTTTTTGTAAGTCAGGGTCACAGAATGGTTTGGGTTGGRAAAGGATGTTAAAGCTCATCCTGTTCCACCTCTGCCATGGCCAGGGATGACTTCCACCAGACCAGGGTGCTCCAAGCTCCTGGCCTTGGACACTTCCAGGRRTGGGGCAGCCACAGCTTCCCTGTGCCAGAGCCTCACCACYCTCACAGKGAAGAATTTCTTCTAATATTTAAATAAATCTAACCTTTCTCCATTTAAGGTGATTTCCCCTTGCTCTGTCCCTACATGATTACATATTGTGATGCTTTACTGAGATTCCTATTTTTCTGGACTGAGAAGGTAAACAGAAATGCCATATACTCATTTATCTACATGATTTTCAAGCTAAATTCCATGTGGGTCGGGTTGTCTGCTTTGGCACGTGAACAATATGATTTAGGTTCTGGTTTAGTCTAAAACTGGACTACGAAGGCTGGCTTTGTGGTTAAGTAAACTCCAGGCTGTGCTGTGTCCTTTGCTCCCCCTGTGCTTGTGGACTTCACACCTTTCTGTTGGCACAACAAAACATTCAGAGGGCTTGTTCAGCTCTCCTGGTTAGCTGGGAAAGTGTCATGGGATTCGTTTTCTTTACCTGAGGAAAGCTAACAAAWCTGAGGAGCAGCTGGGCTGCTGTGAGAATTTTGTTCTTGGAGAGACAGTGGGAACCAGCTTAATACACACATTTGCACTTTTGGGTTTACCAAGTTSTGTATCTCTGAAGAGCATTGCACTGCAGCCTGAACTCACCCAGCAGATGCAAATCTAGTTTATGTAATGCTCCTGTAAAAAGCAGATTAATCACTTTAATTAAAAAACTTTTCTTTATTTTTTTTTCCTAATGCCATTATTGGGTACCAGCACACTTCCCCTRTGCCCTGGTGTTGATGATCACAAACAAAAGTGTCACCTGTGTGATCCAATAAACATACTGTGATCGTGCCCATCTCTTTACTTGTCTTCTTACACAAATTTCATGTTCCTGCTACAGTATTTTCTTGCAGTCTCATTTTTTGTTAACTTTCAATTTTTATAGGCTGAAAAGTACCTCAGGGAAAGAGCTTGCTGATTGGTTTTCTGGGCTTTTTCTTTTTCTTGTAAAATGCTATTTTTATAACCCCTACAGTTTCTTCTTTTTTTCAGTGCTTGCTTTTTCAAAAAGAATAGCAAATTGACTGTATCTTAGAGCTGATATGCCTATTTTGCTCGTAACTTTTAGCTGCTATTTCCTTAGAAATTTCCTGATGATACATATGGTGTGTATGAACAAGCTGCCCTTTCTTTATTTCCTTTTATTTCTTTTCACCCAAAGGCTTCTTCCTCCTAAAATTTTAATGTAAAAACATTTTTTTTTGTTTAAAATCTGTCTTATTTCTCAGATGATCCCTAACTCTGTTTTATTCAATCATTAAATTATAAGGTGCCACCTTGTTATTTCTGTCATTTCCTCACTGATCCAAGTGCACGTGACCTCAAAGYGAACTTCCCCTTTCAAGTGTTCTAAAAATATTCCTTCCTGGGATCTGTTGCTGTGGCTTGTGTCTGACACGAGCTGCTGCTGGAATTCCTGTGCTCCTTTTCTGCAAAGGAGCAGAGCCCACCTGGGTACCCACTGGCTGGGCAAGAGCTGCATCAATTCCAACCTGTGGGTGCATGAGGGTGATGTTTTTAACAGCTTTACTCACATCTTTGTAGTCCCACTGCTCTTTTCTTGAGGAAGTTTGCTGTCCCAAGTATAGAATTTGGGCAGGTCAAAAACATAAAATTGAAAATATTTTATGCATGTATATATATATATATATATATCAGTGTAAAAGCACAGTTTTTCAGGCGATTTCTCAGAACCAGTCCCAGACAATGAGAATGTCCAGCTACAGAAATCATTACACTGGAATTTTCTGGGGAAAGCCATGAGACTTGCAGTGGGAGATGTGAATTTAGGCCCATGCTGTGTCTGTAACTCCAGCTGGCTCACAGGAGTTAGATAATTCAGACTGCACTGAGCAGTCTGGATTGKTGATGGTCTCTGCAGCTCTGCCCAAGAGAAGCCAAAGAATGAGACAGAGGCATCCCAAATTAAAATGCAGGCTGGGCTGTGCTTGCTGCAAATTTGAGTTGGGTTTCTTGACATAATTTGAGGAGAATACTTGTTTGGGTGCTTTGGTGTTTCCCTAGAGTATTTTCCCTGGTGTGGTCTCCACACATCTTGCCAAGATGTTTTTAACGTAGCTAAATTGAGCGAGATATATAGAAATGGTTCTGAATCAAGCAAAATTCAGTGAGCTGGGCCATCTCTTTCTGCTGAATTTACCTCCATGGAATGTGAGGGGTTGGTGAGAAGGCAGACAGACTGTTTTCACATAATCTATGCATCTTTAATCTGTACTTCCCAGTTTTGAAGCTATATATCTGCTGTGTATCAAGAGTTAAAGAATTTTTAAAAGGCTGTTTAGCAGTGACAGCTGTGACTTTAACACCTCAAGCTGGAAAGGTGAGGTCATTAAAAAATAAACAAAAATGCAGTGTCCTTATGTCTGTAGTGCTGGCCCTTTGTACATAGAGTCTGGAAGCCTGATGGTAATGCATAAAAATAATGGTTCCATGTGACACTTAGTCTATTTGGAGGAACTTCCTATACTTAGTGACCATTAGACAGCACAAAAATTATTGTTAGACTTTTCTTGTTTGTGCTAAAAGAGGATTTGCAGAACTGCTTAATGGGCATTTACTCTTCTACAGCTCTAAAACAGCCACTGCAAATCTATTTTTTTCTCTTTTTGACTTYTGCCTCTGCTGGCTCCCTTTGGTTTTGATGTTATCTGTTTAAAACCAAATCTGATAAGGGATAATGGCTGCATTAGAGYTGAAGAACTGCTTTGCTTGATCTGTCTCCAGTGGCTCTGGAGCAAGGTCTAGGGACTACCCTTTGTGATAAACACCGCCACAGACAATCCCTTAATTTCTCAATCAATTTCCCAGTAAGACGAATGTCGACAGCTTCAGCATTTCCTGGACCTAATGCCAGTCTGAGGATGTGTGTATTGTGAAAAGAGACACAAAGAGGTTAAGGGAGCAAACTACCAGAATCAGTGAGGAGAGGCTCAGTGGGAGCTGATCCTTGCCAGGGAGGGAGGAGCAGCCCTGCAGGTGGGGAGGGAAAGAGGAGGAGGAGGAGGAAAGATGCTATTGAGGCTTCTCATGCAGGTACTGCAGCAGGAGCTCTCACTGCTTCAGCACCTGTGTGCCATGAATGTGGTGTCTCCTTCACTTACTGTCAAATAACTGCATTATTTCCTGATGTATTTCATAGTTATCAACGTATATATATTTATCTATGTTTATACATGGGTATATATATGTAAAGCATATCATTTTTATCATATAAAATATAGACATTCTATGTATAAATACATATATACCTATTTATAAAAATAATAGTTCTCCCTCCTCTTAGCAAGCCAGGGAAAACAAATGTGTATGTCCAATATTTATTGCTGGGAATAATGACCTAAATTATTTTCTTGTTAGAGTTCARATAGCTTCATTATTATACAGTTTCCTCACAGCAACTCTGAAGAGTTTTTTGTATAAACTGTACTTATTTATCAGAGGACTCGTTATCTGTGCTGTAATTACAGTATGCATAGTGACTTTAGAGAGCAAGAGAACTAAAGCTCTTAAAACAGTAAGGATAAGTTTAAAAAAAAAAAAAAACACCAAAAATTGCTTTAGTAATTCAATCTCTTAAATATTTATTTGGTAGAAGTTCAGATTTTTTTTTCAAACTCTGAGGTTCACCTGTGAGTAATTAATTCAATTACTCTAACTTTGGTGTTTGATATTGTATGGTATTGGAGAATTTAGCCATTATTTATTCCATAAGAACTTTAGGAAGAATGCCATGCCAACAGATCTAATTAAGAGGGAGAGCTGCTTTATGCTGTGACATTACAAGGTAGAAATAGAATGGAGTATGCAGTAATTAAGGTGCTGATGGCTTTTCCTAAACAAATTTGGGTCTRTGGTGAACTTTGAATATATTCCAGCCTTATTGTTTGATGGAACTTTAAATATCCATCTGTGGCATGGTGGCATTAAGCTCAGATGKGACAATGTAAAAAATATTGACTCTACTCATCTTAATGCTGTGCTGAAATGTACTTTGCACGAGAACTGTTTGAAATGAGTTCAGTTTGCTAGCCCACTGTAACATATGACATTTTTCTAATTAGGGCAATGTTTAATTTACTGTCTCATGGCTTTTTGAATAAATATAAATTGTCATACTAAAGTGACAGGTGTAAAACCCTGGGTAGCTGTGTTAGAGAGGTTAATTTGCTCTTAATCAAATCAGTTCTGCTTCACTTTCTCACGGGGAGTGAGAGATAATAGCCCTGTTTAACTGGAGATTAGGCAGCCTTTTCCCTGGAATTCCCCAAGGATTCACCTGAGACTTATTGTGTCATATTCTCTATAAAGATATTTGAATACATCAACATTTAAAGATGTGCTGGAGCTACTCACAAGGGTGTTTTGTTGCCTGCATTTGACTCGGCAGCACTGAAAGGAGACCTAGGACTAGAGGAGCTGTAGGATTGTGGCCCTTTGGAGAGCTGCAATATGCCACCCAAGAAGGGACCCATCCCCTTCCCAGGTTTGAAAAGAGAGTCACATTTCTTTATTTTGTTTTTTTATTTTTTTTCCTTCTTCTTTCTTCTTATTGAACTGAAAAGGGAGAGAAATCCTCACCCCATCTTATATTTTGCGGTGAGAAAGTTGTCAATATGTACTGCTTGAGAGCTGATAAAAGAGCTAAGAAACACAAATGAAAATGCCTGCCAGTTTGTAGGAAGTGAGAGCAACGTGGGAATCCACCGGGGGGGTGTGTGAGCATGAGAAGCTCGGTTTGTGGGATCAATAGGTGGGGGCTGTGTGCCAGAAGGGCAATTGCTGCAGTGCCTGCCAGGATTCAGTGGGAAGGGGCAGTCCCCAGTGAGACAACAAGAGCATCCTGCCACGGGGGGTGCAGGAGGAGCTGTACSAGCTGGAAAACATTCAACAAACAAGCTTGGGGTGTGTTAGGAGAGAAATCCAGTGTGTTACAGAATATCTGAGGCTAGGTAGGGCTGAGAGCAGTGTCAGCTTTGCCTGCTACATCTGGGATAAGAGGTTTTAGCATTCAGGGGCAAACTGGCATCTCATTTTGTGATCTTCAGTGTAAATAACTCCACACGTAGAATGGGTGTCTTTAGTCTAAAGTTGTGATGAGCTGGTCTTGAGACTAAAGTTGTGATGCTTCCTTGTCACAAAGTTTTTGAGCAGTCCCATCTTGTCTTTCACTAGCAGTAAGGAGAATGAAATAACCACCCTTGCCTGACAATCTGTGCAGAGGGGAAGCCAGCAGCACAAACTTTCCCAGCTCCTTGTGCCTGGCAAGCACCACAGGMGAGGCTCTCACTGGTTTGCCATGTGCAGCATGGAGGGATACAACACAAACAGTTGTCTTGGTCCTCACTCTGCTTCAGCATCAGGGAAAACCATCCTCACTAGCATTAGAGACTGTGGGCTGTAAAGATAAACGTGTGACAGAGCTGGGTCTGGAATTGCTGTGCTGGGAGACAAARCAATGTCTTGACCAAATGAGCGCATCAAGGAGTAGCAGGAAAAGGTGATACTTCATCTAGAGCTCTGAGCAAATTCCTCCCTACATGATTGCACATGAAGAAGAGCCATCTTCTCTTTAATAATTTAGGAGGTAGGAAATTAATCTTTTGTAGTCCCTGGCCATAGATGAATGCTGCAGTAAATTGAGACTGATTTTTGCTTGTGTGCATCTTTTGTTCCTGAATTATCACATGCACCTGTGACTTTTTCTATTTATTTGAATGGGCTTYGTGTAAGCCAAGTACTGAGAGAAATGTAGCTTTTTTTATTTTTTTACATAACCTATATTGTATGTGAAACAAGCAGATCCTCTGACATGTTTAGAGTCCTATATTCTGGATGTGCTGGGCAAAATAAGAAGGATAGATACTATCGCTCTTCTATTATTTATGGACTATAAAGTCTTTACAGTGGCATTGACAAAGGGTTTATAGTCAGTACACAAGCTGGTTATACCATAAATTGTAATGTTATATGATAAACTGGAAGTTTATAGCAGTAGTAGATATCAAAGAAAAAAATGAATTTTGGTTTGAAATGATCTATCATGGGATGGAGTTGCTACACGTTTAAATATTCAACCATTTTTGTCTTCATTTATTTTGAAGCTACTGATAATTCATGTGCTACASAACAAGGATTTATAGGTTTATTTAGAGACTGCTGTGGGGGGAGGTAGGAAYAGACCCTTAAACTCAAGAACAACACATTCTGGCATGGTAGCTGAGAAACATCAATGCAATTAAATTGATTCAAGTCTTTGGTTTCCAGCCCTAGAGATGGCAAACAGACCTGTTGCTAAATATTTGGTCTGTTTCTGCAGGGCTCCCAACAATGCAATAAAATAGTTGGATTACTATTTCTAGGAATGGAAATGGAGACTTACTTACAGCAAAAATGTCTTAAACATAATTTAATTGCTTTGAGTTTACATAAAAACTAAAARCAGCAAAATGTCAACAAATGTTAGCTCCCCTTCCTTTGTGAGTWATAGTCCTTCCTTTAGCTAATGATTCTGTAAACAAGAATCAAAACATTCTTAGTGTTTACTTACAACACTTTAATTTTAAAAATCTCATCGCAATTTTTCCTATTGCAAGGAATTACTATGAATTAAATTTGTACCCTTTATTAAATTCATCATTTCTCACTGCTCTTTTCTCCCTTCAAAACATTTCTGGTGTGTAAGTACTTCACAGATGGAATGGCACTACAAATTTAACTAATAATGTGCAGGTAAAACTTTAATTTTCTTTTTTGTAACTTCTAGAACTGACTTGAAATTATCTCAGTTGGTCAGAGCATGGTGCTCACAATGCCAAGGCCACAGATTTGTTTCCTGTATGGGCCCTTCACTTAAGGGTTGGACTGGATGGTGGTTGTAAGTCCCTCCTAACTCAGGCTGTTTTGTCAAATATGTGCACCATAGGAGTTGTGAAGCTTTGAAAACCATTCTGCTCTCTTAATTTGTGATGTGCTCACTGCCTAGGATTTGGGGAAGCTTAAGATTAAACTCAAAACTGGAGGAAAACAGCTTTTTTCTGTAAAAATGAGTGTTGCTGACTAGTCCTTGGTGGAGACTGGCATGTTGGTAAAACAGAGATCTGCCTAATTAAACAAAGATTGCTCTGTGTTTGGCAGTGAGCAGGTTGAGAGGGGTGCTTCAGGTGAGAGTCCAAGCACAACAGGAGGGATGGGGTGAAGCAGGCAGAGCATTGTGAGCCAGAGCATCGGGGTGCAGGGCCAAACCAGCCCCTGTGCCCCCCTCCACGGGGCTGACAAATTCTTCAGGGACGACAGTGTGCGTGTGATGAAGGGAGAGAGGCTTGAAAGCCTCTTCACCAGTCAGCAGAATGGCATGAGAAATTACGTTCAGGCACTAAAAGATGAGCAATATTTCAGTCTGTCCCAGGTAATGYCTGAGTCTATGCACAGCACATCCATGGCTTGTTTCCAAGCTCTGCTCCAGTCTGGCTAGATAATGAATATGCATGAGGGGGAAAGAGGAGGTGTGGAGGGGTTGTTTGTTGGTTTGTTTTGTTGATTTTTTTTTATTTTGTTTGGAGGGGAGGTTTATTTGTTTAACTTTTTTCTGAAGAAATATTTTTGTTTCTGGGGGCAGAAAACCTAACTGCTGTTTTCCCCTGAAGTACAAGTTTTGCACTGTGTACGTTGTTAAAGTGCAATGCTAAGGATGAAAAGATGTATCTCCCCAAGCGATTTCTTGAGTTGTTTTTCATGCAACATAACAGTTTTCAATTGTTCCATGTAGCAGTCAAGTGGTCTTGTTTATTTTAGTCATGCCTGAGGAATTCTTTGAAGAAATTAAAAAAAAAAAAGCCAAAAAAAACCCAGCAAACCATTTTGGGGTTAGACACTCTGCTTGTTTTCAGCCTTCTCTGATCTTTGACATCCCTGCTAAGAGATTGAAAAATCGGGATTGGTAACATTTCCCCATTTGCAATGGTGTAAACAAGCACATATCATAAGACCCTGTCTGAGTTTTGACATCTGCTTCTTTATCACTGATAAATATGAAAGAGTTCCACAGGAATTTCAAGCAGCAGAGCTTCACAGGTGCTTTGGCCACTGCTGTACCCCATAAATGCTAATAAAGTTTTGGCATTAGCGTCCAGAGGATGTGTTCTTGCAAGCTAGGTGTGTTTTAGTCGTTATGGTTGCCACTGTGAATCAGCATTGAATGTTCACAGGGAACAAAGTGACTGAGCAGCAGAACTGGAGCTGCATTGTGGCTCCTTTGTGTGGTGGGGTTATTGATGGGAGAACAGCCCTGCAAGGATCTGCTCTTCCCTGAGGTGGRCACGAGGGCTGACCCATCACAGACCTTCTGTGGGCCTGTTCAAACCTTGGCCCCAAATTTTCCTCAAGACTCAGAGAGCTCTAATGAGCCCTAATTGTTCCAAGCAATCTCAGCTGCCCTTGTCCCATGGCCCAGGAGTGGTGTTGGAGCTCAGGGGGGTCTGGGACTGAGTTTGCTCCCTCCTGTCACCTGCCCTGCTGCTCACCCTTGCTCAGGTACCTCCAGACTCTGCTGGGGTGGCCTTTGGGACCAATCCCACCCCTGCCAACTGACAATTCAGTGTCCCAGGAATTGTACAGGTCGTGTGCAGCTCCCCAGATCTGCCTCCTCCCCTGTTCAGTGCACTGATCAGTAATGCAGACTTCAGGCAGCTTTGTAGAGAAGGGGTTTTCTTGTTCTTTGTTTTCTACAGAAGTTTCTGCCTGGTTTGTCTAAGAAGTTGCATAATTTATCTGCAGCTGAAAAACTGCTCCCTTTGTACAGCACAAAGAATGACATTTTCAGTTTACTAAAATAAATAAAAAATAGGGGTGGGGAGTGGGGGGGAGTCAAGGACATGTTTATGTGCCTGTGGCTCTTGTTTGTGCCTGGCAGGTAAAAAGTGAGTGAACTGTTAAATTACTGTTGTGCTCCTATATGAGGTCATCATTGATTTCTATGAAATTCTTTAATGTTGTTACTAACTCYTAAAATCTATAGCAAATACTCATTGGACCATGTGTATTTCTGAGGATTTATGAGGTGTTTGTGATTCATTCAATCACAAATACGATATATACCAGTGAAACATGAAAAATTCTTTGGGTGGTAATTTCTCCTTTTATATTTCCTGAGCAGAGTACACCCTTGTAAGCACAATACCTGTTTCAATCTATCATTATTCACTGTAAAAAACTGAAAATTAATTTAAGTTTTCAGCCTCTTATGCAAGCTAAGGCAACCTAAGCCTTTGGTATCCTTCCAGCATGTGCTTGCTGAAATGCCAGTTTTAATACAGACACTTTTCGCTCTGGGCAATGCTTTGGTATCTATTGTTTGCTCAAACAAATACACTTTTATTTTCTAGATAAATAAAGGTACCTCCAAGTCTGGACTATTAAAAGCTACCTRGTGCCTTGTCCTAGTCATGAATATTTCTTGTAATAAATACAATAGAGTTCAACTGAGTTTGTTAGTTTTGGGGAGTGCCAAAATGGAAGTATGTATTAATTTTCCATGTGAAGTGAAGAGATTTTCCATGTGAAGAGATGGTTTGTGCTCTCACTGGATGTGAAGCTTGCCTTCTGCACGGGCTCTTTGGACAGAAGAGAAGGTGCTGGTGATTTGCTTGTGCAGAGCTGAAGTGCATACATGGTGCTGGAGTGCAGCATCCCAAACCATGCTGCAGTGGCACCTTCAGCTGTGCACAGCAAGGAGGAGGGAGGAGCCTTTGCAACTGCACAGAGGCACTTGGAGAGATACTCCCACTTCTCACCCCTCACTTTCCAAGAGCTGTCTTGACACACTGCTTGAGCTGGGATTTTTAGCTATGCAGTTATGCAATCAAAAAGAAATAGGGTTTGTGATCCATATCAGAGCTCTTTATATTTTATTTATAAAATACTGTTTTTTTTTTTTATTTAAGTCTAAACACATAAGCACTCAGTAAAGTATAAGCAGAACTCAGCCCTGAAAAGACATGATTTTAGCTTACATTTCAAGATGAGAGAAAATGTTTGCCAAAGATACACGCATGCTAATACCTTGAATGCCTATAGTTCCTCTTAAGACTTCTCACAGTGACTGTGACTTACATAGCCCTCAGCTAATTTTGCAACAAAGCCTTACAARTATAGTATTTGGAAAACCAAACCACGCTTACAGGCAGAAATCAATCCTAGCTGTGGAAGATTTTGATCCAACTTAGGCTTTGCATGAACAGCTCAAGTGGGGCTCCTGACTTGGAGGTAATTTCACACCAGTGTAGGAGTACTACAGTGAGAACAGCCTAACCAGTACAAGAGGGGAAAAGCCTGAGCAGCCAACTGGTTCTGAGTGCTGCAAGAGCACTGTGGCAAGCCCATCACACAGAARTCAGGAACTGCAAGGCTCCTGCTCACAGTAAGAATCCAACAATGATTTCAAGACATTYATTTAAATGTCTTAATTCATCATATTCTCACTGTCCTTTATAGTCTGTGGTGTTCCTCCTTCCCTCCTGAGGTTCTATATGGATCTATGACATAACTAAATGAGTTGTTCCAAAATGGAAGCACACTTTTTTTGTAGAACTATGGCATGCAATGTATTTGGAAGGAAGGAACTTTGCGGCAGGTTCGTCAACACACAGTTCTTGCTCAGACTATAGAATTGATTCACTTAAATGAATCACCACTCATAGTATGGGTAAGGTAGTAGTTATAGGTGGTCTCTGAACTTTTGTCTGTGTCCAAAACAGATCCTGAAGAGATCCAGCTGCATCTCTAAGAATCAATGGTAGCACAGTATGATRTTCTGCACCAGCTCTGAGTAGCAGAGCAGGAAAGATCACACAGCCCAGAGAATGTGTGGCCTCTGGACCTAAAGTCATCTCAGTGAATCAGACTGCTGAGTTCACTCTAGTTCTGCATTATATCTAGCATGCTCTTGAGTTGCCATCTTGTTTTTGTGGCATATTCTTTAGTTCATGAGTTATTTTTTTGGATCAATTGGACTGTTGAGGAATGCTTGTAGCACATATATTCCAAGCTACTGTAACAATCCTTTGAGCTCCAGTTGTTGTTTGACTTACAATTACATTTCTAGTGTGTTTGATAAGAAATAGCTGAGAGCATAAGATTGCAGATGTGCAAGTTGCTGGCATTATCATAATTGAGACATACTGGCTTGTTTAAAAAAAAAATGTAGTGAATGTGCTGAAGCTTTCAACTGGCATAACACAAACGCCCTGTGTTTACTTTAAATGTCTGCATTTGCATCTTATGCAACCTTGACTAAAAAATCCTACAGTCTTCATGTTTCTGGATAGTTACTTAGAAATGTTTCTCTTCATCCGTGCTAACCTGCTGCCTGAGGCAGAAAGCAGATTTTGATTCTGTCTGTACTTTGCTCATTAGTAGAGGAAGCAAGATCCAAGCCCCTCTTGAGCTAATCTCAACACGTGTCTGGCCTTCAACTGTGATGAAGGCACCCTCAGCCCTGGGAAGGCAGTGGGAGCTGAGGCAGCATGAGGAACAGAGCAGGTTTCCATTTCCCCCTGGGGTGAGGGTGGAAGCAGTGCAGAGGTCTGTGTGCTGTCCCAGAGCTGAAGGGAAGCACACAGGCAGCCCTGGAGGCTACAGGCAAGAACAGAGATCTCCTGGCTATGTGGCAACAACTGACTTTCAGCCTATTCACTAGGGGAAAAAAAGGCTTGTACGGTTCTGTTGCTGTTTGTCTGCCTGTTTATCTCCCAGCCTTGGTCTTATGGCCCTGTGAAATACATGTAAAAGAAACATTTCAAAGAGAAACAGGACYCTAAGACTTGAGGTAAACCTGTGGCCCAGGAAAAGAACAACCACAGAAGCTTGTTTCTGGCTAGGGTCAGCAAAACCACGTAGAGAAAAATGCTAGAAATGGCCAAATAGCAGGAGGCTGTTCCATCAAAAGTGACAATGAGCTTCCAAAAGATGTCAATCAGGTTCCATTATTCATGCCTCAGTTCTGCTGTGTCAGTGTCTTCAACACCAAGGCGTACAATTTACAAATCCAACCCAAAAGCTTGCTCCTTTGGTCCCTTATTTGTGTAGCTTTTGTACCACTTTGGGGTTTTCAGTCAGTCACACCACCTACGTGTTGGAAGCTTTGCATTGCTTGGGTACTTTCCAGCTATCACCCTCTTTCTGCCTTTTCTAGCAATATGAAAAATGATTATGTGATTTTATTTTACTGCTTTGTGCTATGCTTAACAGCCTGTATGAATACAGAACTTGATGTAGGTAAGGTAAAACAGAGACTATTTCTCCACAATAAGTAAACAAGTTTAGCTCATTATCTATTTTGTAATCATTCCCTACTCAGCATGTATGCATAATTTTTTGTTGCCCAAATTATCCMGAGGTTAAACTAAAGCTTACATGTAAATAGGAAATATTTCCCATATTCAGCTGCACAACTCCCTGCTAGGCAGAGGAACACGTATGTGCATATTTTACAATGCCACCGAGCACACATTTTTCATTCTTTCCAAGTCTCTGTGGGTTTATGTGGTGGTGACYGTGGSCCTTTGATCAGGCTGGCYGTTTGAAATCTCGSAGTGGCTAATAGCTCCTTGTTAGCRAGGGGGAGGAGATGAGCACTGAGGCTCACAATCACAGGCAGTCACTCGGTGAACTCCTGAACCGGAGTGTTTTGGAGTGCTTTAGAAAGCAGGGGTTTGAATTGACAGCATTTGAAGTCAGCACCAATATCAGT
The DNA here is from genome assembly GCA_902810485.1 of Alauda arvensis. Lineage (NCBI taxonomy): Eukaryota > Metazoa > Chordata > Aves > Passeriformes > Alaudidae > Alauda > Alauda arvensis. The sequence continues at coordinate 345,731 of CADDXX010000142.1, forward strand.
GCACAAGGATTTTCCATGGAGTGGGTCACAGGTGGAACTGAAGTGCACAGGGGACAGATGTGTGCAGCTCTTCAGGCCCGCCAGAAAAAATTGGATGGGTTGATCCCTGCAAGGGAGGTCTTTATTGGAAATACTGTGATATTGAGGATGGGAAGAATCCTCTGTAACTSTCCCCAAGCCATAGAACTGCCCACTGCCTACTCAAACCAAGGCTGGGGGCTGCACTCAGCCTCGAGAAGAGAGTGAGGGATGTGCTTGGTTAGCACTGCTCTGCAGCGTGGGGTAACTTGGAGGAACAAAAGTAAATGCTGGGCAGAAGAAGAAATGGAAGTAGTGTTTTTAAGTATCTCTTCCTTCAGATAACCAAATGRAACAGGACAAGTTGTGGATGTAAAGTACCTGTGTGTTGTACGTGCTGCTGGTTTTGAGGGTTGATGCTGGTCTTCTGGGGAAAARAGAAGGTATTGTTCAGGTGGACTATAGATCAATAAAGAAGACTAGTGAAAACTAGCTACAGAACAGGAAAAGGGACAGAAAATTAATACTTATTTTGAGTAAAAGCATTGGAAATAATAATAAAAAAAGGCAGGACTTGGAGAAATCAAATTATTGTATACCTTGCATCTTGTTATTAGAAGGCTGGTTCATAGGGACCTAAAGTCTATTATTAAAATAGGTGACAWGATTTACATGACTGAAACATTAGAAATCAATAGTTATGACTTATTTAGGAGGGATTTGGTGGGCATAGAGGTAAACAACCATTGTGAAACATCGTATTTCCAAGCAAGAGATACTGAAACAAAACWATCCTGAATGGCTATGAATCAGCTTCTGCTCAGATGATTCACTACCCACAGTTTGTTTAACAATGGCTGAATTCCAAACRAGAACTGGATAATTCCCTTSCTACATTTACTTGGAATCCTCACARTGGAATAATTTGTKGAATAATTATACTGGATAATTTGTCAAATTTCAGTTTAGACAGTGCTGCTGGAAAACAGTGCTGGAAAATAGATCCTGCTGCAGCTTGTGCTTGATTATGCCTATCCTGCAACTAAATATGAATTGTCTTGCCCAAGCCTAAAGTATGAAATTGTTTGGGAAGTCCGGCTTGCCTTCCTGGGCAAGCTTGATTTTTACAAGAAAGGGTACGGAGTCCAAGGGGAAAAGGTAGAAAATAATAATAATTTTAAGYCTTTAGAGGCTTTTTCTATGTTCTCCCTCACAATCTGTATCAGCAAATGGTGTTTTGCTCTTGGCCTAAAGCAGAGTTTTCACTTAATTTTTTTATTACTATGTAATCTTAATACAACCTCAGAAAGCTCAATATCATGAGAACTGGTTTGCCAAAGATTCTCTAGAAAATCAGTCTGTTTTAAGACCTTAATTTAATACTAAAGGTGTGGGAAACCAGTAAATAGATGCAATAAATGCTTTAGAGGCCAATGTTTTCTGCGACTTCAGTTCTCATTATCTCCCCTTTAGCAATGCATCCCATCCATGACTGTCAGATGAATTGGGTCTTGCATTGCACAAGGCATTATCTCCCGTTGGGAAAAAATGTTCAGGAGGCATCCACGAGTACTCTGAGAACAAGAGCATCGTTTAAGCAATGAGTAGCTGCTGACTCACCAGGAAAAAAAAAAAAAAAATCCTGCAGAGGCAGCTAATTTCCCTAGAGCAATACTTAGCGTTTGTAAACAGGGCCGTGCATCTCCGGAGCTGTGCAAACATCTAATCACAGATCACTTACACACACAGATTACTTCTCTGAGCCACTTCCTACTCCTCYGTTCCCGAGGAACTCCAACCAGTCTCTACTCTCGATTTCACTTGTTTATCTTTACTTGCAGAAGTTGTTCAGGACAGGAAAAGGCAAAGTCCCAGGTTTTTCCACGTTGCTTGGGAGAGTAGAGATCCAAGTCCTACTCGACAGCAGAGTGACTGAGGTCTTAATTGCCTTTAAAAGTCACTCCTTTTAAATTAAATATTAATCTTACAGGAGATGATKACAGAAATGTCTGTGTTTCTGACAYGTAAAATGTGTTTATCACTSTGAGATGTCCTGTGGTGTTTACAGATAACTCCAATAAATAGTGGGGATGAGAAGGGAACCCCACAGGTTGGGGCAGCTGAGGGCAAACAGGCATTTACTGTAGATGTACATTGATATTGCTCCATAGATTTGATACTTGACTTTTCAACCCTTTGCTAAATGACTCCATGTTATGGGTGGATGATATAAATAGAGTCAGAATTTTCTAGACCTTTTCATGATATTTAATGTCATCTTAGACCAATGAGCCTGGAAAGGTACAAAATAAGAGCAAGAGCTGAGTAGTTTTTACTTAGTTATATTGATGCTCAAGTAAAACTGGACTAGAAGTAAAAAGACTGATTTACTTCTAAGGTAATCTGCCCCAGATTTTGGGGGGGGGGGGGGCATCAACATGCCATAGTTGGAAAATTAATTATTAAATACATAGCCAACATAAACCCAGGTGAGAAATTAGCAYTCTTCCAAGTGTATGTCTACATTTATTTATTAATAATTTATGTCAATCCATATGATGTACAACTACTGCTTCTTTCCTTCTAATAGAAAACTCAAATCACCAACAGTGTGTATAAAATACAGCATTTTGGCTTCTACTGCTTCTCAGTGAGTTCCGCTTCTAAATTTGACGTATTTTTACCAGCTCTGATGAACAGGGCACTGGATTTTGTGTCAGAGATTCTGGGTTGGATTTCTGCCTCAACCACATTATTTTTGTTACCAATTGATGGTTAAATACAATGCCATCTATTCCTGAAAATGAAAYCTTAGCAACAAATTAATGCATCTAAGACTATAAGTGTACATGTGTATATAAAATTACTATCTCCATAGTGTGAGACAGCAAAAATGGAAGGGTTGCAACAAGGAAATAGATTAAAAGAAGTGTGTAGCATGTTGTAGTAGGTATGAAAAAGATGCATGTCTTGACTTAATTCCATTTTTTTTTCTTCATGGGCAGAAGTTGGTAATAGACTATTTTGATACTTTTTCAAAAGCTGTCCAGGAACTCTAGGTACTAAGCCATAAAGGGAATGGSTAAGTCCCYAGAAGGCTTCCTTTCTTTTCTTTTYCCCCCTACACATTTATAAAAGCAAAATTAAAAAAAAAAATTTAAAAAAAGACATCCAGCTTCAAAGTTAGATRTAAAATCATTTTCCTTTATCTATTGTCTTGCCATGCACAAAGTACTAAAGCAGTTTYCTGAATGTTATGGAATTTAACGTTAAAAATAAGCAGAAACAGAAATCTGGTTTAATTTCCCTCTAATTACTTCCTCRGAACCAATCAAGCTGCCAGTCAGGGGAATTGAAGACAGCAAACAGATCAACATTTTAGCATCTTTGTTTTTACATAGAAAACTTATTTGCTTTGTTAATGGACAAAAAAAGAGGTCACTGAATTTGGTTTCAAGTGTAGGTAGCTGATTATTTCTTGAAACAATATTTACATTATTTTGTTTCAAGTTAATTTTGAGATTGCTTTTTTTTCCCAGCACAATCAGTTAAAAAAGATGCCTGCCAAATCTCAGGGAGGTTCTTTTGAAGATGCTGAACAAAATCCTAAATTAAAGTAACAGTGATAACACTTCCATTTATTGAAAATAAGGATAAGAATGCTGAATTAAGGTGCCTTTAGAACAAATACATTTCTAAAGATGAGAAATCAGTTTGAAACTGAGTTCTTTTGCATCTCACTTCTGTAGTCATGTACACACATCACTAAAACTCACACAATTTCTCCCTCTCATGTACCAGAAAGCACAGGCTTAAGGTTTTCARAGTGTTACCTGCACCCATAGGAAAAGTACAATATATACTTGGATTATTGTATTTCTTTATGCTATTGTATTTCTTCATGCTGGATCTGGAAAGCATGTGATTTGTTTTCAGAGGAAACTGTACTCCTAAATTCCTTTGAAAAATCTCCCTCACTAAATCTGTTATCACCCTAATTCTTTATACAGATAACAAAAGGCATCTGTCCTCTGTTCTTTATATGCTTAGAAAAAYAGTTTGATTAATTCTAAACGACAGGCATGGCAAAAGAAAGTGATATAATGAATCTGTAAATGGAGAGATTTTCTCTTGGGCTTCTTTTTTTTTTCTTTTGTGAGTCTTTTCCTTGATTTTTTTGTTTTGTTTTGTTTGTGGAATTTTGGGGGCTGGTTTTGTTTCCTGCAGCTTCATTCAAGTCGTCTGCAGGTAAGGAAGGGAGGGGTTTGTATTTAAGGTATCAGTCTGGAAGACAGGAGTTGATATCTTTACCTGCCTGAGATGTTTGTTTCTGAGTTGGATACTGATTGTTTCCTAGGTTGGAATAGTGATAGCATAGCATTCCTGAAAGTCTCAGAAACAAAGATGTGGGAAGGAAGGCAATTCCTACAAAGCACTTCAGACTTTGTTTATTTCTTGTGAAATAATGTTTCAATTATTTTTATTAAGAGCAACAAACAAAACAAAATGAGGAACAGACAAACTCCAAAATTCAGAAACCTCAGCTTCAGCACCTTTCCATTCCCTAAATTTCAAACACTTATGTAAGGAAGGATGCACTTGACTTGCAGAAGGATGCCTGAGGGCAGGATACAGCTTCTGGGAGAGATGGGGAGAGGAGGAGGCCCTCTGAGATTTAGTGTGGGTTTACTTACATGTGGACTGTAGCCAAGTAACTATTATTTTGGTTYTGTTCTTCTTACTTTTTATTGCTTATTTGTGTAGAACCTTTCTTTCTTAGATGGTATTTGTTCAGTAAGTTGAACTTAGTTGAACATTTTAAGTAATCTTTCTGCGGCTTGATTTTTTTTTTCCATGAAAACTTCATTTTCCTTGCTTACCCTCTCTTTAAATAAGTGTGTGCTTATTTAACACACTCGGTGATGAGTGCTGCTTACAGACAGAATTACTGAAAGATCTGTAAAATAGAGATTTTCAAGTGGAAGCACAGAAGTTCTCCTTGTGAACTTGAGAGTTTTTGCATGGGCATGAGAGGTTTACTGAGGGCCCAGAAGGTGAAGCTTTGTTCTGCAAACTCATGGAATAGACAAAAACTTTCTTTTTCTGCAGCACTGTAGTTTTGTTTCCCTGCTTCAAACAGCTATTTTTCTTGGTTTCCAGGTCCCGAGCAAGAACTATAAATGTCACAATATGCTGAGTTAATGAGGGAGCACCAGGCTGGGCTCTCTCTGCAAGACTTTGCWTTGTGGTTTTAAATCAGAAAATCAGAGCCTTAAATTTATCTGAACATAGCCTCCTTTTTGCCTGTGTGGTTTAATGTGGCTTAATTAACTAATGTCTTAAGTGAGGATTCAAGTACCCATGTAGATTAAATGAGCCAATTTAGGATCCTGCAGGAGCTGAATCCCTCTGAAAATCCATCTCTTCTTCCACAAAAGAATACAGAAAGTACTTCGGAGGCTGTGTTAGTTTTGGGTGGCAAGGTTTTGGTGGCAGGGGTGGTTTCTGAGAGAAGCTGCAGGAGCTCCCCYGTGTCCAGCAGTGCAGGTGGTCCCTCTCTTCCAGGGCTGGCTCTGCCCAGAGGTGACCCTGCCATGATCTGTGGGTCGAGAACACACACAGACCCCGGTGGGTGCAAGAGTGGTAGAAACCTTCCTGCTGCCCTTGGAAAAAGAGGCTGACTCCTTTGGGGGGGTCTAAGTTCACAGGGTTTATTGATCTTGGCAAATTACCCTGAGAGGGGACTGCCCAAAGGAGCCCCTCTCTGGGGTGTGCAACACCTTTTAACAGGGGGAGGGACAGGAACAACAAACCAATCGGGGGGATTGGGGTGTGGTTACAATCTGGATAGACATCAACTGGGATCAATGGGGAGAACCCAAGGGAGGGACAAACTTGAAACAACAAATCACCTTGAGGAACAGGGAGAACTTTCCAGAAATGGGGGAGAGGTTTAGGGAAAACTGACAGGTTCCCAGGGAGGGCACAGGGGAGATGGACAGGAGCTCAGGGAACTTTCTGGAACAAGGGGAGAGGCTCAGGGGAGACRGGCAGGTGCCAGGGGAGGGCACATCAGGGAGGCAGAGCAGGCAGAACCAAGGGCAAACAGCAAAAGGGGGAGCTTGGAACAAACCGATACAATCAGGAAATAATGAACCCCTACACAGCAGAGCCAAGGCCAGCGGCTCCAGGCCGGGCTGGGCCAAGGCTGAACCCAGCAGGGCCAGGGCAGCRCCTCTGGGATGGCAGATTTGGGGCTGGGGGCGAGCAGCTGAGCAAGGACAAACTGCAGCCTGAGAGAGAGGGGAGCGAGGGCTGTGACAGCAGTGAGGGCTGTGATAGCAGCAGCTCTGCAGAGCCCGGGCCGGGCACAGGAGGGGCAGGAGCTGCTCCAGGTGCCCGAGCTGGGGTTCCCTTTGCTGTGGCCCTCATGGAGGGGCTCCGGGGTGCAGAGACCCACCTGGAGCTGGGGAGAGCCCACAGGGAGCAGGGCAGGCCCCAAGGAGGCTGTGATGTCCCGGGGAGCCCCTGCTGGAGCCGGCTCCTGGCAGGACCTGGGACCTCACAGGGCACCCACGCTGCAGAGTTTATTCCTGAGGGACCGCACCTCATGGGAAGGTCCCTGGGCTGGAGCAAGATAAGAGGGTGAGGAGTGACCTCACCTCTCTCATCTGGTCTCAACCCATGAACCTTTCATTACTGCTGTGATGTCTTCTCTCCCCTGTCCAGCTGAGGAGGGGAATGACAGAGCAGCTTTGGGGGCACCTTCACCCATCCCAGGGCTGTTCCCCACTAGGGGAGGGTTGGCCTGAATGTGGCAGGTGCCAGCAGCACCAGTAATGTCCCTCACAGGGCCCAGGTACGGCCCCAGACCTGGGCAGGAGCTGCCACAGACGGCCAACAACTTGTGGAGAGAGGCTGGGGCTCCCCTGTCCCCCAGCCCCAATGTCACCTGGGCATCCTTTGAGGAATGAGAGCTGAGGTCACAGGTAGAAGCCAGCAATGCCTTTGTATATGGATTTGAGGAGTGTTAGCCCCATAAACACCMAATGTGAGTTAGAGAGCTCGGGCTGTTGCACTCTGAAAACCTTGACTGGGCAGAGAAAACAACTTCTGGGGTTCCTGTCTGCCCACCCAGTGCATTCCTGTTTGCCATGGACTGCCTTTCCCTGGGTCATGGTCCAGCTCTGCCTCACACCATCCCAGCAGGGCTCCTGATGCCTCTGGGCCCACATCACCTGCAGGCTGTGTCAGGTGCTGGGCATTGCTTGACATCAGTGGAAGTTTGCACTTATTTTCTCCTATGTGTTTATTTTTACGTGCTTGAATATTGCAAAGCAATTCTGTTGTGCTAAAAGGACAAGTTCCGCACAAATGCGGACAGACTCAGACGCAGGTATTAATTCTTTAAACCTCTAATTCAAAGGAAATATCCTAATTTCCAAAGCTGYACCACACAAGACAAAGGAGAGTGATGTACTTCTTAACAGTCACCATAAACAGTCATAACAGACACTGGCTTTAGAATAATTGAATCATTAGAATTAAAGATCTCCAAATCAGAATCYGAAGACTTCTCTGGATTTAGCAATTCAGCTGATATTACTGTTGAAATAGGAAAAGCATTGTATTATAGGAGTTAAATGATAAGCTCCTACGCACAGAACAATTATAAGTTATTCAAAACCCTTTTTGCACAAGGGCATTTATAAAAATGCAGAGGCTCATCACACCTTGCATAGACTTTGAGGCAATTAATGGTGAAGGCTTCTGGAAACAGAAATGAGACTTGATAAGTAATTGCWAGATAAACATTATAGAAATGCTGAGGTCCTGGGTTTAGAAGTGAGAAAGGCTTCTAAATGCCTTAGATGCTCCTGTGAATGTCTGTATTTGTTATATCTCTGCAGCATTTCAGTGTCTAAGTGCCCATTTTAAGGTACTTTGGGCCTGATTAAAAAATAATAATGGCTGAGCAGTYGAGATACCAATGTAATTCAGTCAAACTGATGCGAGGCTGAGTTGTGTTATGATCAGAGTCAGTGATTACTTTGTCAACTGGTATTTTAATATATAAATAATAATAAAGAGCTATGTTTGTGGCTACTGAGGCTTTTTTTGTCTGAGTGCTGATTGTTCTGCCTCATTAGAAATGGGCATCCCAATGCAATCTGGCCTCTGGAGCTGGGCTGGCCACCACGGGTTTAATTCCTAGTTGAGAAGTTCTTCTTGCTCTCCTTTGAAGGATATGGATATGAAATTTGGGTTATCCTCTTTAAAACTCTTCTCCCTGATGATGAGTGGAAAARTATTTTAAATTTTAGTACTGTTTATGATACAAGAAACTGTTTCTTGCTCTGCTTCATTTACAGCAGTAAGAAAAAATAAAATATTTTGGTGGAGAAGAATTGGTGCCCTTAAAATCTTTTTAGAAAAATATTTTTCCAGACCATTAATACAAAGAATCTGCTTACATGGATGTTTATTGTGAATGTTTTTGCATGTAGTTGTTTTTACGAAGCTATTTTGATGTTCCAGAATGCTCCTGCACAAAAGAAAATAYTCTCATTTTGTTAGTTACTACTTATGGAAATGACTCTGTACAACTTATTTATAACCTAAATGTAGGGCCATGACTTTATCTTTAATGTTATGCCCTACTGGAGTAAAAATACAGTTATATACAGTTGTACTGAAGTACCAACAGAAGAGAAAAGCCTGTGCTTTCTGTAGGTTGCACTCTATTTTCCTGAGTTGGCTTACAAGACAAAAATGTTCATTCTTTATTTGTGTGAACAGCCAACTGTAGCAGCACCAATGTCTGTAACTGGATTTCATTATGGAAATTCAGCTAAAAAGGGCCACAGGCACAAAAATCCATTAAAATGTTTCTATTGCTTTACATATTCTTCTGTGATAAAAATAGCCCTATATTTGAATTTAAGAAGCTTTAGCCTAAAGGGTAGCAGATGGATATTAAGGAGATTATAATAAAGAAGGGTATTATAAAAAAAAAAAAGGCGGATGGGGGAGAACCATTCTTTCATATTTAGGGAAACCATTTGTAATAGCAAAGGTATTCAGAAAATGTGATCTGTTCCCAGGTAATCAATAATGACTTGTTGATTCTTTGTTTCTCAATGAAGACCTGATATAAAAATAGGCTCATYTTCTAATAAATTGATACAAATGACAGCTGAAAGAGTTATATCTATCTAGGGACACTTGCATTGTCACTGTAACAATGGGAAATGTGATGAGTGGCTGCCATCTGAGCATATTTTGAAGTAAACAGCAAATGCTCTTTGGCTTAGTGGGAGTCTCAAAAAGCAGCCTTCTGAGAACATGCAGTCTTTGCCAGTTCTAGACCCGATTTCCCTTCCTGTAAATCTACTTTATATCTTCACTTTTTTCCCCTATCTCTGCAAATTTTTCCTGGCAGATTTAAAGGTTTTCTCAAGTTTCTTRAAAATTTCTGGTCCCTTTGGAGTGCAGACGGAGCCTTCCAGCAGCCAGATCAGATTTTCTGCTTCAATCACAGAAGTCCCTCACTCCTGTGTGTGCACAGATCACTTGCAATGAACAGCTCAATACCTGTGTGTTATGTTTGAGACAAATCAGACTTAATTGTCATTTTTGCATAGGAGGAGAAGAGCAAATCCATGACATATCTGGCATTAATGATGCACAGGGGCAATGCTGCAGCCAAACTGTCCAGCAGAGTGGCTTTTCTCTTCTTGGAACCTGGACAGGTTGTGTCCTGCATCCTCTGCCCTTTGGAAAAGGGGTGGTTCTGGGATTGCCAGGGTCACTGCATCACTGGATGTCTGTGGTGAAAGGGGAAGGAGTTGAGGGGAGGGAAAAACAACCCCACATGTGTCTTCTCTCAAGCTCTGCGGTGTGCTGGCTGGAGGTGGCCCACTTAAGTCTGATGGGATTAACTGGCTTCAGTGGGCTTGACATCTGTGTGAGTAAGGTTAGACTTTTCCYTCAGTTCAGCTGGCCCTAATAACATTTCAGTGATTGCATTCCACTTCTTATCCTTTCCACATCTTGGCTGAATACAGTGAGCTGTGCTATAAGGATGGGTTTGTTAGATATTCCTCTTGCTCTTYGAGTGAGCCCTGGGACTTCTCTAGCAAAAGATAAGGGAAGAAGGGAACAGGGGTGAAAAAGCAAACAATTGTAGGGCTTAATAACTAAGAAGGGTTAAACAAAGAGATAACTGCTGCAATGCTTAAATGTTTTTGGCATCTCTTTAATGTGAAACCTTTTCATCTGTTACACCTTCAGAAGTCAGATCTTGCTACACTGCCTTTGAGTTTTGTGCTTCCATTTCTGCCTTAATTACCTCTCTCAGAGTGAGACTGCTCTTCTGCCTTAGAGGAGGGGGATTTTTTAAAGCAATGTTGTATTTTTTATTTAAATRTATATGTGTATATATGTSTAGAGAAAGTCGGATTCAAATCTTTTGTTCTTGGCACTCACCATATGCTACTGTTTAATATTTAATCAGCCCCACCTCATCAGAAACACTGCTGGCCTCATTAGATAATTAATGGCTGCCTGCGTCTCATTTGCTTCAGTTGATACATCTGCAGCCAGTAATTAGAGCAGGASTTTATTAGTTGCACTGGCTTAGTTTATTTGTGAAACAATCTCTCCTTTGATTGAAGCCGTTGGGATTGGCATATGTGGACAGCCTGCCTCCCTGTTCAGTAGGGCTCTTTTGTTTACATTTTTGCTACAGTTTTGCAACACTGCACATCCTGGCAGCCCTAGGAACAGTTGGTGGTGAAGATTTGCCTTTTATAATTTAGAAGATAATTGGGTAATTCAATGCAGTAAAGCTACTGCAAAGCAATTCTGTAACTTTGGGGGAGGGGTGAGGAGGGAAATCTGGTAGGCAATTTGTTCTGGTATCATTTTCATTTTTTTTATTATTTTCAGACATCTTAATACAGATCCTCTCTATCTGAAGGCTGTATGTACGTACCACAGTGTGTTTGGAAAGCTTTCAATCCACAATATTTTTATCTTGCTGTATTAGCTAAGACAAAACCAGTGTCCTTAAATATTGGTGAGTGATCACGTGCCAGTGTCAGTAACCATTGTCCTTAATGAATTCCCATCTTAAGCCTCTCTCCTTGGTCTGTCAGCTCATTTGTAAGTGTGTAAAATGTACTGTGGTATTTTCTTCTGGCCCTATGGATTTATGACAAGTCTCTCACTGAGTAGTCTGAAGGAAAACCTTTATACAATGGACCACATTAAAATAATGAGATGAATTGTTCCTGCCTCTGAAAGCAAACACCAGATCTCATCAGGATTGTCTCTGAAAGGGCATAGTCCTATTGTTATACTCTTAATCCTGATTAAGAGGGCTTGTTTTTTTTCTGAGAAAATAAGTCTCTACAGCTCTTTCTCTTCCTCCTAACAAGGTTCCTGTATCAATGCTCATCCAGCCAAGCACAAGTTTGAATGGGGAGTTCTCCCTCCTCATTGCCTATTTTTGTCTTGCATGTTTGCTGAGCACCTTGCCTTGGCATTGCCTCTGTGTGTGCAGAGATACTGCACAACTCTGCTCTGGAATAGCAGGTGTGTGTTTGACAGCCTCTGGCAACGTGATGCAAGAGTTAACTGTTAATGTAGGGRAGAAATCTAAGTCAGATTCAATTACCTTTACCACTAGAAAAACAAACTGAAAATTGTTGTACTTTTTGTGTATTTGTTTTCCAAAGAGCCAGGTTATTGAGCCAGCACTAATTTTTTTCAGTGTGAGAAAAGGTGATTTGGGCTGTTGACTCTGGCTCTTCTGTTGTCCTCAGTGAGGATTCTCCTGTGGTGAACATTTCTGGATAGGTCTTGTTCCAATATTAACACACAGTTGTCTTTGCCCATGTGCAAGAATTCTGGCAATTAAGCCTAATGTCTCTTATAGTATCTCTTTCATCTACCAGYATGTGTGTTCCTGAAAGCATATCCTAATTTTTGTATATTCTGGGATGCTCTTTCCTCCCATTTGTACTTCATAAAACCAGGGGAAGGCAATTGTCAATGATTTTTGCCTTCAGTCTTGCTGCAAAAGAGACAGGTTCTAGTCAAAATTAAGCTACACCTTCTTTTAACCTGCCTGCAAACTGGGTAAATTTACTGCAGGTTGGAAGCATCCTCAGCCTCTGGAGGACCAGGTTAAAAGTAATCCTGGCTAGGTTGTTTGGGTGAAGACATAAACTGTCTGAAAAGACTTGGGGCTGGCAACTCCCCACCTTTTCTCTCTTCCTGCAGAGATGAAGTGTCTGTAGCTCTGTGGGGAAGCTTTATTTCCTTTATTGTGTGCATCTGGGTGGGTTCTTTATTGTTTGGTTTTTTTCCCTATTTTGCAAGCCACATTTGTACTTCAGCCCAGCCACCTCTCTGGCATAGCTGGTTTGTTTCCCTGATGTGGTTGAGAGATTTAACCCTGGTGAGGAGCCAGAATTCGTGATAACCACATCTTTAAAAGGCTGGTACCAGGCAGCCTGGCTGCACAATTGGAAGGGGTGTCAGCCAGCAATAGTTTTACTATAGCTCCAAGCAGTGCTTTTCTTATCAGTCTTCAAAACATTAAAAAGTCTTTTCTTCTACTAGATAATCCTTTATCATCCCTCTGTAGCTCCACTTAGCCTACACTGGCAGATTCAGTGTGTTTTGACAGTTCTGACCTGATGAAAAAGCCTGTGCTGTGTTTGTAATTGATTGTACCCATAAATGGCTCACGGACTCTATTTTGGTTCTGTTGTTCACTGTGTCACTTGAGCTTTTTGTTTGTGTTTCTCTGGTTCGATTTCTCCACAGTGAGMAGAGCTCGGCAGAAACAAGTTTAGACTCTCATTCACAAGGTGGTGTTGGGCTGCCTCTGGGAAGAGGGCAGGCAGGAGAGACTCATCAGTGTTTTCTGATGCAGAGCAAGAGGGAAATGATGGCTGCTGTACTCCAGGGCGGATGCACAGGCTGCCTGGAGATTTGGATCAGACCAGTTGGTTAAAAAGCACTCATTCCTTCAGGTTTTGCTGTCACTGCTTTTGATCAGTTTGAAGTCCTCACCTTATTAACAGTTAACTTTTRCTTTCCCATATTTACTGGTATGGGGCATCAACTAAACCATGTTTGGGTTAAATTCCTAAATGGCAGCACTAGATGTGCCTGCACAACTGATGATAACATGCATTTGCTTACAACAGCAGGGGTCTGTGTGTATTGCCTGCACTACTGCATGGATATTATATAATCAAGTTAGTTGTATCTTTGTGAAGTTTTCTAAACACCATTTTTTTCTCTGAATCCTCTCAATATCTTATGAAGGGTGGTTTAAATGGCAGGTTCCTGAAAGCTGATTATTTGATGGCATTTTATTCAAAAGAGTATGCAGTTATTTAAGTAGCCCTCAGAAATCACAGGTTTGTGTTTTGAGTGCTAAACCTGAAGTTTCTGTCTATGATTACTTTGATAAGCTCAGAGGACTCATTATAGCACAKATATTCTGCTATATTGTAGCTTTTTTTCACCTTTGCTTGGTGAAGTGCTGAAGTTAAAGGCAGGGGCCTTTGTTAACTGATTCTTCAGAGAGCTGAATGTCTTTTTTTTTTTCCCACCACTGACACTTTATGGCAGCTTACTCTTGTACACCATCTCTAGGTCTGGCAAGTGTTATTCAACCATTTAATACAGAATTTACAAGGCTAGAAAGCAGTTCTTAAAAAAAAAATCATTAGAAAATGAATATTTTGCAGACTACCACAGTCTGTTAGACAAGTCATTTAAAGTAATAAATAGATGAAACCTATTCTCACAAGCTGAATTGCAAGAGAAATTTATCTGATATATATAATAGTCAAAGAGACACTGGTGCACACACTACTTCGATTGCAAAGTGATGAAAAGTTGCAATAAATCTCCCCGTGTCTGCCTTTTCTTTCCCCTTTAARCATTGTAATGTCATTGTTGTCAGGTTTCTATATTCAGAGTCTATCTCCTTTCAGTAATCTCGGGCTCGCCTGCTCTCCAAGGGACACAATTATGTTAGTTCCAAATAAGGGCTCTTTGATCTCTTTTTATTCCTCCTTTGTTTCTGCACAATGAAAGCSAGAGGAACTCAATTAAAGTGACTTAGTCTGGTCTCTTGACAGAAATTGTTACAAGTAAAGGGTTTGATTCTCTCCTCAGTTAAACCGGTGTTTTGCCAGTGTAGCTACATTGACACTATCAGAGCTGCATTGATGGARAGCTGCTGCAATGGAAGAAAGGATCAATCCTCAAGTTTCTCCAAATAGGCCATTTGAAGGAACYACCACTTTCTTTTTCTCAGCTGAATTGAAAGCAATTTAATTGGCTTTCAAAGTAGGCTGTTCAGTGRCAGAAGCCCAGACTGAAGGTGACCATGATGGCACCGTGAAGGGGAGACACGTCTTGTGATGAAACTTTGTTTTGCATTAAAGTCTGGTAATCCTTTAAAAGCAAATTTTAGGAATAATGTGCCCATGGCTGTCATTGYTGTCAGACTTTAAACAGAGGTATTGCTCAGTATTTTCTCAGTAAACTCATGTTTTTAAGCTCCCTTACCAAACATCATGTGTTTATCATTTATGCCTTTCTCAAAAAAAAGAAACTTCAGGTGGCATGCACTCAGCTTGTGCTTYCAATCCAAATATAATATTTGCTATCCTCAATATATGTTTTAGGTCTTAAGTCGATCTGTCTCTTCAAAGATCCAGAGATTTGCTAGAGCCTGCAGGGATTATGAACACTTGGTAATTGCYACAAAATGAGATTCTTCTATTGATAAAGTGGAAACATTAAACATTACTATATGTGATGCTGTTCAGAAAGCAAGTTCAGGACAGGAAAACATCACTGGAAACTTGAAATATTCCATTTAACACAGAATAAATGGGCTCTTTGCCCTTTGTGAAATATAGTCACCAGTGCTTTGTATAACTCTGGGGTTTTCTGCATAATGTTTGTCTTTCTTTATATTTGGATAGATCATTGTGGTTAAGAGAGATCAGATAATACCATAACTGATATTGAATACTCCTTCTCCTCTGCTCCTTTTATTTGGAGCTATTGTTTCCTTGATAAATCCTGTGAAAGGTTTTTGTCCTTCGGTGGAGTAATTCCATGCTCAGCTGTGCACCAGCCTTRTTCATCCTCTAATGCTGCTGTGAAGTTTGTGGTCCTTGGTTTCTTCAGCTTGTTAGAGTATCCTTGTCAAGCTTCATTTGGGAAACCATCTGATTTGGCTACCTTTTTACTTTTGTCAGGATTCACTTATTCCCAGCATGCCARTTGTTYAAAGCTGSTTTTCCCATTAGCCCTCAGAGGTATGAGAAATGCAGTTCAGATAGTCAGGTTAGATACTGTCTCTGAAGTCTCTCTTCTCCTCTGCATCTRTTTCCCACTCCTGGGTTTACCCTTTTCTCAGCAACTCTTCTCCTCTGGGAAGTTCCCTTACACTGCTCTGTGAGGCTCTTATCTCAACAGGAGTAAGGACACATTTTCTGACACAGAACATTGTGGTAGTAGTGGAGATTGCTGTCAGAAGAAGGTCTCAGAAACTCCTCCTTTGTTTCCCTGAAAGAATTCTTTGCTGCTTCCCGTGCTTCTAGGCAAAAAGGATGGAAACAAAGGCARTGTGATCATTACCCAAAAGATGGAAATTACAGGCAAGCCAGAGATGAAGGACAAGCAGAGAATGCAAGTGTGGGAGGTATCACTTTGCTCTCCAGCGTCACAGACAATTTGGACTTGTCTAGAATGAATCTAATGATCTCTGGGATATTTGATCAATTCTTATTTAAGCAAATTTTCTCCTTGAATTTTGAGGTGATTCAGTGATTAGGGAATGCTTTAGACATCTCTATTTCCTTTGTGCTTTTTTTCACCGCGTGAAATTTTTTAATGCCAAAGAAGAATGATGGTCTGCTGAGAGATGTTATTCAGACAATAAAATAGGAAGACAGCAAAATCTGAAGTCTTCCAAATGGTATTTTACAACGATGATCCACTGCTGGATCTGGCTGCTGTTTTGTGCTGTACATCATGTTCTCAGGGGGAAGAAAAATAACTAAAGAAAATGTAGAATACAAGACTTCATGAAAAAAAATCATACAAAGGAGAATCTGACTGCCGTATAACAAGACTATAACACTTTGGGTATATGGAAAAAATAGAAACAAAACATCACTTATGTTTTCCCTGTCCACAGTTGAAGAACAGTAGACCAGTCAATGAAATGCAAGGAAATCTCACAGCGGAAAGAAATTCAAGGAGTGTTGGTGTCTTGTATGGCTTATCTGCATGCAGAGCATCCGATATTAAAATACACCTGTGGCTGAAATAAAGGTTAGAGAGCAGAGCTATTTCTAAGATTTTTGATTAATTTTACTTAATTAAAAAATACTGTCACTCGCAATTGGAATGTTTGGGGAGGTCAGGGAAGCTCTCTCAGCTCTCGTTAGTTCTCTTGCTGGATTTTCCTGGCCAGGTTTTAGCACACTTAGGGCCAGGTCATGTAACTCCCATCTTTGAGCAAGGCTCTTAGGAACTGGACTTCCATCATCTTAACTAAGAATTTGTACCACTGCTTGGGCTGAGCCTGCTCACCACTCACAGACATTCAAACTTCCTTTTTTTGTTTTACACAAAGGATTTGAAAGAATTTCTTTTTTCCTCCTCACTTCTGGAAAAAAATACTTTAAAATCATAGTTTTCTATGACAAATACTTTTATTTAGAGTGAAAATCTTTTAATGTCAGTCTTTTAGGTGACATGAATACTGTGCTTTGTCAATCTAATTTACTTGCTTATTAGTAAAATCCAGAATCCTGCATTTTCAGTAGGGCAGAAAAGTCACTTGATTGCCAAGATGTGACTCTGATATTTAACATGGGAGTGATAGACATGTGTGCAGTAGAAGCATTGCTCTGTGCTAAAAGTGCTCCACTGATTTCAATGGAAAATACCATCCTGAAAATGAAGATGAGGAAAAAGTTTGAGTTTTTACTCAGTTCTGCATATGTTCTTCCATGTGCTACCAAAATCCAGTAAGGTTGAGGAGAAGCCAAGGCATCATTTTGTATCCATCTGATTCTGCTTTTACCCACTCACCTGAGCAGGGTGGGGATTTGCTCTGTCCTTTATCTGCCACGCACAGTGTAGGTCCTGCTACAGGAAAAACACAAATCTTTTTAGTCATGTGCAGCCTCCCATGTATTTGGGTCTTACTGTACTGGAGTTTTATCCCTTCCACACGTACCTCTGGTTTTATCAGGCTCTCAGGAGGAGGTTTATCTTAAGCTTGGTGTGAAGTGGAGGTCKAAATTCTGAGCTGTCTCTAAATCAATTCACTCTTCCCTGGTAGGGAGCGTGCCATTCATGCCTGGAGTGGAGACAGCAGTCTTTTCAATATCAGTTAAATGTTTTATCCTTATTTATCTTATTTTAATTCAACCGTTCTAAAGTACTTTTCAAAGTAATCAGGTATGACAGTGCTGGGGTTAATTAACAGTTGGTGTGCTGCCAGCAGCTTCCCTGTGATGGTATTGATGATGATACTGATCTTATCTGATATGCTTTGCTAGGAAAAAAATCAAGGCAGAAGTGCAGACATTATGATATGAATATATAAGGACAGTAGGTGTCCTTCCTGCCGTTTTATGGATGTGTCTGAAGGATTTCCTTTGTGAGAGAACAGAAGCTCAGCCTGACCCTTATCTGTATTACACCACAAAAATCTATCTTCAAATGACATCAAACACTTGTCTTAAAACCACAAAGCAGAGTATAAAGAAGTGCCTGAAAACTCATCTTGCTGGTGGTGCTGAAGTAGCATCATCCATGTGATTTGGAAGGTCACCTGATAACGGTTGCTATCTGTGGGCTGTGAACTTGCCATGTTTTAAGTTTTCAAGTGTCAGCTACACACATATACAAACATTGAGGCATRCCAAGGCCTTTGTTTTGTCAATCTGTGAATTTTGCAGTGCCTGTTTGAGGTGCAGCTGTCTGAGAGGCGCTTTTTGCTTTTGCCGTGTAAGGCTTTGTTTGTTCTTTCCTGCCTGCCACAAATGAAATAGAAAATATGATGCCAATAAATCCTCTAAGAAATTTAAAACTGAACAGCAAAGAAGTCTCRGAGAAATAAATCACTGTGATAAATGCTTGTCATGCCTTTGGGAGAAACAAGAAAATCTAAAATCCCACAGGTGATATTGGAGGAAACCAGATGGCCCAGTTAGGAGCATGCTTTTAAAACCAGTGGTGATTGGATTTGCCAAAAGCAAAGTGTAAACTCGTGTTTCTTTACCAGTGCTCCAAGTCCTTCTCCAATATTGACCAGCTGTGTATAAGAGAGCAGTCTGAAAATCCACTCATTTTTACACAGTCTATCAGTACTGATGGATTTTCAGTTAGTCATCAGTCAGATTTGTGTGCTGGGCTCTGTGTGTTTTCAGAACCAGGTAAAGGAGGAGTCCCTGCAGACAACTCTGTTGCAAGACCAGTGAAGAAGGAATTTGTTTGACAGTCTCTTGTCAAAAGGTTTTTAGTTTCTTGTTTTGTTGGGAGTATTTTCAACAAAATGGATTAAACAAGGGTTTGCCTGAAAGCTTAGTCTAGAGAACAAGTGATAAACAGACTAAATAAAACATATATTGAATTCARTTGAAAGTTTTGGTAGCAGCTTGCTGTGTGATTTCTTGGACCTTAAATTTCTTGGAAGGCATTGCACCAAGGATTTTGTTATTTCCAGGTTTCAGCCATGAAAAGACTCAGAGTGCTGCAGGGTRATTTTATATAGTGATGACCTGGGTGCCAACACGGACTAGGGGAGGAAAAGAGGAGACATGAGCAACACATATATGAATTATATTTGAGTTTTATTTTTAATATTTTATTAGCACTGCTTGGTTTTGTGGTACTGGTTTAAACCATCTGCATTTGGGTGGAACAAGCTGCATGAACCAAACAAAATCTTGACAATAGGGTATATGATATATATAGTTTTAGAAATTTAGYTTAAAATAAAGGCGCTTCAGCTTTAAAGGATCTTTTTTCTTTTAAAACATCCTTTTCTCTAATTTTCTTGAAGTGTAAGAAAATGAGCTCACTTTGTGCTGAAGCATACGGTACTTTATCAAACTTGTATATAAATTACTTGATTCTTCATACTGCTGATATCCTTACAATTGTTTTAATAGACCATAAAAATGGTAATACTGTGGTAAACCATTAAATGCTTTAGCCCAGCAGTATTCCTAGTTTAATAGTTTTACTCATTTAACACTTACGATTTGTAACCGAGTAAATCTAATTTTAAAGTAGGTTGAGGAAGTTAAACCACCTCTGGGGGATAAATCTACACTCCCTTACCTGGAGGGCAATACTAATTGCTATCCAGACCCAGAACAGGCTCAAATGAAGTCAAGCTCCAAGGATTACTAATGAGTGAGGCTTACATTGTATGAGCTAAAAGTCTTTGAATGCTATTTTTTACTTGAGAAAGTGGCTGAACAAAAGTCTTGAGAAAATCCATGCAATCAGTAAGACTGCTGGTGCTTTTAAGCATTAGTAATTATCAGCCTTCYTCCTTGGGATGTTAATGATAGTGGTTTGACCTTACCCCAGTGTCTCTATCTAAATGTATAACTTAGCCATCAGTTTGCTTTAAATCAAGCACTAAATCTGTCTGAGTGCCATTTCATATGGATATTAAAAAAGCATCAGGGTCTGCCGCTGCTTCTTTTGTCAGCTGAATCTCGGACAATTGTGGGAATAAATTAATGGATGGAAGTGACCTTTTTAGAATTMTTCTATAAGTTCTGTGTCAGAGTAAATGAGGAGCACGTGTCAGTATTTATTTCAGTGCAGAGGAGGTATTTGCAGGCACTACTGTGAAGCTGCATAATCATATCAGTGGTAAGACAAGAGAGTTGTGATTTTTGTAGAGATCTTTAGCCTTTCTAGCAGTTTTCCACCTTACTCGTAAATCTTGAGTGAGTTCTTTTATGAGGTTGTCCTGCTATTTTTCCTCCTTCCCTTTCATTCCCTTTGTTTTGCTGATATATGGCAATGAAAACATCAAGATTTGTTGAAAATACCAGCGAGATACATTTAGACCTTTTCAAAACAAAGTGTGAAAGTGTTTGTAATGATTAGCTAGACAAACGTTAACATGAAGAAATTGTAATGTAAAACACTTTGCAGGGCATAAAAGAACGGGAGGGAAAAAGATGAGGTCTCTGTTCCCTCATTTAAATCCTGTTCGAGCCCAGAGGGTTGCGGTGGTGCCTCAGAGAGTGAAATTGGGACTTAGGAGGTGCAAATACCTTCATCTGACTTTCTGCTGCTGCTGAATTTTGCCCCCAATGGCCAACCTTAGTAAAATCCAGCTATTTTCTTTGAATAATGAAGCTGTGGAAAATCCAGCAGGTACATGGAAGTCAGAAGTAGGAGCAGGCCCTAGAGGATTTTTAACCTAAATAGAAGAGGCTGTATCACCAGCTCTGAAAGCTGTTACTGTTTCACTCTTCTTTCTTTTTGCCTCTGGGATATTCCTGAGACGTGTGCATCTTGTGTTTTATGAGATGTACTTGCCTCCCTYAGATGTAGAGAGAAACAGGAGGAGGTGGACGATGGCATGGCCTCCAGCACTTTGTTTATGAGAACATCCTTCCAGCAATTTTATGTCTGCATGAGGCAGAAGAACCGATTCCAATGTGCCCTTGAGCTGTGGATCAAGCATTTCACTTCTTACTGTTTTCTGCTTTAAAACTTGGTATTCCTCTCCCAGAATCCTCAGACACAGGAGGGGTTTTTTTGTTATTTTCAGTGGCCAAAGCACTTTCAGCTCCTGTTCTTTTGTCCCAGCCCCGTTTCCCAGCTGCCTGAGCTGGCGTGGTGCATTTCTCTCCCTGTGAGAAGCTCTCCTGGGAGCAGGCCTGGCATGCTGTCTGTGCTTCAGGATACCTGCAGGACAGTGTTATGGTGCAATCATCACCTCAGACCTGTTGTTGTAGCTCAGGCTCGTGGAATGGGGCTGTTTGGTCTGTTAGCCAGGGTTGTGTTCCCCGGCTGCGTTCAGCAGCTTTGTGTACAGAAGTCTCAGAGATGAGCTGGCCACTGGCTGGCTCCCTCCTGGGAGAAAAGCTGTATTTACTTGCTCATTCTCCAGTCCTCCTGCTGCTAATGCTTGAAAAATCCTCAGYTTCTCCCCCCAAAAACTCCAATAAACCGACAGCAAAAACCAACCTAACTCCTAGAATKGTTTATTTCTTTTCTCCCCCACCCCAAAAGAAAGTAACCTGACAAGAAATCACAGCACTGGGGATCATTTAGTCCTAAGGAATGTGCAGGGCACCYTGGGCTCTCAGACCCAGGGCTGGGGCACCTCCAGGCTGGCAGCAGTGCTTGATGCAGATCCCCAGATTTCTGGCTGTACATCCAAAGTGCCACAGATAAAAGCTGTATTTGCTCTTGGAAATAAACCATAGTCCTTTGCAATGCTGGCACAATTATGTATGAATAATAGTAGATTTTTTTTTCTTAGTGGATTTACTTCCTCTCTGTGTGGTGAGGGGATTTTGAGAGYCCCATCCTCTGAGGGGCTGCTCCGCTGTAGCTGTTGATGCTGGGTTTAATTCATRTAACAAGGCAAACAAAAACCTGTTGCTCAAACAGCARTGTGTTTTCATCTGGAGATGCTGGTTCCTGCACAGCCACGTCTAGATAGAAAACAGCCTTGTTTATCCTATTGCTAATTTACAGAAATAAATTTCTTTCTCCATTGAGCGTTGAGATACACATGTGCAATTCACTGGTTGTAACTTGTGTTATTAGCTCTTATCCCTCCACAACAATTTGCCAAAATAATTGCCTCAGCCACAATGACCTTGTTATGTGATGTTTCTGAGTAAGATGTGCAACAATTCATTTCTTACTGGAGCTTTCTTGCTTAAATTAGCATAATTTCTTCTTAAAAACAAACAGATCCAACTCCTCCATTCAGCACAAGTGCAGAGGGAAATTGTTTATGCTGTTTTTACTTCGTTATTCTTTTGGGCTGAGTTTTTATTGTCTCRTGGAAGAGAACTAATGACAGATTAGGAGGTAAACAGCTGCTTTCCTGGAGCCATGTGTCAGCATGTAGGTTGCTTCTGTAAGGATTGCCTTCAAATACCAGTGTCAGAGTGAAATTGATAATGARGAACAGTTTACTTTTGGATTTGCTTTCATAGAGTCTGAAAATCTTTCCAGATAACAGCACACACATAAGGGCATTTCCTAGCCTTAATTTCCTCTCTTTTTRCCAGTTATTAGTCTACAAGAGAACTTTTCTTCCTGTTCCCTGGCAATATTCAACAAAGGATTATGTCACAAGTTTWGGGCAGGGGGAACAGCTGTGCACTGTGTATGTGACTGCTCCTTTGTCACTGATTTCACTGGGAGATCTGGGAGCCCAACTTCCCTGCAAGAGGTTGACTCCTTCAAAACTCTTTGATTAATGAGGTGAACATCGTTAGACTTTCTCCCAGTATTCCCATTCCAGAAGTCAGAGTCCCTGGGCTCTTGATACTGTGCTTATAATCTTTTGTTCTACTCGTGTTCACTCTAATTTAGGTTGTAGGCTGCAAGCCACAATTAGATAATCACAGATTTTGTATCTGAGATGCCTTGGAACCACAGGGTGCATATGATGGGTTTCTATTTGTTTTGTCCATTTATTCTGAAAGCTCCTAAACAGGACCGTTTGAGGAATTATTTTGTACTCATCCTATAGGGAAAATCTCTTCAGTCCCAAGCAGCAAGAAGATTSTCTGTAGGAAATGTGGATGCGTGGGATTCATTCAGTTTGCCTTCCTTCTGAGTTCCTCATACACCATGTGCTCAAAGGCTGGCTGCTTCTTATGGGGATCTGAAAACTTGGTATTTTTAATCTTTAGCAAGTTATTTCATTAAATCATCTGGTGGTTTTATTTTATTTTTTCACTCCCCCGATTCTGATGTGATGTAAATTTTTGTCAGTTTGTCATTTTCAATTTTCTCAGGTGTGTGCAACTTCTGCTTTTTAAAGGGTCCTTTCATGTCTAATAGCCTCTTTTACTCAGCTCCTTGAGTACACTGATATTCTTTTGGAAACCCATTTAAAATTATYCTTGAAAGGTATTATATATGTACTCTGAGCTTTTACAGTGGTGCCTTTAAAGCCTCTCTATGCCAGTTTATATAAAAAGAAAGCTTTAAAATATTTATRTGAATATTTTAAAATTTTAGCTGATTCTTTTTAATTTATTTTTAACTAGCTTTTTCATATTTGTATCATTCTTCTTTTTCAAGTTAAGCAAGTGAACCTTTCAAGTTAAACCTCTGGTGGGTTTCCTTTTGGACTTTCTGGCTTTTTTCCCCTCTCATACAAGTGGTTTGGTATCTGAGTGGGGAGTAGTGTCTTTTCCACAGTTTTTTTCTTGGATAACTTCATCTTAAGTCYTGAGCTGATCCAAGTATTGATTCTYATCTTGTGARTTTTTKCATTAAAAAGTGGTTGTTTAGGGTTTTTGGATTGTCCACCAAACATGTCACCACAGTTCACTCTATGGGGTCAAAATAAAATCTGTCACTGTTATTGTGCTTTGTCTTCACAGCTCTTCACTCCYCTTGGAAATTTGTAGCTATTGTGATCCTCATTTGTTGTACATGTATTTAATGTTTCTGGTTGAGTAGATCTTGCTTAGGATTTCAAAGCTTTGTAGGGAAATAAGATAATAGGGAAATTCCTCTCAGTCCAGTGACAATGTGTCCTTCCTTTCCCTACACCTCTGAACTGAACAATCTCCTGAGTAATTCTGAGAGTTTCCAGTTGTGTTTTGTTCTCTCAACACCTTTTCATCAAATTATACCAATTTTGATGGTGCTTGGTTTATCCTGTATGTTGGTGCCACTTTTCAGACCTTCTCTAACAAATTGCCTGTAAACCAATYGTTCTGTTCTTCCCCTTGAAACCAGGTCAGTGGGGAGTCAGGACTGTGTCTCCAAGGGGAATACTGTACACCTCTTAATGAGTTCTAATCAATGAGAGAAATGCTTCATTTTAGGTATTTCCTACCATTACTTTTTATCAGACAGACTCTCTTATGGGTTTGTCCATGCCAAGCTCTTGTAACCYGTGATGATTTCTCTTGTCAGCTGTCTCTCACTTTCTGGACTACTTTAAACACCTTATCCTTTCCCAGTGGTTTTTCTCTCCTTAATCACCTGGGGCATTTTCTCAAACATACTAGCATACTAGGAGATCATCCCACTTTCAATCCTTGCATTCAACATGGAAAAATTCTTCTTGCCAGCTAGACTCCCTCTTTCTGAACTTCTCCATTTTGACTTTATATGGCGATTGTTCTCACTCCAATACACTTTGGACTCCCTCGCCCATTTACTTGACTCATTTGAGTTAATTATAAGTTAATTACTAGTTAAGAGATAGGGTTTTCTTCATAATTTTCTGAGCTACATATTAAATTTTCCTATCTTTATGAGGAAGTAACTTTCCACCACTGCAGGTCTGTGCCCTGCTCAAACCATTTGGCACSATCAGATGTGGCCATAACAATTTTGCTTCTGTTGTTTTTTGTTTATTGGAAAGCACAATTCTGGAATATCAATTACTTTTCCACTCTGGTGTTGCTGCCATGTCCAACAGTAGAAAAGATTTTCCATCATGTCCAAGACAAGGTTTCTACAAACTTCATTACAGGCATGTGAATTTGGGAGAAGTATAATGTGTTTTCTTCTTCCTTGTGCTTTCATCTAATGGCATTATTTGYACTGTGGCCAAATAAACTTTTACTAAAAATTGTGTCTATCCATTTATTTAAAAAATAAAATGGCATATGTAGCCAAGAGCAATGTTTTACTTTAGCTTTTATAAGACTCCTATTTAATGGTGTGATGCCTTCAAAATGTTGATCAGTGGAAATATTGATTAAAGACAGAGTTATCTTTTTGAAATACWTTTTGTAACTGAAAATTATTTCAGCTTTAAGTACAYATTTATTCCTAGACAGAGAAGTTCAAAACCYATGCATCTTCTCCTTGACTGCACCCTGCCTCTTGTCACCTAACGTTTTTAGCCATTGCATACTAAAATGCTCTGAGAATTTGGTTGGAGGACCTATCCTGTCCATTTCTATCACCTAGGGGTTTCCCCTTATGCTCTAATTCAGTGACTGGCATCTGCAACTTAGAAACAGCCCTGAATTTTTGTCTCTAATGACAAAATTAACTTTATTATGTAATTTTGAATCACTGGCTGAAGAGGCACTCATGTATTTGTGCTTTTGAAGGAACAAGGATTTCAAAGACTTCTACTCTTTTACTGARCCCCCCCACTCCATTTAATGCCTGAATGAAATCTAGGTAGGGAAGCTTTCCTATGTGCATGGTGATCTGTGTAACTGAGATTAAAAAGATGTAATTTGGAAAGAAGAAAGTTGGCCTGTGGTGGCCTGTGTGTGTTAATTCCTTCAGATTGTCTTTTGCATCCTGAAAAAGGCAAAGTAGATTTTTCTGTGCTGTGAGCTCAGACTGTGTCTTGATCTCTGCRTGAGAGGTGAATGTTTGTGGTAAATGTGGCTTCCTTAATGAGGACCTGCTGTTCTGCATGAAACACTGTCACAAATAATAATAAACAGCGCCCAGTTTCTGCCTCTGCAGTAGGAATAAAARCTGGGTAGTGAATCTTCCCTCCACAACTGTGTCAACAGCGGGTCCTCATTACCTGATTTATACCTCATGGTCAGAATGCTGCCCAAGCTCCTTATTTTTGCTCAGTTTTTTTAAAAGGCAAAAAATAAATATTTTCCTCTCTTTCAAAAGGGTTTTGCTGGCACTCCCTAAAACTTCTGTTGCCTCTTCCAATCAATTTGATAGTTAATGGGCTTTGTAGACACAGGGCCTGTGAGCTGTAGGAATTGCAAACACACASTTGCAGCCGAGCTCCTGAACTGACAGGTGATCATCTTATTAGGAGCTGGCAGAAATCACAATGTGATTTCCCAAAGATTTGCCTTATTTTTCCTTCTTCAGTGGTAAATGCATAAGAGCCTACTTTCTTTGTGGATAATATGAGAAGTTCTGTAATTTAATTATCAATTGTATCACTTTGCTCGATTTCTTCATTTTCCTGTGTGCTGTTTTCCTCTGGAGCAATTTACAGTTCCTCTGGGCTGCAGGAAGGATGCATAGGAAAAGCAGTCTAAGGGCCTTTGACTTAAGAGGAAAGAGCAAGTCAGGATCTGAAGAGGGTAATCACTTCAAGAATGTTACCTTGGTAAAGGGAATAGAGATGTCTGTTATTGAATGTTTGGTTTTGATGGCGTCAAAAAAGCAGAGAAACGAGATGGGAGGAAATGGTCTTTAATTWATCTCMCAGTTTAAAGTAGAGAGCCACAGGYCTTCCCACAGGGRCAAGGTGAGGCAGCTTGCAAGAGTGTTTGGGCATGTTCTTGTTGATCTGAGGGATCCTCCTGACTCCTGGGGTAGATAAGTAGYAAGGGCAGACCCATGTGGCAGAGGGGATTCCATGTCACATTTATTTACTGCACTTTGCACTTCTCTAGTGTGGTCATGATCTCTACACGGAGTCAGAGCTGCTACTGAGGCCCTTGGGGCTCCTCCATCCAAGGCTCCAGCTTTAAGTTGAAAGATTTATATTCTTTATCTGACTCATGGCTGCCGCAGGCTTTGTGATGTACTCAGAMTCAAAAACCCCTTCAAGGCCCAAACTTCATAAATCTTAAATCCTATAAACATCCTAGTTCCTGGAGTACCGATTTCAGGAAACACTATGTTACAAAAATTGTGAGTCCAGTAGTCCTGGTTTCTAGCAAGGCAATTTAATTAAAAGAGGAGATAATTAGAGGAGAAACCTCTGCTGGGAGTAATTAGAAATATTTCTGAATGGGTTGAGTTAGATGAGTAATTCACTAAAAGTATGCAAAGCCAYGGCTGTCTGGCTTCCAGCAAACTGRGTGAGAGAGGAAGTGAGAGACTCTCCCCAGAGGTGATTTCTTCTGGAACAGGAGGGAAAACGTCATGGCTGATGGAGCCTGTGTTGTGCCGTTCCTCCTCTGACAGGAGTTTGTACCAGACCATGGTTAAAAACCACCACTTTTCTGCAGCAAATAGCTGAGGCAGCCCACACYAGAAAGGGGGAAAGGATCTAATTCTCTGCCAGCTGCCATAAGATGTAAGCTGAGTCTTCACCACTAGACCCAAACTGAGGCACTGCCACGTGCTGAACGCAGACTCAGGAGAAGATAAACATAGTATTTATGTTTTTTTTTGCAGTGGGAGGATTTTTTTTAAAATTGAATTTCAGAGAGGAAYCAAGAGTTTTATGAGAAGATATGTCTGTCTTTCCCCCTCACCTTTTTCAGTAAATCAAAAAGACAAATTTCTAGATGTATAGGTTAGGATGAGACCAAGTTGATGACTTCAAAAAGTCACAGTTCAAAATGAAATTAGGCTTATGATGTCTGTGTTCTTGTCTTCTTGGCTGGCTCTTTTGGGATGAAGTTTGTGGCTAATAACTTTTTTTTTTGATGCTGCATGTGAGATGGTTGTAGGTAGTCAGTGTGAGGGTCAGGACAAATAAACCTCCCCAATTCATTGACAGTGATTCAGTACATGGGTTTTTACACAGTGTGCTAGATGTTGTTAAGGCTCATCCTCTGKTCATCTTTCATGGCATCTTCATTTCTGAAAACAGTTTTTATTTTCATATGTTTCATGATGAAAGAATTATCTGATGGGAACTCAGACTTCCTGTGATCCCTATTGGCTGTATTCAGAGAGGCTTTAATATGATTATCCTAATCTTTAGGGGGATTTGTGTAAGCAKGAACCGTTCAAATAAACAGAAATTCAGAAGAGCTTTTCACACTTTGCTACTGAATTTTTCAGGGAACTGGGCTGTTATTTAACATTTCTGCTTCAGGAGGTCTTGTCTCTCCATGAGCAGCCCTTAAATGGAACAGCCAAGACTTTTGAGGGCTTACATCCAAGATGTACAAGTTTAACTAGAGGTGTCATAAATTCTTAACTGCAGCTCTTCACAAGATTATCCAAACTTCTCTGGAGCACTGCACACCTTTTGCTGAAGCCAAGTGCTGGAGTACAACTATTCTTCTCTTTGTATCATATTTCCAGTTTGGATTTCTCAATGTCCTGAGGAGCTTACAGTTTTCCACAAGACTTCAATTCTGTTTATATCACCATAAACAATCATGGTTATGCCTTTGCATATACATGCAACAGTGGGTTTGCTTGTTTTATTTTCAGAAACTTTAGTTGAGTGTTAAATTCCAGGAACTGGAGCAGCTACACAAGATGAGCAGCTCTTTATCTGATATTCTGTGCATGTGGATTTCCATAACTTAATTCACCTGTAAGATTTTCCTGTGGCTTTCAGTAACCAACAAAGTGTGTACAGGCATGCTTGTGCTTATTTGATTTGTACAGAAAGCAGAGAAGTA
Source organism: Alauda arvensis (assembly GCA_902810485.1). NCBI lineage: Eukaryota > Metazoa > Chordata > Aves > Passeriformes > Alaudidae > Alauda > Alauda arvensis. The sequence goes on from CADDXX010000142.1 coordinate 374,314, forward strand.
TCATTTCTGCAATGGAACAAAAAGCAAACCAACCAGTCTGGAAAACTCTGTTGAAAGCTGAGTATGTTTAATGAATGTTGTTGGAGRAAGACTTTTACTTTTCATTTATTTTAATAATCCACCTTATCTTTGCAACATTATCTACATTAACCAGTGTTACCTGTGTGAGCCTCAGGGGGGTTGTACTTTGAGCACCTGTACAGGAGCTTTTCAGGAGCTGGAGGAGATGGTTCCTTTGTGAGGCATCAGAGAAAACTTGAGCTGAAGGCTTTGCTTTTCCAGTCGTGCACAACTTTGAGCATTGGCTTAATTTCTACAGACTTTAGTGCACTTCATTACATGTGCAGCTTGCATATGTAACTGGCAGAAGTTAGAGACAGCAAGATTTWTATTAAACATGTTAATCACCTAACATCTTTTGGCTTGCAGCCTCAACYTTAAAGAAGCAAATAAGAGGGGAAAAAAGTTTTAATGCATAAAATATATCACATGAAGTAACTGGAAAAATACAAAGGTGAAAGATCAGTTTTTGTCTCAAATCCTTTAAATGCTAATAATTTGTTTAATACCTCAGRAAAATAAATCAAGTCTTTATATGCYRTTTTTATCTGGACTCTGAGCATTAAAYCGCTTCTGGTGTTTGAGAAATTCTCATTAAATTTATTTATTARAATGACAGTTCCACAGTATATTTCCACAGTCTGTTGTGGTTAAGGTTCTGTTGGCTGGACCATTCTTGTGCAGCACCCAGTAAGTGTTTYTGTGTTTCTGCACCAGTGTATGGGATTTGCAATAATGGATGTCATAACCCTCTGCTGAAGCTTTGGAAAGAACTGGCCATCAATCACCATGTACAGTCTTTTCAATTGTAGCTCCCAGTAAACGTGTTTTTCTTCATTTATTTGGAAGCTATTATGYTGTCATTTGAAAGCCCAAGAGAAAGGGGAAAAAGCCCTTTTAATGAGACTTTGTGCACTCTGTTTTTTAATAATAATGGCTTGTTTCATGTTAAATTTAAAGCRTGTAGCTCCTTAGCAAATAGGTTTTTAGTTGGTTCACATAATCAAAAGCAGTACAACTGGCATATGAGCATCTGCTCTGATCCCAGCTTTCAAACACAGCACAGAGAACAAACATCCATGCTGGCCCGAGTTTAGACTTTGAAAAGTCAGAACTTTCTTCCTCGTGTAATTGCCCTAACAGATCTCATCAGTGCTGGTTCACATGCTGTGTTTCACAGATCACAGACATTTCAAAGCCTGCTTGCTGATGAGGAAGAGGTTCTGTAGCCACCAGCACCAAGCCAGCCTGGCTTCCTGCTCCCCTCYAGCTCTTACTTTATTGCTTGTTCTCCTGTAGTGCTGGTGCTTAACTCGCCAGGTTAGGTTTTTGTGCTGCCACACAAGGCCTGGGCATGGAGCAGAAAACTTGTTTGTCTTTGTTTCTTGTTCTCCCATTCCAGGATGAATGCACGAGTCTTTAGGATTATTTGTGTTTGCAGTGTAACAGTTYRGATTTKTTTWWAAAAATAATTATTTTAGGTCACCTAAATGTAGCCATATAACCAATATTTTAATGAGTGAATCAAGTTGGAATGTTATGAGGCAAAGAGTGCMATCTTTAAGTGGCTTGTAGTTATTTTATTATGCTCCTAGATTTATACTTTGTAGAAAAAATAATTTAAAATAATAAAAATAATTAAATAATTGGATAATTAAAAATCCCACCTTCATAAACACAGCCACATTGCTGTCAAGTGTGTAGGTTTCATGCATTGAAATGTTAGCATCTGACAATGTTTCCAGAGTTTTCACATACTTACACAGGTTTTATTGGTAGTAGATCATAGTATTCAAGAAACTTCAATGGAAAATTAGGATAATTTCATAATTATTGTACCTCATGGAGCAATCAATAAATCACCATTTTCTTTWACTAATTTTACCTCAGGTTCATTGAAAAGTGCTTCTATAGTTTTGCATCTGATTCTTGTTTAGGAAACAGCCATGCAAAATCTCATTTTGAAAAAAAACTGTCTTTTAAACCATGTTATAAAACTGGAGAGCTGCAATTACAGCCGTGTTCAAGAAGTTCCTTCCATCATGTTTTTCTTGAATATCTGAAGAAAAAGTGAAGAATTCAGTGCTTTGTGAAAATTATTAACTGCAAATACAAGTACAGATACTCATCACTTTACCTGCAAACAAAAGAAAACAAATTGYATAACACTTGGTTTTAAGAAGGTTTTCCTTCTGAAAATGCTGAAAACAATTATATTAATAGTGGCTTGTTTCTCTCTTTATCTTGAGTGCAAGTTTTCCTTGCCTTGTGATATAAAGGTAGCCATGGCAACTTAACATTTTAATCACTCTTTTTGCAGTGCATTTCTTAGGTAAAGATTGTGTAGAACCTGCACTTGATATCTGAACTAATTAATTCTGCTTTCCTTTAGATAATATTTCAAGATAACTGTTCTCGTTTAAAAAATAAGTAACTGAAACAAAAATGCCCAATTGTGATGGAGACAACAAATTTGCACTTCAAATTTGTTGCTGTATTCACTGACTGAAAGACAGGGATTTGCAGTGTTTATAAAATCCTCACCCCTCCTGGAGGACAAGGGAATTCCCAAGACTCTAAGGAAGTTCACATATTTTATTTAATTATGTGTCAGAGGCAGTTCTGCAGGCACTGGCCTTTCAGCACTTAGAGTGTCTAAGAGAATGTTAAGAGAACACTTAAGTTACTTGTTTCTGGCTCTGCAGCAAGGTATGGTAGGTTTTTCTCAGTGCTCTCACAGATTTTTTTTTTAGGACAGAACAAAAACAAATGTTGAACTCTTTCCCTAATCCATAAGCATTTTTTAAATAGCTGTATTTATGTGGAAAAGAGGCATCTGTTTGTAGCAACAGTCTTAGTTGTTCCCTGCTAGGAGAAGCTTGTCAAGTCTGAAAATGAACCTTTTCCCTTTGAATCTCAGATTTGTGAGTGCTCCAAARCATTACAGAGAGCAAAGGGGTTTGATAATGGGCTTTATCATTAAGTGGTACTTTGGGTTTGTGCTTTGTCCTTGCCAGGTGATAACTTACTTAGCTGTGCACTTGGATATTATTCCTGAARCTCACTACTATGAATATTGAACACAATCTGTGGTCCTCTAATCACTTCAGCAATCCTTTCAGCAAACTCTTTGCTCAGAGCTATGGCCCACATGCTTCTCATTCTGTGACTGCAGCACACCGGTGTGATTGCCTCCCTCATAAAAAATGTCATTCTTTTTTTCTTTAGGGTAAAATTTTCATTTGCCTCCCTTATTTTTTATTTTTTTTTAAGTCCTAAATCAGAAGCCAGGAGCTGGTGATATCGATGAGCAGGTGAGGATTTTGAGTTGTATTCACCCCCTGGATGGTGAAGTTAACATGTGCTCAGCTGGTTGCCAGAAGAGACCAATGCTGTTTCTTTGTGTCAGATTGGTACTAAACTTTTTCAGGACAGCTGGAAACCTCTAGTAATAAATTTCCTTGCAAATCATTGGGATGKTCTCAGGAATTCCCTGGCCTGGTTCTTTTGGATTCCATTGGAGCTAGTAAAATAAAATTACCATGGTAGGCTTTTATGTGGATTTGTGGAGCAGTTGTAAAACCCAGTTATTTCACAGCAGTTATTAAGAGCTRAGAGCCTATATTTTTGTGTCTTTAAAAACCTGATTCATGTTAATTAAGTGAAAAAAAAGAAATCACATGGAGAGAGAGCTTGCTGTATAGGCATCACAGACCAGCTGACAAGTATTTTGATGAGCCATTGGAGCCTAATTCATCTTTGAACCATGTGCTTGCTGTATCTCTGCTTCAAGCAGAGGAAAGAATTTCCAGTTCCCCTTCCTGGGTCTTGCCAGCCTTCTCTGCCTCTCTGTTGGAGTAGCTGCTTAAGCAAGAAAAACATTTGGAGTAAATCCACCCCTGCAATTCCAGAGCTTGCTGTGCTGTGGTGCTTCAGCCTTCGTACCCAGAGCTTGCTGCTGTGGGAGGGCCAGGAGGCAGAAGGAGGGTGAAAAGCTCTTTGGTTTCTGTTGAGGAGATTGTCAGGGGGCAGTAATTTGGTCAKGGGTTGTCAGTGGCCTGCTGCAAGTGATGGAAACCTGCCTGGAATGTGTTGGAGCCAAGGCAGCCCTGGGCATTTTGTGTGTTCAGTCTGGGGGGATCAGGGAGCAGCCTGGGTGCACAGCACYCCATCTCTGTGCTCATGCTTTACAGGGATCACTCTGGCACCCAGAGAAGTGGAAGGATGGGTGACTCCAGAGGGGCACAGCTTGCTGCCCTCACAAATGTCAATACAGAGATGTTATTTTGATTGCAGGCTTGGAAAGATGGCTCATAGCAGCAAGTGCAGAGACTTAGAGCAGCAGAAGTGCTGGATGAGGGTTTGAGTGTGCAGAAATTGGGGAAGTAAAAGGTTTTATGCATCTTGTGTGTCTCTTTCTGTGGTCTTAGATGTGGAATATGTCAGCATTTTTATGTATTCCGTGTATGTCATCTGTCTGGGAAGAACTTGGTTCTTTCTTGGCAATTGTGCCTGTGCAAGGGAACATGGATTTAAACAGGGCAGCAAACACAGCAGCACTGGTACTTGATTTCTTCAATGTACAAGGAGAAATAAATGTGGTCCGAGCCTTCCCTAAGCTCTCTGGACAGCCTGGCTGGGAATTACTGAGAGCTCTGAGCCCAGTGCCAGCTCCAGGCTTCCCAAAGTAGCAGAGCAGCTGAGCAATTTGACTGTGCTTTTCACAGCCCGGCTGCCTGGGCCACAGCCAAATTAGACAGCCAGCTCCTCAGTCTTGGTATGTAAATAAAGGAGGGTTGTGTCCCTAAGTATCAACCCCGTAGACTGGAGGGAAAACAACTAAGAGGGGTTAATGAACGAATTCCCTAAACCACAGTGCACTAGAAGAGGGGGCAAGAGAGAAAAGAGTAAGACTTTTTTCTTTTTTTCAAAGGGAGCAGGCACTCATTGCACTTAATCAAGTGGAGAATAATCTGAGAGTCCAAGGCCCTTAATTACATTTTCATTTAGTATGATTTTTGTTTGTCTGACAGACCTCTTTGACAGCCATGTGAAGAGGTTCTGCTATGTTTAGAGCTTTTWGTATTCCATATATGAACTATTACCTACATCTTTAGGCAAAGAGTTCACACAGAGAAATGAAAATTCACCTGCACTTCTCCGAGGTGTGAGTCAATCCCCAAATGGCTGCAAACTGTGTGTGTGGGAGAACTTTGGATTGCAGAACACAGTGGTAAATGCTGAATGTGCAGAATGGCTTAATTTCCTGTGTGCAGGGCTGAGCAAGGTTATTAAGAAGCCCTTTCAAGTTKAAGGTTTTCCCCAGGGAAACTCCAGAAACACAACTGCTTGAAAGGAGAGAAAGAGAGGGAGGAAAAAAGTAAGGCTAAAAAGGAGCTGAAATGTGAACATGCTGGCTGTGTGCTGCAGAGAAGCTGGAGGCAATATTTTGCACAAACCTGAGATGAGGCAAGATAGCAGCAGTGGGAGGGGGGACTCGGTGCTTGCTCTCACTCCTTGTGCTTCACTCAGACACGTGGCAGGTGTGGAGCTGCTGACACATGTGGAATAAATTCAGTGAGTGCTGAGCAAGTGTTGAATCAACAGCTACAGATGAGAAAAGGGAGAGGGAAGAATTTGTTCTGACTGGTTATGTTTTGGGGAACTGYCTGGAAACTTTGATTTGGTGACTTTGCTGTATCCATGGGAGTGGGACCCAGCAGTGCTGCCTGGTGCAGGGATGTTGCTCTGGAGAGACAGGAGTGRTTCTGGAGAAAGCAGCAGCCAAAGTCAAAGAAATGCACAAGGGACAGACAAATCCTTTAAAAAGATTTCTGAGAGGCTTTCTAGAATTTTTCCAAAACCACTCATGAGAAAATCCTTGAAGAGAGGTGGACATGGAGGAGAAAGCAGCACAGGGATGGGGATGAGTGTAATTCTTGAGCTGTCAGAAGTGAAGCGAATGGATTCCGTAACACTTTGCAGAGTAAACATTTGCTTTSAGTAGTGCCATGTGTATCCCTAAATAAGCCCCATCCATTCCCACCCTGGCTGTGTTGTTTTGGGGAAGATGGAGAGCACGCACCACGCAATGCTGTGATGAGGGTAAGAATGGTTCTGCTGTGTTTGGATCAGCATAGGAACACTGACACTTCAAATCCCCCAGAACTGTTTTTAACCAGTGTGTGATGCCTTCCTACAGTGGGGTGCCCTTAGAGGAAGGCTCYAGCATGAGGAGTAGTTTTGTGTAACTGCATTATGTCCAAGTCTTGGCTGACTTAGTTCCTTGGCCAACTTAATTATTTTTATGAAGAATGCTGTGTGGTGTCAGAAGCAATGAGATGCTGGAATTCTGTATCTAAAATGAGTTTAAACTTAGTTATTGCTATAGTGTCAGTCCAAAAAAAAAAGAAAAAGTCCCAATGTCAGCAAGTACCTGAGAAAAGAAAGTGTAAAATAACTAAATATATTTGTATAGTACAGCTTGCCAGTTTCAGCTTCCACAAGTGACTGATTTTATTTGGAAAGGGTAGGAGTTTTTTAGGTTAGACGCTTTCACATTCTAGAACTGCAAGGTTTCGTAACCCACACTGTATTTTAAAATGTGTATCAGATGATATAATTAAAAAAAATCCCTCTTGTTTTCTCATACAAAGAATACATGCAAAGGGATTGAAGAATAGAGTTAGTTCAGAAGTGGCCCAATGAATTTCTACCTGAAAATGTAGAACAGAGATGCCAACATCATCACAGTGTGTGTGCAGATCATGGAATTAGATATTTGTGTTAAGTCACTTTACTGCTGGTTCCATATTTTAATGCTGACACTGGAGGATGGCACCTCCTTCAGTGKAATTCACTTTTTAAAATCACTTTGATGCATTGTAAATTATATTGCAGGATCTGTACTTTGACATGCATTCCACTCAGCTTAGGTTGCATACAGGAGAAATATTTTTCTTTCACCACTAGTATTCAGAATCGTATTTATTCTTATTTAAACCTTGTTGAATTTTTTATCAGCTCTAAGTAGACTGAAAGGCAAGTGCACAGCCTTCAATGTGATAAATTTTGTGCCTCATTTTTTGGGTAYTCGGGAAGAAATGTCATGAAAAAATAAAGTTTTTTTAAATATTGCATTAGTCATAATGAAGTATTTCATTATTGGGTTCATTAGCTTAYAGTTTTTTTAGCAGAATAATTAGCTGAGCTTCAGTTAAGCCTGAAAATGCCTAGCACTTTTGGAAATGAATTATTCTTTCGGAGRCTTCCAAACTTCAGGCTGAAGTTTTCTGGAGTAAAAATTCASGTGTCTAATATGTTTGGAAATAAATGTGTTTTCAGCCTCCAGYTTCACATGGGCAGTGTGTTCAAAGGCACATCTGTGTGTCATGGAAAGGCGTTTTTGACCAGTAACATGAGTCTGATGATGCCAAACTTGGTCCAAGTGCTGCTACAGGGCACAAGAAAAAGCCCACGTTGATGTTTGAAGGTGCAAAACTCTTCCTTGCAAAGGGCTGCTCCAATTCTTGTTGCTGAAGCTCAAGGCAGAGGTGGCAAATGACATTCAGGAACCACCCATGGTGGCAGAAGCACRGAGATGAACAAACAGGAGCTGTTGTAGAGGCAGGAGTTCCCTGCCATAGGAGTGACCTTCAGCTCCATATGAGCTTGTCTGTATTGATTTTATCTTACTGCATGTTATTGAACACAAAAGCAAGATGAGCCAAAGCCCCCTTATTGTTCTTGAATGCTGCAAGGCTCCTTATAGGAATAAGGGGACTAGGAGGTGACTCTATAAAAAGAATATTTAGCTGGGTTTTTAGATCATCTGCCAGATTCTAATCTCTGTAGGCATAGAAACAGGGTTTTTTTTCCCTTGACAGCCACGCTGAAATTAGAGTTTAACTCCTACAGTTGTCAAAATAGATTTTCTGTGGTTTCAGAGCTTTTTCTAGCATCAAAAGAATMTTCAGTTTAAGTTTCTGTCTTATGAGGACTTAGGTTAGATTTTTCTATAGACTGATTTCTTGTCTTTAGTTACAAGACATGGTGCAGCTTTTATGTCCCCAACTCTTACAATGTCTCCTAAAGGAAGGAGAGTTTAAATCCAGGCAGTTTGGATGCTGAGGGCCATTGGAGGTGATGTCTGTGCAGTTGTTGTCAATCAATGCCTGGGACTCTACATCTCTTTTTACCAAATTTCAGCCCAAGGACCAATAAGGCAGTTGAATGTARATCAGAATGAAGATTTTTGTAATGGGGGGATCAGAAGGATCTACTGCTCAGCCAGGARAAATTTCCAGAAGTGGCCCAGTGACTTTGTGACCTGACTATGGCAGAAACTTTGCCTATTTCTTTGTTTAATCCCTTCACTATTTCCAGCTTCTTTACAGAATACAGCTTAGAAATATACACAGGGTTTATTGAACAAAAATTCAATCAGCTCAGCTGTGACRATGCAAAACACTTTATTCTCAGCACAAATTTCAACCCATGAAAAGAAAAAGCAGCTTTGTAAATTCCCAYTTGGGACTGTGCTATAATTTGGCAGCAGAGAGATGACAGAGAGAAGAAAAATCATATCAGAATRTGATAAGAAAGAAAAGAATACTCTCTTGCTGAAATTAAATTTTTTTCACAATAATGGCCTTGTAAAAATGTGAGCAATATAGAGTGAACCAAACATCTAGGAAATTGTTCCATTTGCTTTAAATTTTCTGGCCACCTTATCTTTCCTGCAGTAAAATACTCTGCTAGTGTTTCTTATTCCCTCCACTGTGGGTAGCTGGAGTTTATGCATGGAATTAAAACCACCTCCCACACCGTGGGTCTGTCCATTTGAGATCCTATTCAGGAAATTAATTTCTGTTTCAGAGGAAGAGGAGCAGGTAAAGATCTCAGTCATCTCCTCTGTCATCTGCTTCAGAGCAGAATCAACTGCACTCTTTTCATCCTTGCCAGATGAGGACAGAACTGCTCCTAAAGATCTCCTGTTAGGAAGTTTCTGCAGCACCCTCAGGGAAATCTATCCTGAGCTTAGGTGTCCTTACAATGACAAAGATTTGCCTAATATCTAACCTAAATCTCYTTAGCTGTAAGTTAAGCTTATTAATTCCTGTGGTATCCCAAGTAAAAATGGTGAGCAGACTCTTTCCTTACTTTTAGCACATTTAGGACYATTATTGAATCTCCTCTGTCTCTGCTTTTCTGTAGCCTAAGAAGCAACAGTTTATTGAAGCTCTTCTTGTAGGACAAATTTRATACCTTTGGTTCTTAGGGCTTTTTCCTTTTGTTTTTTTCTTTAATTTTTCAAAAATTACTRTTGCAAATTGTTTAGTTTTTTCTTGGACAGCACTGGGATCCAATAAAAATTGGGATCACCTATTTCAGCTGATATCTAGATGAGCTGTTATTTCTGGAACTCTGGAACACTGTGTTTTTATGCCTCTGAGGAACTTGTTGCTGTTCTTGTAAGGCCATGACATTTACTGAGTCATAAACAACTTCTGATCTGCTGCAGCCTTCTCATCAGGTCTGCAGGGTTCCTAGTTAGCTGGCTACTCACTACCTCTTTTTATTTTTTGCTTCTCCATTTCTTTTTTCCTTTTTGAACTGCCTTCACTTTTCTCGATTAATTCTCCAATTAGTCACATTTTTTTGGGGGCGTTTGTTTTGTTCAGGCTACTTTTRTGCTCTTGTAGAACCTCTTGCACTCCTGTTTTCATCACAGAATAATGTGAATTCTCTAATCCTGTCACTGAAACCATTAAAACAGCCACTGAAGGAACTTGACTTGATGTTCCCTCTCTAATGGTGGGCACCTAACAAGTGTAGAAAATTGTTTTCCATCCTTATTAGTACTGCCTCACAAGTAGATTGAGTCCACAAGGGTTTTAGTTGGGTGACTGTTRTTTTTTGCCTTGTTTTTATTTTCCTTTTTTTCCCAAGCTTGCTCAAAAGAATGTCAACAAACTTASAAGTATCAGGGGATTTAACACACAACTTTTTCCTCCTTCTTTCCCCTTTTTTCCTCCTGGTTTTTGTGTCTGGTACCTTGTTACATTTAATTTCTTTCTGTATTTCTGGCAACTCATTTTTTGACAAATTTCATCATCTACAAGCTGACAACTAGTTTGATTATTCATCTCAGTACTTTTCCAGGAAAGTAATCACACTTTTCTGGAGCTGTTTGCCCCTTATTTTTGCCTTGTGGTTTTCAAATGCAGATAGACACAACTTTTCCCTTTTCCCCTTTTTTGCCTGTCCAGTACTCCACCATTGTCATGAGTTGCAACTGGTAATTGATTTTTCTATTGCCTCAGTCAGATCTGTAATGAAGTAAATCCACCCAAGCTGTTTGGAAATTAAATATAATTTATCTAAAAAGTCCTAGTTTCTTTTTCTTATGTTTTTGCCCTGATTCACTGCTACTGTACTGGCTGCCTGCTTGSAGTTACATCACTAGTGCAAACTGAACTAAAAAGATATTAAACTTTTTGGCCTTCTCAATTTTCCTCTTTATAGATTTTCTTCACCATGCAGTAGYAGGTCAGTTTTATATTTTTTTTTCTTTCTCTGCATATGTGTGTCTTTCTTGTATTATAAATACACTTGTAGARTCACTTCAGTCAGCCTGTTGTCTGTCTGTGCTTAGCCTTTACATTTTGTGTCTGCACTTGTGCTCCTCCTTTCTACTCATCCCTGGTAATTGAAAACCTTTTCAAATTTCTGGCCTCTGAAGTGAATAAATAAATTTGTGCCTCACTCAAGTGACATCTTGATGATCATCTGTTTCACACTCAGATAATCTCTCTTTAACTGTCCTATTTTAGTAAAGGAACTTCTGGTTCTCCTTTATCTTTACATTTYTCTCTCTCTCTCTAAGAGTATTCAAAGCATATTGAATTCTGCTTTCATGGTGTCTTTGGTTTCATTTCGTATTATTCTCTTTTCATTTCAACATGACTGTCAACTGCCTTTGTGTGGTGAATCTTATGGGGAAGTAGAAGGGTTATTACTAAAAAGGAGGTTATTGATAATTTTCTCTCTTTCAAGCAACTGGAGGCCTGTGTGGACTTGAAGGAAAAGTGTGAGYGAAGTGATTTGAAATGGAAAAGGGTCCAGGAGAGAAGGATCCTGCAGACAAACTTAGGCAATGCACATGATGTGACAGAGCTTAAAAACCATGATCCATTTGTACCACCAAACTATAAATAGGTGTAAATTTTATATGGCATTTCTTTTGGGAAATACTTTCCTTTTTTTCCTTCTTGGAAAAAAGAGGCATTTCATTTAGGTGTGTTTTCCCTCTTTGACTACAACACACGATTCTTCTGCACACACTCCTGAGTTGGCATTGTATCACAGAGGAAACTGCAAAAGGAGGGTGAAGGGAAAATATCAAAATAATATCCACTTCTATGAGAAAAACCACTAAGTTGTGACTGCTAATTGTATGACTGATCAAAACATGCTTTAAGGTGGAATTGGCTTTTTTCAAGGTATTCTTTTGTTGTCACATCTGACCCAACATCATATTGAGTGACAGAACTAACATCCCATGCTACAGAGGAACTTTTTCTGCCAAGTCTGAAGGCAAAAAGCAGGACTCATATTTTCCGTTTAAGAAGCCTTTCATTTCAGGATCTTGCTAAAAAAAGATTGCACACACTGATTTTCCATTTATAAGAGCATAATTTAAATTTTCTTGCCTCAGAACAATTCCATTCCATTTTCAATTGAAGTTTCTGTAAGRTATGTTAAATTAGATGGGTAAATGAGTTGGCAGAATTATTACAGGAAGGCCACTGAGAACATACCAGTTTTGAACATTATTTGTCATATTTAGGAGAACACAGAGGATGTTCTCCATAAAAGTTGAAGATGTCTGTCACAGGAGCATAGGTTTTTTGGAATGTTTTATGTCAAGTTGATATTCAAGGTATTTGTTGTATGAAATATAATTTTAAGAGTCTCAGTTGGAGATTKTCTTTTTGTTCCTCACTCTAATGTAAGAGCTTTATTTCTTGTTTGTGGCAGGGACAGGTTCAAGGTGCTTCAGCATAAACTTAAAAAGTACCCAGCACACTGCACTAGATCCTTCTATTGACAGTAATTTATTCTAGTTTCAAAAAATGAGCAACTTTATACATACTAATCTGTTAAACGTGTGAATTCAACAAAATCCTGTGGTGCCCTTTTTTTAGCTAGTTATCTCATACTTTGGAAATTTGTTAAATTAGCTGTATTATTCTGATTGAGCAAGCTTGTGTTGGGTCTTTCTGCTCTTTTGAAAAAGCTCTTTTACCTGTCTGTTCTCTGCAAGGATCACTTTGCTCTCAGAGAATTCAAGGCCAGTTTTCTCTCTGTTGTGGTGGCATTCTGTAAAGGAATTGCATTGCAGAGGCCAGGCAGCAGCAAAAAAAGAAAGAGGAATTTACCTACMTTGATATACTTACAGAACTGGACAACAGTCTTTTATAAGGATTTTTTTAGAGAAGGAAAGCTCAATAATAGAATGGAAAGAAAAGCGTGGCTTGAAATGCTCTAAAGAAAATTAAAAGAAATAGAAGCTAAATTACACATCTAGAACCATAGCCTGAATAAAAAGTTCCTTTATGTACTGAAAAAAATCTGAAGATTCACTGTGCATTTTCACCAGAGATGGATTTGAGTCAGTCATTCATCCAAATAACCTTTAACTTGATGTAAATGTGGCAGGGAGTGCAGCTGGGATGGGAGTTCTGGGGCACTGAGTGTGGGTTTGGGACAGGTACAAGGGTGGCACTGCCAGACGTGGGTGCAGGGCTGTGGGCTGTGTCAGCAGGGGCTGCCAGAGCTCTGCTGCTCCAGCCTGGCCAGGAGAAAGGACAGGGAGGAGCTTCCTGTGCTCCACAGCACCTGAGSAGGGGGCAAGTCCTGCTGGAACTGGGCTGGGCATGCAGCTACAGGTGGGAATATGGCAAATTCCAGCTGGATGCAAGGAAATAAAGAGTCACTGTGAGAGTTGTGGATTTTTTAGGATGAGGCTTACAGGAGAATGTCTAAAACTCTCCTGGACAGACTTTGGCAACCTGCCTTAACTGCACTTGCTTTGCATGAGGGTTTGGAGTGGAAACCTCAGGAGTTCCTTTCTACCTTTCTGTGGTTCTGGGTGTCACAGTGCAAAGACAATTCACTTGGTTTGGTCACATCTTTGCCTTTCTAAGTTCAACTGCCACTGGAAAGTGAATCTCCCAAGACCTTGGAATTAAATATTCAGGAAGGTTTCTCAGTCAAAAGCCTGAAGAATTTGAGAAAGGCAAACTTTTTAGTCTTTCTAAAACCCAAGCAAACCTCGACTCCTTCACTTTTGTAGTCTAAGCATTTCTGAACTCACCTTTTAAGTGGCCCACCAGCTTATCAAATGAATTTTAAATGGTAAACCTGACTTCTAAGCTCAGAAATACAAAATGAGCCAGATTGTGCTCATAACCATATTAGTAGATGTATTTGTTCCATGGTGATGAATCCCAAAAGAAGCTGCATCTTGAAAATTGTGTTGTCTAACTTCTGGATATTCACTTTATCCCTTTATGTCYTTGATTCATATCTGCACAGCTACTTGTATAGGTGTAAGTAATTTTTTTTTTGTAAAATGCTATAAAATATGAAAATAGCATTGTATAATTTCTGCAAGGTTTTATACCTTTCTATTATTTTTTCTAATCTATTGTAGACAGACAGTAGGGGGGTTCTTCCCCTCCAAAGTTAAATAAACTTTTAATTAAATACAGATTTTTCTCTTCAAAATGGAGTCTACAAATATCTAATCCCAGAGCTACAATTTCTCAACCTTCCTCCTCTTCTCTGAGATGTTGCTATGGTTATTACCCTGCTGGGTAGTGAAATGCAGTAATTTGTTTAGCAATTCCTTTCTTCCACAATACTGTAAACACATAGAGGAGGCTTGAATTTACCAAGTGCATCAGTGTGACAAGTCTGCTGTTTTTCACAAATCCTCCTAATATAAGTCATGATTTGTAAAGCACATGTATTTTGAGTTAGTTGCTGAAATACTTATCCAGCAAAAATAAATTTCTCTGGTAGCAAAAAKAAGTTTATAGAAAACTGTTGCAAGCACTGACTGTCTTTCTTCCTCTCTGCAGAAACTGTGGGGGCCCTAGAAGRGGCAGCAGATGCTATCTATGGTCTTTCTGAATTTGTTGGGCATTATTAGCTAGATGACTAAATAATCAGATGCTTGAAAGAAGCTTCAGTCATAATTCAGGTTTCATTAAGAGCAGGGGATTTGCATCAAGATCTGTTTAAGAAAAGTGGTGAGAATAAGAATAGTTTTGTTGCATCTGTTCTGTTTCATGATCTGACTTGCTTCAAATCTCAAAACATGATGGTAATTTAAGTGGTAAGCAATGATAAGATTTGCAAGGGTTTCTCTGAGCAAGGCTTGCACCTTCACAATTGGTCAACACCTATGAGCCATTTAGTTTATAGACTTCTTCAAACAGTTGGGCTGTGTTGAATATAAAATATTTGAAAATGTAGGAGGTTCTGTGATGGCAAACAAACAGTCTGGGGTTTACTTGCTTGGTGGTGCTTCAGCTGCAGAGCCTGTGATCATTGTGTTGAGTGAAGTTGAGTTGCTGCATTGCAAAGTTGAAAGAGCAAAGGCAGGGAGTGASAGTCAATGAAAAGCTGCAGGTTGAGCAGGAGTGGGTTTTTTTGGGCAGAACACTCAGCAGGCTGATGAGTGGAAATGTCTCCTGTTCTCCTTAACCAAGCAATGRAATGACTGTTCTACTGTGGGTTCTCCTCAGTTTCATTCAATCTTTTCCTAAGCTTTCAACTGGTGGAAAACTCCAGCTCTTCCTTTGGGAGACAGATTGTTCTGTAGCCTAATTAATCCCACAATCAGCTTGTTTCTTCACATTAATCAAAACATATATTCTTAATTAACCCCTGGCCCTTCTTTCTTTGTATGCTCAGTAGAACACATTAGAATTAATGGCCTGTGGTCATTTTTACTGCTCTTTGTCTGTTATATCAGCCACCTCTTCAAATGATGTCAGATGCACTGTGATTTCCTTCTCCTGTATCCTGTTGCTTCTCACTGGTATTTGCAGGATGGGAAAAAACTCTGGAGTCCGTTTTCTGGCAGGAAAGAGTGAGGAATGGCCAAAAAATAATTAAAAAGGAAAAAAAAGTCATTAAGCTCTTACATGCAGTTTATGAAAGCCTGTGGGCTGATCCTACCAGGCAGCAGTCAGCCAGCTAGCTGGATTTAGAGCCCTACCCAGTTCCATGYAATTTGGGAAAGAAACCCAAGGCCAAAGCAATTCTATGACTGAGGGAGGTGATGTCCGTGCCCTCTCCTGTAAACATGCAACTTCACTGGATTATGTAGGGAAAACAATACTCTAACCAGCCCTGTGCAGTGAATGAAGGAATGCTCAGTGATCAGTTTAGACAAAATGATTGCGTTTTTTTTCAGTGCAAGATCAGAGCAAAGTTTCAGTAGCATTTCTTGCCTTCTCTGCTTTCAGCTGTTTGCATGTTTTAGTGCTATCTTTCAGCTCTCTGTGTTGCTAGGGTTTCAACWCACTCCTCTGTTCAGTTCTGGAGGATGAAATGAGTGTTTTATTGCAATCGTCTGGAATTTTCTTCATTCAGCCTTGCAGAAAAAGTACATCTGTCAAATGCACCTGTCTTTCTGCACTGAACTGTCAAGAATTGATGCATAACTCCCAGAAGTATAGAGGAGTTGTTCTCAGCACCTTGACTTTTCATTTCTAAATCACCCAAGATTCTCCTAACCTTTTATTTGCCTCACAATCACACAGTAAATTTGCAGTAGACTGACTTCTCACTCAGCCTTCTAGACTGTTTCCTCCATTGAGGTGTTTCTATTTTTCCACTTCGTCTGCACGAGCTTAAACCCATGGGATTTTCCCCAGGTTTGTGGATGCTTACTTTAACGTGCAGAATATTATAGAATTTGAGGTTTTGTGGCAGCTGGGCTGGTATGACATGTTTTAAAATGGCATTCATTTCACTTATTTGATTTCACTGAAACTCTTTYATTGCTGTCTTCTGTGCCTTCCCAAACTCCTCCTCATTTTGGATCATCCAAACAAGGTCAGTAAAACTTGAACATGGGTGTGTCCTTAAAGGTAAGGAATTCAGGGAATAAGTTTGAGAATGACAGATTTAAAATACGGTCTCCAAATCTTAGATTTTATGCAAATTAGGAAAAGTACTAGAGATTCTTTCTTCTGTAGTTTTAATAGCAATTGTTGTATAGAGGAAAAAAAAGGTGTCAGTCATCAACCAGTTATAATTATATTGATGTTACATGTTCATTTTGGAATCCTAATCAKGTTGATTAATACAAYCATTASTTTATAGTTGTCTCAATATTATTTTTTATGAGGTCACATGTGAATGATGAAAGCAGAATCATGTTGATGTTTAAAATCAACAAGTTGTAATTATGTTTGAAAATTGAATTGGGCTTCTCATGACCATGAAGATGAGTATGGAATATCTCCAAGGGTAGAGATTCTCCTTTTCCACTCACTYCAGCCTGGCTTTGGCATCTGTACCTCTCCCAGTAGGCAGTTCTACAAAGCAGAAGGTCCCTTCCTGCCCCTTTCCCTCTGAGCTGTGTGTGTCTTCTCCAGCTAGAAGAAAACAGCTCTCAGCCTGTGTGTAAGGTTATGTGCAGCAGTCACTGCCTGTGCTGGCAGCTCTCCACTGGCCTTCACCTGGTCTGACAACATATTTCATYCCCAAGGACTTGGATCTGCCCCATCTCATTGCTTGAACTCGTGTGTGTGTCTGGTTTGCTCAAACGTAGTCATCCTCTGCTATGGGTAGTTCTGGTTTGCCCCAGGAGCTCTGTGAGCAAACCTTGGGCCATTTATTTCCCTGAGCCCTTCCTGTATACCCCAGCACTGCATCCTTCACCACATTTCACTTGGTTTTCCTGCTTCTGTACCTTCTTCACCACCTTCCCATCCTTTGCCAGTCATGTTTCTCCACGCTCTGTGTATGTGGGGTATATTTGCCCTTGGAGCAGCACAGCTGGCAGCAGGGCACAATGTGATTTTGGGGGTGTGTTTGCCCTGGGAGCAGGGCACAATGTGATTTGGGGGTGTGCTTGCCCTGGCAGCAGAG
The DNA here is from genome assembly GCA_902810485.1 of Alauda arvensis. Classification (NCBI taxonomy): domain Eukaryota; kingdom Metazoa; phylum Chordata; class Aves; order Passeriformes; family Alaudidae; genus Alauda; species Alauda arvensis. The sequence goes on from CADDXX010000142.1 coordinate 391,552, forward strand.
CACAATTGTGATTTTGGGGTGTGTTTGTCCTGGCAGCAGGGCACAATTGTGATTTGGGGTTGTGCTTACCCTGGCAGCAGGGCACAATGTGATTTTGGGGTGTGCTTACCCTGGCAGCAGGGCACAATGTGATTTTGGGGGTGTGCTTACTCTGGCAGCAGGGAACAATGTGATTTTGGGGTTGTGCTTACCCTGGCAGCAGGGCACAATGTGATATGGGGGTGTGTTTGCCCTGGGAGCAGGGCACAATGTGATTTGGGCGTGTGTTTGCCCTGGGAGCAGAGCACAATTGTGATTTGGGGGTGTGCTTGCCCTGGGAGCAGAGCACAAAGTGATTTGCTCCATTTTTGCAGCCAGAACAGTTTCCCCAGGACTCCCTGTGGGTCAGCCTTGGTAGTGAGCAGCTCCCTGTGCAGAGGAACCAGTGTGTGCATTAAAGAAAGGGATCATATCAGATAAAACAGCAATGCCAGAACTGTGATCAACATCCAGAAAACTCTGCATTGTTTTCTCCAGAGTGAGTTTCACCCTCAGCACGCAGCTTCAGAGGGGGTGTGTGTGAGATAAAATACAGCTTTGCAGCTGTAAACCCTGGRTGCTGAGACAGAGCAACTCCTTCAAACTCTTATTCAGCAATAAAACATTAAAAGCTTGTTTCATCTAYTCTTTTGACAACCATGTCTTAATGACCCAGAAAAGAGGTATCCAAGCAAAAATATAGTAGGACTCTAAAACCCTAAAGGAATTCAGTCACTAAATTGTCTACAATTATGTGACACCCACACATGCTGGCTTAATGTATTACACCAGGAACGTGTTGACGACTTCACTGGCAGTTCCACATTAAAATCACTGAGCAGAGCATGGAGATTTTATTTTTCACTCTTTATGTGGAGAAGTAAATTTAATAAATATTTTGTGAATATAATTATTTTATGCTAACTATATTTACATTGGCATATATCATTTTAAAAGGAACTATTAAACTCAGCAGTAAGGAGAGAGAATATGTATATATACAGTTCTGCTCGTTAAGTAGGGCTGTGAACTGACTTCATCATCAAACTTGAGGTACATAAATGGAAAGGATATGCCTGTGAAATATTTTACAATTTCAGTGTTCTCATTTCTCTTAGCAGTGCCAATCTGATTTTTTTTCCCATCTCGGTGAAAAGGAGGATAAAATTATTTTTTTCTATGTGGATTCAATTCTTTAGCCTTAATTGAAATGATAATGGTTAATTAAAGGAGGGTATCTTAGAAATTTGAAACATTTCAAATTTAAACAGAGGGTGTTTTAACTTTATAATATTTTAAAGTGATAACTGCTAGATTATGTAAACTTTGGTTAGGGTGGCCTTGTGTCATTATTCAACCTTCTTGTATAAACAAAAAAAGCTTTAGAACAGAAGGAAGGTAACAATTGTTGGAGAGAGACTGTGCAAAGTATTTCTGGTGTCTCAACATTGCTGCAAATAAAGTCAAGAAACGTGTTTTAAGTTTTCACAGATAGTATAATAGTTCAGGAATCCAAGTGGAAAGGGATAGGCCTTGAAAAAAACAGATATGCTGAATACTGTGGAAAACTATCAGTTGCTTGAGGGAAATCTTGCTGGAGATCACAGAAACATATTAATATTCATTGAAATTAAAACTCTTTTTTTCCTTTGACTATCTTTATGCACTAGAGGAAGAAGAATTCCAGGATTTTGCCAGAAATCTAAGGTGTTTAATGTCGAGCAAGTAATGTTATGCCTCAGTTTCCCTGGCCATAAATGGGGATAATGATACTTACCTCCTGCAAATTGCTTTGGGAACTTTTGATTATGAAAGTTGAATATGATTATTCATTATGTTTGCGTCCTATGAATATTCTAGTGAATGTGTTTCGCAAGGGGATGATTAATTTTCAACAAATATCTGAGACTTGAGAAAATGAGTTTATATCCTCATAAATATAAATGTTCTGTTTCAGCTGCTGAGGAGATGTGACATATTTGTATTCCATACAAATCAAGGCAGTATTCTCAAATGAGGAACACCGAGCCCACACGTGTTAATCACATGTTCTTCCATGCCAAGAGCTATCAAGCTTCCCTCATGCCAAGAGGGAACTGTTCTAAGAAATACATGGATATACTTTTAGACAAAGTAAGRAAGAGATGCAGAGTTTACAGAGATRTGGTTATTTCCACAGGTTACAGAGGTAAARCACACGGGGTGTTTTCTCTGGCAGGTTTGAAATATGCAGTGTCATGGTGTGACTCAGATGGTGTGGTCTGACATGGGTTATGAATGTCATGTCACAAATGTCACTCAGTGCCACTGTGGGGAGGTCACTGATTAATAAGCATGTATTTCAGAAAGGCTTGAATGCCAAGAGATGGGACAATCTGTGATGGGTCTGTATAGGTTTTTGAAGTGGTCAGTCACCCTCAGTGGGAGCAATGTTTGCCTCACAGCAGAGGTTCTCTGTCTCATTCCCATTGCTCTCTTTGCTCTGTGGAGATGCTTAGATGCTGGAATTACACAACACTGGAGACCCCTTTCAGGTAGGCTGAGGAGTTCAAGTCTTTGTCCACCAATAAGATACATTTTTCTAACCTTGAAACCTTACTTGTCACAATCTTTTCCTCTAATTTCTCAGCTCTCTTTAATTACCAGACACTGTGTAATCACATGGTGTGCAACATTRTCTTGCTCTTAGACTCTGCTCATTCATTGTCAGAGACTGAACTGGGGTTTATTTTGGTTTGTACCCAGCATTGTGACAGAATATCTGAATTACCTTTCCCCTTAATCTGCACTTCCTTGTTGGAATTGCAGCTTTTTTGGTTTCAAGCTGTCATTCCCTTGGTAGGGTCTGTTCTCTGTGCTCCCTGGTCTATAACTCTGCTCAGTATTTGTCTTAACACAACTTTCTCAAGAATTAAAGGCTTTCCATATGTTTTTTTTGTCACTGTGTCATCTACAAATTTTGATAGTATTTTTATGGGCATTCCATTGTGTGATCAAAATTATTCTCCTTCTAGTGATTTTATTTTATTCCTTCTTCCTGCTCTTTTCCAACTATGCTACAACCTACCAGTCATCTTTTACCAAATAACTCTGTGTGTGTGTGTGTATTTCAAAAAATCCTGATGTAGGGCTATTCATAATTGAAAATCCCCCACCAAACAGTTTGTAGTTGAARTGCTTAAATCCAATTAACAAAACAGAAAAGTATGAGAATGAGTACCAGTATTGTTATCTTCATCTTACTATTGAACAATGACATGCAAGCAATATCTTTTCAATTGTTTAAAAAGCATACTTGCCTGGGTTTGGATGAAGACAATTATGCTTCACTTTGAGGACCAGGAGCTTAGAGGCATATGAGAGCAAGAGGAACCCATTTTCATCCAAAACCCTTAGCTGTAAATTTTTTACAACTTTAATCTCTATGATTGGAAAACAAGGAGCAGAACAGCAGGACTGGTCAAGAATGAGCTGTACCCACAGAGGTGGGTTTGGGGCTGACCCTGCCTTTASTTACTGTTATTMCTAAATAACTCTYTTCATCARCAATGGCATCTCAACCTTCCCTARAAAGACMCAGATAAAGCTGTCATGCAAGGAAKAATTTTCACTTCTAGAGATGAAACTCTAGAAGCATCACYGGGGTATGGGGACCAGGAGACAAAGAAAACTTCCAGGTGACAAAAAAGGCAGTAACTGAAGAGAGTGTTCGTGCAAGATTTCTGTAGGATAGCATTAAGAAAAGTTATTTTTGCTTACAAGAGCCTAATTGAATAATTTTTGCCCTGTGGGCAGAGGAYAAGTCAGCAAACACTCACTCCAGCCCTGCCTAACAATCTGAAGATTAGCTGGGGCATTTAAAAAACCTAAATAAAAACCCCAGCAGAAGCAAGCCAACAAGCCAGAGCTTTATAATTTTGTCAACTTTCATTTTATTTCATTTTTTTCAGAGGTGTGAATAGATATTGAATTGTGCCTGAAAAGTGTGATTGTTTTGTCACTCCTGCTGCACCAGGGGATTTTTATTTTGGCAGTTATCGTTAAGTAAAAACTGCCAGTGAAAGAGTTGAGCTAGAAGAACWTATTTGAAAGATTCCTGCACCAGTCAAACTCGCTTAGCCCCTTAATCCCTTACATTGGCAGTTGAATCCAAGAAAAAATGTAGCAGTGCACAGAGGAGCTATAAACAAACAAAGCTTGAAGCTCTTGGCACCTTAAAAAATTGCCTGTTTCTTGTAAATACATTGCAATAAAACAATAGCTACTGAACATTAGTGGGGAAAGAAATCAGCCATGAGGAACTCAAAGTAGGTGGCCTTCCAATTGTGGGGGAAAAACATCAAGAAAGCAAGCGGCTGAGATAAATCCTGCAAACACCATGCAGGGTTTTGGAGGCCCTTATTAATAAAACACACTGCTAGAACACATGCAGAAAACCAAATTAGTTRATCATTTGAAGGGTGGAATATTTGTCCAAGTCACCAAAGCACTCCATTCCCTGCAATTTAAACAGCTTTCTTTGATAACCCATTATAAGCCCAGCCTTACATTCTCTCTTGGCCCTGACAGCTCATATTCAGCAACATTTTTGCTACAGAATATGGGAAAGAAATAAAATCAGGTGTCCTATTTGTAAAGTGCAGTGATGACAGCAAGGATTCATTCTCATCATTTACTTCACTGTGAATTGCTTGAGTATCCTGTTAAAAATGCAACTGGAAAAATTTTTGTGGTGACTTAACGATGCACATGCCTCCAGTTGTAAAAACCAATATTTGGAATTGGTTTGTATTGAAATTCTGTGGTATTGACATCACAATTGTGTAGAATACAGACTGGGAGAAATACTACACAAAATAAATGGCAAATGGTCAAAATGAAGTTCTTTAGTTGGCCACTTTCTATATGGTTTTTATTTTTGGCAGCAACAATATAATTCTATCACTGCCCTTTTTGGTAGGTGGAGGGGGCAGGTGAGGAATCAAGAGAAAATTGTGGGAGATGAAGCACAATTAACTTATTTAAAACTGCATTTGCTTGTTATCTTCTGTAGTTTGCCTTATTTTTGCTCTCCCCTTGAAGTAAGACTGGGATGAAGCAGGGATGCATGATGAATGATGAACTGCAGATGAACTGGGGCTGACCCAGGTGTTTTCAGCAAGGAGACAAGGGCTTGCCTGAAGGAGTAGACCAGATGCCACATCAAAGAGGAGGATTATTACCTGTAATTTTAATCAGAAGTAGAGGGAAAGCCTCTAGAGGATAAGATGGCTGTATCTGGGAGTGTTGCAGCATCTCAAACCTCAAGTTCCTTCCCTTTGTGTGGTAAACTCTGCATGGGAAAAGCATGAGGTGCTGTTCTTGTGCAGCTCTCTTCATTTGTATGGAGCTCCTCCTTGGAGTGGTTAGTAAAACATATGCTGGTATGCCTGTGAGGTGAGGATTGCAAAATCATGTCCCCTGAGAGTGTGTACTACACACAGTCTTGTTAGCAATRGAATTTAATAAATCCCACATCTCCAGGCTGCCCCAGGTGAGTTTGCAGCCCGAGCTGCATCGTTTCCRGAGCACACTGCATCCTCCAGCTCTGCAGGCCAGGGGAGAGGCTGCCTTGGCACACCCTCCTCCTCCTCCCAGCTTCCTGAGTGGCAGCTGGAGGGTGTGAAGGCAGCAACTTCTGGACATTTGTTTGCCTTTATAGAATTTCTCAGCTAAATCTGAGCAGTTTGTGGGCTTATTTAAGGCTGGGAGTAGCACAGGGAGCAGCACTGGTTCCAAATGTGTGTAACTCTGCACTGTGTGAGCACAGCAGAGCAGGCTCTGATGCCCTGGGACCTTTGGCGTGGTGAAGGTGCTCAGTATCTATAATGCCATTTGATGTCACCCTTCAAGACAGAGGTTTTAATTTTGTTGTTTTCCTGAGAATGATCCCCACAGAAGTCAGCAGTGCCAGGGAGGTGTTGGATTGCTGCTGCAAGAGACTGAAACCCTCCCAGGGAGCTCTTGTGSAGTACAAGCACACCATCATTGGTGATTAATATCCCATAATTTATCAATCATGAGCCTCAGTGCTGTCATCTCTGGAGATCAGAGAACATATGATTTGTTGTTTAAGAGGGAACTAAATAGATAATCCCTATTTACTTTGCAGTACTTGGAAGGCCCTTAAGTCAGAATGGTATTYTAATTGTATGATTTCCATCAGCATCCAAGATTTGTTCACTGTTTTGCATTCTCTACGTCATAATTTCTTCCTGGAATTCACAGGGGACTGATATTCACTTACATGAAGATSTCTTCATGCTGTTCTGTCAGTGAAAAGGAGACTTAAAGTGGGAGTAAATGACACTAATATCCAGTGCTGTTATATTGTCAGAGAGATGTAAAGCAGTGTTACTGCAGTAGAATGKGATGTCCGTCTGCTCTCTTCAGTTCTCAAGAGAGAACTTTTTTGAAAAAACATTTCAATAATGAACAAAAAGGAATTCTGTCCTTAACTGAAAAGGAAGTGGTGAGCAAGCTGTTAGATGACCAGAAATGGCAGTAGCCCCTGTTGCTGCACACCTGATTTCAACCCAGTAGAAGGGAACAGGTGCTGGTACCATTTTCTAAGTGATGATGCTCCCTAGGATGACTGTGTTGATACTTCAGGTAAAATCCTAAAGGAAAAGAATTGCAGCTGCTTTCCTTGCTGGTGTTTTAGGGTAGAGGATATTTGGGTCTGCATGGGCTTGGCAGTATGTGAAAAATGAATTATTACTAGTGAGCAATGAGAGTTTATTAAAAAGAAGTGCTTATCTTCAGAGAGAGATAATCACAGTGCATTTCCAGTTGCATTTCTTAAAAACAAACAACCAACTCCCCAAAACCACAGCCCATCAAGGAAAAACTTAATAGGGAGACCTGTAATGCATTTTTAAAAAATGTGGTTTGGTATTTGAGCACTGCATATAAAMAGGAGAGCTCTCTAAATCCACTTAGGATCTTCCTATCTCCTGGGTTTCATTTTAGAGTTCAGTGTCATCATAACACACAAGGACAYTGTTCTTCCTGGCTTTAATCTGTATCTTCCACTGGGTTAATTCTCATTGAAACCAGCAATATCTTTCCTTTCATGAAGGATTCCTTTATGAGGCACTCTTAAAATTTTTGATCTTGATTTTTGTACTGCTGACTGATAATCAATCTTTGTTTTATGAATAATATCTTTCAGTATAAATATTTTAATTAAATTTAGCAGGAATTATTATGAATAATRTATTTTACCATCAAAAGCAATCACTAATACTGTAGCATTTGATGTTCTGGATTTTCTTTACCATATAAAAGGCTTCTCTCTGCCTGTTAAGTTACATTAGCTGTTTAAAAATATAAATACATAAGTTATAGCTCTAAATATTTCACTTTGTCTTTTGTCCTACACATAATTTCACAGGCTCATTGCAAAGCGAACATGTGGTTTAGACAAATCCCAAGTAAGTTCTTGCAGTGTATGATGTAGCTCTCAGTGGTGCTAGAAATTTCCAGAGCCAGCTTCACCAATGAGTCTGATAACAGTGGTGTGAACTCAGAAGTCAGTGGTTCTTGTAGGTTTGAGGCTGGCAGATATTTACAGTGTTGAATTAAAATGTCATTTGTAGCTGCTTTTTTGATGGGAGGGCTCACAGAGCAAGAGACTCTGTGCTGGGCTCTGTAGATGAGTGCCAAGCCCCAAATGTCCCAAAGGAAAAGAGCAGAGGGGCTGTGGCCACAAGAGCTCAGCTGGGCTCCCTGTTCTGCTGGGCTCTCTGGGCTTTGTCTTTCTGTCCAAGTAGGAATAAAAGGGAATTTGCAGGTCCCACATGAGCAGCACAGCAGCTCCTTTGGTCCATGCCTTTTGCTGGTGTCAGCTTGAAATGAGGATCTCAAACTCAGCATAGAGAAGGAAAAAAGTGAAAGGGGAAGAACAACTCCCATCATTATTTTATTCACTAATTGGKYTTAATTTYCAACATAGCTATTTTGGTCCATTARTTTCTGGCTTCATGCTCCCCTTGTTTATCAGAAATTATCTCAACACAGCTGTTTGGTTTTGTGAGTAGGCATTTTTTTATTTGGACTACTTAAATCTTTCTGTCTTGTGCTTTTAACTTGGGTGAAATGGCTTTATGCATCAGCCTGAACTTTTGTTTTTTGAATTACATTGTAATGTGCTGGATTACATTTGTCTGTGGAATGAGGGTACAGAAAGCAGTACCCCTGTAGTCTTTATTTTTCTGTCACTACTTGCTGTTTTAATTTGTGCTTTTTGCTGCTGATTTTTTGCAGGAAACTGCAGCAAAAACAACATAAAAAGAAAAACCAGTTCAGGAATATACGAACCTTACTTTATATTCCAACACAAATTTTAGCACTCTGCTTAAGGAAAAATGTGGAGGAAGATTAAATTTACTATGTATTCCTAAACATCCCACCCTTTCTCAGCAAGGCAGTGAGAGCCTGGTTGTTTGGGAAGGAAGCATTTGCCTGCCTGCAGAGTGAGGGGAGAGGCAGGGAAMACCCTGCACGTGGATCTCAGGCAGAAAGGGAAGAGGGGACTGAGAAGAGAGACAACTTTGTGCAGTCTAAAAGCAGCAAGCAGCTAAAGCACTCCTAAATCAATAACTGCTTGCTAGACATTTRCATTGTTTTTAATAGAAAGCCTTGAAATGTGTTTCTGTAACATAAAAACTCAGTGGTGGTGTGAAGCAGTGTTATGTAATTGTCCACACACTCCACTTGAAGCTGTAGGGAAAATACAGAGCTCTGCAAATCTATATTTTATCCTCTGTAATGTTCACTAAAGCTTTACAGCAGGCTTAATCAGTTGGACATGAATTAATGATGGTTATCAAACAAAAAATAATGAATTCCAAATAAATACTTATTGCATAATTGAAGTCACAAGAATTTTCTATGAATAAAATATATTTGTATTTACAATGCATAAATTCAGTTGTGACACTGTTGGCCATAAACAGCTTTCTGATGGAAGTATTGATGAGCTATGTTAAATTAGTAATAGCTTGAATACATTTCTTAATTATGTCACCAACTTTGTGTGCAGGAATGTTGTTTGAAGTGAATTGGCTGCCATTTATTTTGTCTGTTCTAGGGGAACAAAATGATGGGATTTTTTATTTTTAAAATCTAACATATACTCAAGAGCCCCAGCTGATGATGGAATGTTTTGGATTAGTCATTTTTGTTCACATTTGCAGTGGATGTTATGTAGTTTGCTTCTGCTTTGCCAAAGACAWCTCAGATAATTTTGTCATCGATGCAATAATCACCACAGATTTGCGTGTATTGGAGAAAACATAAATATGTTGCTCTGGGCCTTCTCAAAGAGCAAGGCAGAATGTGCCAGACAGCTGCATGCATGCTGCAGCATTAACAGAAAAATACGTTTTAAAAACAAACAAGCAAAGGTAAAATATAATTTGGGGCATACTCGGGGGTAACTCTTTGAGTCATCAGAGAAATGCTGTGTGACACAGACTATTGGTGTTTGGAATTAAAACTGGAAGGATCAGAGAAGTGGCAGCTTGGCTGTGCCCAGGGTTCTGTGAGCTCATGCTGGGCTTGGCCAGGGACAGAAGTGGTTTCCAGACCCAGGTGTGGTTTGGTACCCGTGGTTTCACAGAATCACAGAATTTTTTGGTTGGAAGAGACCTTCAAGATCATTGAGTCCAACCCATATTCCAACATCTCAACCAGATTATGGCACCCAGTGCCACATCCAGTCTTTTTTTAAACACATCCAGGGTTGGTGACTCCACCACCTCCCTGGGCAGATGGGTTAGCACAGGAATCTTGTGCACCACATCACTTCCCTGTTCATAAACTGAGAATAACTCTTACCTACACAGCTGAGGCTGTGAAGTTTATGTAAGTTTTAATCCATCAAGCTGAGCCGTGCTCAGTCATCACAGCGTTAGTTTTTGAAAGATGATTCGAGTGCTTCCAGCTGAATTAGCATCACACGTTTCAATGGATGTGRAATTTGGGTTTTAATGAGCAGAAACCACCCCCTGCCTTGGAAGCAGTGTTATCACTGTTGCTCTCTTATCTGAGAGCCCTGGTTATGGCCCATAGTAAAATCCTTCTTGCAGAGAGCTCTGAAAGAGAAACAGATAAATAGAAAAGCAAGGAAGTGCAAGTGCATGACAGGCAGAAGCCTTAATGTGTCAGCAATCTTACTGCATTTTGCTCTTCTTTTCTCCTCAGCAAATGGGAAGTTTCAGGAGATAATTACAGGACAAATAATGAGCATTGTCAGCAGTAGCCACCYCTAAGAGAGAAGCACAAAATGGTGAGTGTTCCAAGGTGCTTGTTTAGAAGTGTCAGTGAGATGGGTAAAGGAAGGTTGGAGGAGCATGAGGTAAAGATGGGAAACAAAGAGAGCTGGGATCATGGGAGGAAGTGGCAGAGTTAGGGCAGCAGGGCAAAGGAACTCTCAGACAGAGACTTAATTGTCCTTATTGCCCACTTAACACTAAGGACAAAAATTCYGAAGCATAAAACCATGTTGTCAGGGAAAAAAAAAAAGACACGAATAAAGGGAAGAATGAGAAACTCTTGCATGAATAAAATTATTCTTTCCTGATAAAGGGCACATCCTCCTGCAGAGTGGGGTCTGATGATCCCTTGGACTCCTCTAAACCAGCTCACTGCACTTGCACTGAAATCTGAGTGGGTTCTCACTGGAAGAAGGGCTTGTGATTTCTGAGAGTTGTGACCCAGCAGAAGCACCCTCTGTAGAAAYGTTGAAATGCTTCGAGCCACAGTTCTGCCTTTGGTCTACAAATAATTTTTATATCAGGTCTAAGGAATAAATCTTCCTGAGAGGTGATAAAATTCTTCATCCTGCACATTTAAAATATACCACGATAAAATAAATAACCATGAAGGGTAATAGTGTGTTAGCACAGGTGGTATCTCCATAGTTCTTCTTTCTTTTTGTATTTTGTAGATGTTTTTTAAAGGCATGAATGTACTCAACTACTTTATTTATGTTCCACTATTAAGAAAAGTTCAGTAAGATAAAATTGAATGTTTTGGTTTTTTTCTTGGAATAATGAAGAGTTAGAATGAGACTTACAGAGAGATGTGTACTCCATATCCACCTGGTCTTGGAGGCTTTTTCTGACAGGGGCCAGCACTGGGGAGAGTCAGAGAGCCTCCCACTTAACAGTTCTAGTAAAATCTCTTTTCCAAATAAATACTTTCAACAACAGAGCTGGCTAACATATAGAAACGGCTTCAATTTTTTTTGTCATAAGATTTGCAACATTTAGGTCATACTTCATGCAAGGACAAAGAAACAGTAAGATTTTCACTTTATGGCCCCTATTTCATCAGTAGCAGGAGTAGGTCAGGGCAATTACAGCACATCTCATAAACCTGTCTGCCTCCCTACTCTGCAACTTGATTATTCTGTATGAATTTTCAACTGAAACTGTAAAATCTGCCATATTTAKCTTATGACATGAAGCTGTAATGATGTGAAACCTCTCCATTCGCTCATGTCTGTCCACAAAAGTGAGATTTTGAGTAAATTTTGTTCTTTAGAGTCTGTAAGAAAACGACAGACTTCATCCTTTAGAGATCTGTTTTACTGTACCCTGTTATTTCAAAGTTACATAATTTTTTGTCCTACCCACGTGAAAGAAAAATTAAAACAAATTCCACCAATATCTGTGGGTTAGATTTTTGAAGAGAAAAATGACACCACACAAAATATTCTTTAGAACTTAATAAGAACGTGACTATTTTACAACTTAAAAAGAGCAAACTTTYACATCCTTGTGGCAGTGCCAGCTGAGTTCCCTTTTTCAAATGTTGTCAAAAATTATAAAGCATAAAAGCTTTCAAGCACTGAAGATTAATCCTCCCTCCCAGAAAGATATAGATTGTAGTCAAATTCTATAAACCTCCTTTTGCTTCTAGCTACATATTTTTAAGTATAATTCTGAAGCAATATCAAAGCAGATGGTGCAACAGCAGCATTGAAAAAGCATTTGGTGTATTGTAAGTGTCAGGTTAGAATTCACAACCTGATGAATTGCCCACAAGTTCAGTGCTAAAACGGCGCCATTTCTGTTTTAAAATAACCAAGTTAGAAAYTATTTTCAGAACTGGAATTAAAATTAAAAAAGGGAATAAATAACCCATATGTCCCTTGTTGGTTTTAAGCATTTAAGTGTCAACTGGAATTGTGAAAGCAAGGGTTATGTGTATTGAATTGCTATAAAACTTTCCATTTGCTCAGAATTTCCACGCTGTGTGAGCAGTGTTTTCAAAGACCTGGCATTGTCAGCACGTGCAGTAGATTGGGGTTTTACATAATACTTCAGGAGCAAACACTCCTGGCTTTGAAGGGAACTTTGTTTTAAAGGTAACAAATTCTCGACAGTATCACTGGCTGGAAGCAGAGGAATCTTCCTCAGGTGATGGGTAAAAATTGACCTTTCTAACTATGAATAATGTCAAGCCATTAAAGTCCAGTTTCCTCACAACTCTAAGACTACATGATGCTATTCTATATTTCTATTCAGGAGAAGAAAAAAAAAAAAAAAGCTTAGGATTCCTTTCATACTGTAGATAAGAGGAGACAGCTCCCATTTAGCTGGCAATTCCCACAAAGAAATTTGAGGTTTTATACCCCTGTTTCAGTGCCGGAGGATTCATGGGCCTCCATTTAGAAGCTGAGAAGACAGAGGGCCATAAGAAGCTCTGGAATAAGAAGTTTCCAGAGAGTAAGAAAGTGCTTATTCTGTGTTTCTGTGCTCTCCTCGTTAGGCAGAGAGGGGCAGGAGCGCGGAGCTGCTGTGACAGCATCGCTYACCTGGTCGATGATAACGCAGCTAGGAGCTGTCTGTGCGAGGAGAGCCAGSCATTGATTTGTTTCAGGAGCTCTGCTGGTTCATTGGCAGCCCTGTGGGTTTTGGGAGATGTGGAAAAGCAGAGTGTGGTTGGTTTGGGGATGTGCTGCCRTGCTGGGACAGGTGCTGTGGTAACGGGAGCAGCACACGGTGACACCGGGGTGTTTGATGCTGCTGCCTTGGGAGTGGTGATGAGACCACAAGGGGCCTGAGCCTGCATTTCCTGAGTTACTTCCATATTTCCTTGTGCCTCTGCTTCTCCCCTCGACAGAGAGCTCTTGGAGGGCTTAGCTGTGAGTTTTATCTTTCGTTATTCAGATTCTGGTTTGCAGATGATCCTCAAGAGGGGAAGATCACTGCCTTTGAGGACAGAGTTAGCAGTAATATCTGCAGCATCACTTACACAAAGCCACCTGCAGGAATTGAATTTCCCAGGCAGTGCTGAGAGTTTGGTGCTCCTGCAGTGTAAAGGCAGGAACATTGCAAGTCACCAGGTGTACCCCAGATCTGAGACTGGCTCGTTGTGCTGCAAGGATGAGAAGCCTCCTCCTGTTTGGTTTGGTAGGGTTTCCAATATATTGATCCATGGAGAAGGCAGCTGCCTCTCCAGAGACTATAAAAGTGAGATGCCTAGCTAGAAGAGCTCYAGTGAATATCAAGTTTGTGGCTATGAACATAATAACTGAGGCATGCTGTTTTAGAGATATCCAAAATGCTATACTGAAAAAAACAAATCATGAGRTTCTGAGGTGTGGAAAACACAAAATGGGGGGCTCTTTGTCTATGAAGAAGTTTTTTTTCTCTTCTGCTATGAGGCAGAGCTGATGTTTAATCAGAGCTTCAGTGAATGTAATACATACTGTATGTGTTTTAGTACCTATAACCTTATTTCTTGCTTGGYTTCTTGAAAGGAAAATAGCTTTTCCCAGGATTTGTTTTTAATGAAATGTAGGTAATGTGTTTTTGTGAGCTTACAAGAGTGATGCCATGAGACTGCTCTGGGAGGAAGCATGAGGAGGAGTCMTTTCCCATCTGTCCTTTAAGGACACTGGCCTTGGAAATCACCCTGCAAGCAGGAGCCTCTGCCAGGTCTGTGCTGCTGGTGGCTCTCAGGTGGTGACAATGATGTGTGGTGGAGAGCATGTTACCTCCAAAACTGCAAACCAGGGGGTAAAGAACTGTTTGTGCTCTTTCCTCTGGGATAAGTCAGTGCTTTCCCAATTAATTAAACATAGCATTACAGTTAAGGCAGAAATGTGCATTGTTAACTCCTGTGCAGCTGTGAGCTCAGGAGAGGGTGGTTTGCTTCTTTGTGCAGGAAAGACAACTTTCTCTTTTGCAGACACTTGGCCTGGGAATACCAAGGAAAGTTATTCTTCAAGTTGGTCCTGTTCTGGCATGAATGCTCAAGTAGTATAATGCAGGATTTGTTTACTTCTACCTTACATAGCTGTATTTTTTGATGCAGTCCTGGTGTTCTGTCTATCCTGAGTTCATGTTGTAAACAACCTTGGCGTTTAAAAAAAGCCTGAGAATTTCCAAGTGAGCAAAGTTATTCTTGCACTGACATGAAAATGGGTAATGGTTTGGGCATGCTTTAGGAGGTCTGCAGTTACTTCCTCCCTACTTTAGACATGTTTGGAAAAGTTGCTGTGTGCCAGCTGATAGGCAGRTGAGCTGACACCACACCTGGGAGGATGTTCCTGGTGTTATCAGCAGCATGACCACAATCAAAGAGAGAACAAACCAAATTATCTTGATGCTCTTCTGCTACCTGAAGGTCCAGGACGTGGCTGCTTGTGGTCCTCATGTGCTGCATTCTTTTTTAACAGTTAAAAAGTAAAAAAAAGAAGTGAGGAATGTGCCCTGAGCATCCTSAGCTGTGACCCACTGTATGATTCCTTTGGTTGCACTACACATTCAGATGATGCTCATGGGTGATCTCTAAACCCAGGCTGACTCTGTTGTGCAAGGCCAAGGAAAAGCAACGCTTCCCAGCACTCTGGCCCTGCGGTGAGAAATGAAAATCCTGAGAAGGCTCTGCCTGACTTCCCTCCACGAGTGTCTCACACGGCTCCTGTGCTCGGGTTAGTTGCCTTGGAAACCAGTGGCTGTGCACATGGGCACGGAGCAGGGCTGCCGTTTGTGGACGTGGCCCTTGGGGGCCCCATTACYGAATTTCTTATGTTTAGAAATACTTTGTAATAAGGCCCCTGGTGTCGCTTATTAGCAGTAAAGTGTAGGGCAGCCTTCATCAGCATCAACTGCCAATTTGTTTCTTATGGAAATGAATCCACGTTGATGGTGTGTAAGACTTTTTGGAGRTTTTCTGCTGGAGCAGAATTCTCACTTGCTCTTTTCATGCCGCCACTTGACACACACTTCTCTAATTTGCGTGCTTTTCTACTCATTATATTGATTTCAGCCTTCTTGGTGAAATGAAGTAACAACTTGCAAGGGGAAGATGGGCAGAGAGAGAGGAAATAAACTCATGGAGAAGCATTTTGTCTGCACCATGTTCTGCCTTAAATTACAGTACTGGAGTTGAAGCAATTTTAATCTTCACTGACTAATCTGCTCTTTTTTTTTTTTTTTTTTNTTTGTGCCTTCATCTTGGCTAAATGGTGTTTTGATTCTCTTTAAAATGCAAACTAAAATATTAACATTTAAGGGAATGTCATAGAAATGAATATATGCCTATCTCATTTCTTCTATTACCTATTTCATTTTTTCTATTACCTCTTTGGAAGTGCAGAGATGAGTAAGATATTTAAAAGGCTATAAGCTAGCCAGATACCTGGTGTAAAGCCAATTTCAGTTACAAGGCAAGTTCTGGATGAAAAGCTTGGGTCCAGGGCTGTGCAAGACTTTTTTTTGGTGGGTTTTGTGGGATTTTTGTGGRTTTGGATTGTTTTAATCCACTATTATGGCTTCATTTTCTTGCAAATATTGCAAAACTGACTTTTTTTTGTGTTGTGTGAGCACGTCCCAGAAATCCTGCAGCCTCTGTTTATTGTGGTGATCAATCCACAGCACAACAGGTCCCCATCCCCTCCCCAAGGGAAAAGCATAAATTTCTCTTCAGAGCTGACATCCTGGTGTGCTGGTCAAAGAGAGAAGGAGACAGAGAAAGGCATTTCACTCTTCCTGTTGAGTCCATTGATGTCCTTCACTGACAGCTGAGAGATGTTTGATGGGAAAGGCTAAACACTGCTGGAGGAAGCAGGCAAATATGAGAATTCAATTTAAAACCCAAAGATCTTTTGGTATTATCTTTTAATTAAAAACCCCAGAAAAAACAAGCCYGAGAAGCTGAGAGAAATGAGGAGGATATACTCAATAAATGGCCTTTTCATGCAATCACRTTTTGGGGTCTTTAAGAATCTCTTTGCTTCACGGTTGAGTTCCTACAATCTAAGCYGTACATACACTCCTGTACACAAAGATCAGTATCTTTTGAGTAAACTCCTTTCTTGTCATTARGRCTTGACATTTCTGTTCATTGTGGCTGCCTCTCTGCAATAAACTCTCCTCAGAGGATACACAAACTCTATTTTCACACGTGAATACCAGGAAGGGGCTGCATGTGGAACAGGGAGAGGGAGTTATTCTTGTTCACAGAGGCTGACTGGAGAGGCACRTGATTTACTGACATATCCTACACGTTTCAGGCAAGAGGGGATACAGAAATCAGGGAAACATGGTGCACTGTTAGGTTTTTGGTCTCGTATAATCTCTCACCCAGGCAGGTTTGTTTTCCTATGGAAAATTCTCTTCTATTTTCTACAGTGGAGGTTTAAATGTCTTTGGTGYTAAGGCATTTGATACTTGTGAGATTGTACCAGAGCCAGGATATTTCATTGGTAGGCTGTCTCCTAATATTCCATTGGAATAAAAAAAAAGAGTTTCTCTAAGGAGAAATTCTAATGAAATACTGCCACTGCAAAAMCTGAGTCTAGAAAGACCCTGCAAGAAAAATGAATGGTGAAACTCCCTAGACAGGAAAAAAGAAAAAGATTAAATTTAAAATGGCAAACAATGGAAGAGAATCCTTTAACAAGAACAAATCTAAATTGCTTGAACTTCATTGTGCAAAAGGTCTCAATTTCTGAAGGCTGCTTTTCTTCCACCATCATCTCTTAATTACAGTGAAAGTGTTCCTTGAATGCCTGACATCATTTATAATCAGATCTTTCATTGTTGCACATGATACTCTCATCGTTAAAATTGTTATTTATACATATGTGCAAATGATTAATATTTAAAAACCCTATGAGTTGAGAACTATAAGTTGTAATTTACYTTTTTTGCTTCTAGTTTTGTTTCCAGTCGAATGAAAATATGCATAATTATCACTCAGAATTGTCATCCCCCAAAAAAACCCCACCCCAAGACCAGTACACAAGATGATCAAAAATCCTTGAATCTGCATCTCTTGAAAAGAAGCATTAGGTGAGCTATCTGTGGGATTTCACACTGCCCTCCAACCTTTCCTGTTTTATTCTGATTCCCTCTAAGTTGCAGTTACACTTTTATCTATTCCCTATGGTTGTCAGGGATGTTGAAGCAATATTTGCTTTCCCAAGGCTGCATCCTAAAGGATAAATCCTGGCCACTGGGGACAGAAAGTGGGTATTTGCTGCTCTGCCCAGCAGAGATGACTTCTGCAKGAGAGGAAATAAATAATCAGGTTTCCTCCTTTTTATGTGTGAATCTTCCACACAGTATCTCAGGGCACTCTCTTTCAAAGTTATTTAGATTGAAGCAGACCTTTGCCATTGTAGTAAAAACTGTAAGAATTTTTCTTCTTACTGTTCTTTCTAAAACTCTTGAATGCCTGAGCTCCCATTACTCTTCATATGATAGATTCAAACTAATGTTAATAATTTAATTTAATATTTTGCTAAAGAAGTAAAAGCTGAAGTGGCTGCAATCTCTAATTTATTTGAAATACCTTTTCGTGACTCTTCATTACCTTGGAAGAACTTTTTGGCAATGGCACAGTAATAAAAAATATTCAGAGAAAGGTTGAGCTCAGAAGTTGCAGTAGTTGCTCACACTGTGTGTGTAATATTCTTTGAACCTGCAACCTCATAATTTTCATCCAGCACAGAATATCTTATTGAGAGGATCATGCCATGAACCACTCACRTACACTGAATTTTTGTGATGTGTCCTTCTGCATTAATTGTTTCTCTCAGTGGTGGCTGRAACTTGCTCAGCTAAAAATGTCCARGGAAGGTGTAAGGGGGAGTATTGAGGACTCAATTGTCAAATCCTGACGTTTTCCAGTGACTGCTGTCAGTCTGAACGTTTTGCTTTTGTACACACAGAAATACTTTCACAGGGCTGAGTGTTTTGGAGACAGAGGCAGCCAGATGTGACTGGAGCAGACATTTCTCCAGGTGAGCCTCCCAAAGGGCTYCTCCTGGGTGGTATCCTCAGTGTGACACACCTCCTCTCATCACCTGCTGCTCAAAACCAAATGAAAATGCAGGCTACATTCTTTAAAAACTTTGTAGGGGATATCTTCAATGGTTCCTCTTTGAATGTCTGTAGCATTAAAGTAAATTTACCCTAAGTGTAGGATGTCTGAAAACTTGCATTTATGAAAACTGCCAGGCTTTTACAATCAGCACAGCCTCCCTGCCCAAAGCTGTGGCATTGCACGTTGGGAATCAAAGTTCCTGTGATGTCCTGATCAAGTGAATGGCACTGTCCAGCAAAATGAGAGCGAGCACCCTGCCCTGTCAGACCTCCCTGGCTTCTGAGAGAGCAGTGAGGTGAAAAGATCTTGAATGTGTCTGATCTCAAACTGCTCTTCCTGAGAATACCTTTAGGTCAGCAGAGATGAGAAGAGGCAAACAAACAAAGCCTCTAGATCACTTTTGCCACATACTCCACATAGCTGTGGTACAACTGTGAGGGCTCAGAAAGGGATGTCTGAAGGCAGAGCTGTGTGACTGAGTGTGAATTGCCAGCTTGGTAATTGAGGACTGACTRTTGCCACTGTCTCCCTGCTTCCATYCAGGCTCTGCACAGAGCCACTTACAGCTGCTGTTTGTATTGGGGTGCAGTGATCTCTCTTAGGAAATAATTCCTTCTTCTTTCCCGAGGCTCTAAACAAGCACCACTGGCTGTTTCRGGCATGTGAAGGAGTTATATATAAAAGCAGGGATAGATGYTKCAGATAACAGCTTCCTTGGAGGCATTGTGCCTAACTCTGGTCTGTCTGCTGCCACAAGGGTCCTCACCCACCTTTGTTGCTTGGGAGGAATAATGTGCCATTAACACTGCCTTTGCTTACCTGATTCCTGCCCTCGATGTCTCCTGAAGGAGCCTCACCTGTCTGTCCCAGAAATGATGTGCAGCCTTTCTAATGCCAGTAACCCTGGGAATCCYCTCCCAGAGGGGGCACCAGTTTCATTCCATGGAATTAAAAATGGGTCTCAATCAAAGGGATGTTTGAGCTGCCACTGAGAGCCCGAGTGAAGCCAGATCAGTACTAGCAGAGGTGGGAAGATGATGAAAATGTCCCCTGGTGACTTAAATCCCTGGGGATATSTGTGGCCCCAGGCAGAGCAGCTGCTGCACAGCTGCTCCTCCWGCATCCTGCTCCCTGGGGACTGCCAGTGATGGCTGCAGAGTCTTGGCCAGCCCTTGGCAGGTGCTGCCTCTGGGCACTGATTTAAGCCACTTTCAGGTTCCTCCTTTAAGCCCCTCCAGTCTGAGTTTTTGGTGCAGCCCTACCTGGCTCTTACATTTGAAGCAGCACTYCACARTGGGCTCATGTTTGGGTGATACTGATCCCTCACTTTAGCTGTATGTAAAAAATACAAGAAAGATCATTAAATAATGCTACGTTCCCTGTGTGAATTAAAACCCTAAAATTTAATATGCAAGGTTTTGTGGGGAAGGGGGCTGATTGAAACAAGACTTTATTAAAGGTGCAAATTAATGAAAAAGACCATATCATGGTTACAAAATAAAAATGTTAGTTGATAGTTTTGAAACAGATAAGCTTATTGGGGAAAGGTTATTTATTTGGACGCTTTGACCTTTGGAAGTAATACAGTGAAATATGCTAACACAGACTACTCTTTTGCTTTTTAAATATTTATTTCAGAGCCTTATAAAAATAACAATCTCGTTTTCAGWAAGGATTTGGTGTAATCACAGGGTGTTTGCAGTTACAATTAAGGTACGTGTGGCACTTGCTGCCAATTACTTTAATTGATGTGGAAGTCTGAGCACATCTTAAGAGGGCAGGATTTCCCTACCTGAACTGAGCCTTCCTCAAAGACCAGCAGGAAAAGTGTGGAAGAGGGAAAGAGAAAGCCAAATACAACAGAAAACCTGTCTCTAAGGGGACCTGAACCAGGACAGAACTGGATCTTGGGGTAGCTAAAAAAAATCCTCATCATCTTGAATTTCTTTTAAATGTCTTTGTTTGTTTTTAGTCTAATCTGCCAACTGACCTCACCTGTTCCCATAAGAGGAGYAAACTTTGCATTAGAATTTTGACTCAAATGTTAAAATTTTGTATGATTTAAATTGGATGCAGTGTGGGCCAGGAGTAATTTTCTGTTTCTCCTGATGGTGCTGCAGTGTCACAGGAAAGAGAGGAGGGTAACAAGTTTAACCTTGTTATGCAATAGCAGCTGCTCCAAAGATTTGGGGTTTTTTGCAAGTAGAGAGGTAGCCAAGGTGTGATCCACTCCTGCAGGATTGCAGAGGCAGCCTGCTGGACTTGTGCATGCTTGAAGCTGTCAGTTCAGCTTTCTTGATGGAAAGGAAGGGTTAATTTGGGGGAAAGGAATTTTCCCTCAAGCTTCTCTCAGCACTGMGCTGCATTGAGAGGTGTCTGTGTGCAGTGATCCCAGTGCAGCTGCAGGTTTGGGAAGAGGGACTGTGATCCCAGTGCAGCCCCAGGGATAACAGATAATAAGATAGGGAAGGGAAAAAGAGAGCTTCATGCCCTGATGGCTCACCTGGCTGTCTACATTTTGGTACCCTGTCTRTATTTCTCCACTCCTGGCCTGAAGTGCACCTATTTATGAAATGAATTCCCATTTAAAAAGTGAGTCAGGGGAAAGAATGAGAGGGAAAATTAATCACTTTAAAGAAATTCAACATTTGAAATTGTAAAACTCTGAATACTGACCAAGTGTTGCTCTCTTGCAACATTACATTATTCCTTTATGCAGTGATATTTTAGATTCCCTGGTTTTATTTTTATCTGGCTGTATTCTACTTGAAACTGTAATCCTTTAGGAATTCTCTCTAGTAAACTCCCATCCAAACCACTGGGGATTTCAGCAATCTGGTGGCACAGTCTTTCCCTGTGTTTTTGAGTTATTTATAGACATGGTCTTGCATCACTGAGATATTTCTGCATATTGTTGCAGACAAAGCCAGTAAATCCAATATGTCACTGTGTATCCCCTGCCTTGCCTCCAAGGTCTTGTTTTTCACRGAGTGAAAAAAATACTTTATGGAAGAGTGGGAGCTGTCTGACTGCGAAATGGGCTTGAATAATAACACCAGGCTCTCAGATGAAATTTTATACTCTAGATGAATCATCAAGTGCTCATTAAACATCTATCTACTCTAGGAAGATATATAAAAAAAAAAAACCTCTTCCTCTAGATATTACCCTTAGGATCTGGACAAAAAATAATTTTATATTGGAACATGAAAATGGCAAAAAATGGCAAACTTGACCAAACCATCAGCTGCAGTAATTTTACTTCTGATTCCAACCTGAGAAACCTTTACTTCTTGGTCCTGTTATAACACCAGTGTAAGAACACTCATTACCCTTAGAAAGGCCTGGTAGTGAAACATGGAAAGGGCTATTTAAATAAATATTTAAAGTGTCACATTCCATCCTCTTTGGAGAAATKATCCTTTGGCTCAGACAGCARAACAACATCCTTTTMCATGAACATWTGRAAGGRCACCAGGGCACACCATGRMACCMAAGACACTGGGCAGCCTTTCTTAGGACACTGCTTTAGTTTGCATCTTTCTCCTGTGACCTCACTTTTGTGGCAGGAAGGTCATATTTTGAATAAGCAATAGATACAAGGACTGTGGTGAGGAATGAGTTTTTGTCTTCTTCAGCCCCATTGTGGGAATGGCAGCTGTGGAWGATGCCAATGCTTTGATTTAGCTCTACACTGCATTCTTTACTTGGCTGCAGGTTTCTTTGCAAGCAGCAGTTTTCCTGGGCTGTGCAATGTCAGTGTCTGATGCCACAGTGGAAGCTCTGCCATGCTATCACTGAATTTAATTCYCTCTTCCCAGTGTTATGTGACCCCKTATTTGCCCTGTGTTCAAACCGTGCTTCACAATGGCTTCAGCAATTCAGTTCATGCTGCAATCTCATTGTATTTCAATCACATTTTATTTTAACCCAGGTTTAACTTGTGTTGCAAGGCTGCAGAATGCTTGATATAACAAATTTTCAACTTTGTGTTTGCACAAGTATTATTTTTAATTTTTTTCCTAGCCTAGTTTATCTCTAACCTCAGCAAATAAAACTTTYAGATCTGGAAAATCATGCACCATAACTGTCATGTGTACGATTTGCTCAGCTTTTTTCATTTCCCATTTAATTGAGAAGCCACCAGGAACAGTTTTTAGCCTTCTCATTACTTAATCTTAATTGCAATATCTATTAATTTATATTGTGTTAGTACTTTAATGATATGAGAGCCRGTAAGTGGCTATTGTTGTTGTTCATTAGCCACATAAATGCTGTGTGTTTGAGGTTTGGGTCGGTCCTTTATTTGTTTTTGGTTTTTTGTTGGTTTGTTTTTTCTTTGCCTTTTTTTTTTTAATCCAGCTAATGTCAGCTTTTTTGCATGTAGAATCCTGTAAGGGTGAGTGAGGTAAAGATATTTTCATTCATACCAAGCTAAAATAATCTCCAAAGCAATCTCAGTGGAATCGTTAATTTGCTATGAACAAATGTCTCAATTAAAGCTGCTTTTACATTTTCTCATCRTTCTCTGATTAACTGTTAAAAAGGTGAACTTAGTTTGGAGTCCCTTTGGCAGTTCATGTTCTGTTTACTGGAGAAAGCTCCCTGTCATTTTGGCATCATTTTTGGATAAAAAGGCTGGCCCTGTGTGATGGAGATGGCCAAACACCTGGGTGACAGGTGACCTGTCCTGTGTGGTGCCTGGCATTTGCAGTGTGGGCTCTGCTCTGGGAGGATGAAGCTGCAAGAGCACAGGAGTGGCAGAAGCCAAAAAAGCCAGGAGTTGTGTCAGTCCATGGATTTCTGCCTTCCATTTGGGAGATCTGTGGTCTGCAGGTGTCACATTCGAGGGGGAACAGGRCAGGATGGATGAAGGAGGGACAGACATCGTGTGGCTGCAAATAAAAGTTACAAACCCTCAGCTTTCCACACTGACTGGTAGGGCTCTCTGCATTCTCTGCAAAGAACCTCTGCACAAGGTTCTTTGAATTTGATCTCCTGCTAACGTGATGTTAATTTTACTCTGAGAGAAATTAATATGTGAACCCAGAAAGTATCAGTAACCCTGGAGCTTGCTTAACATTGTAAAATATTCARGAGGTGTTGGATGAAAATTGGGCAGCAGGCATTTTTTATTAAACGCTATGGATTTCAAATATTTGAGAAAGGGTTCTGCTTCAGTGTCAAAAATTCAAAGAATTAGCAGCAGAAGCCTGCATTTTATKTGAACAATGGTGTCTTACTGCCAATTTACTTTTGTTGAAYACAAGGCCACAAAAGGAAGCAGAGRAGGAGGAGCTGTGGCTGCAGGGAGAGGTGATCCTTGTGAGATGTTAAAATTGCAGAGTTTATGGGCAGCCCCACTGTCTKCCTCACTTGTGCATCATCCTAGAAAAAGTGCTAAAGCTTATCTTTATTTAATGCTGCTCAGTCCTGTGTGTAATTTGCAGGAGCACGAGGTGGTGAGGAAAGGAGAACTCAAGAGAGTTTTCTGTAGGGCGAGGGTGTGGGAGCTTTTCCACGCTTGGTTTGAACAAGCAAGGAGTCACAAAGAGCAGCTTTGAATCATAGAGGAGATCCCATTCCTGTTTGGTCCTCCTGACCTACAAAAGAGACATAAATGGCTTGGTACAGCCTTCTGTTTGGTGTCTAGAAGGAAAATCAGACAGTAAAGTAATTTAAGGTTGTTGTAGCTTGAATTTTAAAATGGGATTTCTTTTGTTGTTCTGAGGAGAACTCTTAGACTGGTGCTCAGCAAATTTTCAGGCTGTATGCAGATAGAATAATAGAATAGAATCATGGAATTATTAAGGTTGGAAAAGACCTCCAACATCATTAAACCCAACCTGTGCCCTATTCCCACCTTGTCACCCAGCCCAGAGCACTGAGTGCCACATCCAGTCATTCWYTGGACRCMTCCAAGGGTAGGGGCATCACCACCTCCCTGGGCAGCCCCTTCCAGGGTTTGACAGCCCTTTCAGAGAGAGGATTTTTCCTGATGCCCGGGTTTTACCTTGCCTGGCACAGACTGAGGCCATTTCCCACTATCCTGCCTCTTATTCCSTGGGAGGAGAGAGCAACCCCCCTCTCTCTGACCCCCTTTCAGGCAGCTGTARAGAGCCATGAGGTCTCCCCTGAGCCTCCTCTTCTCCAGACTAGAGCACCCCAGCTGCCAAGGAGCCTGCAGTATCATCAYCAGGTGTCCTGGGCTACCTCAAGTTTATGTTCTCCCATCTACATCAATTGCTTTGATGCAGAATTGGTGTTTAACTTCTGCCAGCCTGATTGCTTRGCTTGACATCAGTCCCCTTGTGCTTGTTTACCACTGCCATCAAACCTCAAACCACAAGGGATCCATCTTTTCCCACGTTCTCCTTAGAGAACACCCAGAGAAACTTTTTTGCATGGCTCTTTTCAASTGGCTGAGGCTTCCAGAGGATGTGTTTGCACTTGTTGGAGGTAAGAGCTCSTTGCTCTGAGCCCTCGTTCTGGAGGCTTCCTTCTGCTCACAGCTGGTTCTTTTCCTGCTAAACTCTGTGTAAACCAWTTGGGAAAATGAAGCACCCTGGAATACAAACAGTGGGCCCCCATGCAGGCTGATAGCTCTCCTGTAAGGAGAGCACAACTGCAGCAAAACAATCGAGTAAAGGACACAGATAATAAACCCAAAGCAGTTAATCACCCTCAGCTCGCCCTTCACCAAAGGCAAAGAGCTGCCCTCCACCTCTGTGTACTGCCATCCACCATACAAACAAACCCTGCAAAAATCTAATTATCTGAACTGATGCTGAGTATTTCCAGTGCTACAGTGGCAGGAATGTTCAGTTGAAACAGTCCCTTCCCTGGCAGGTYCATTTGTCAAAACCAGAACGTGTTGTAAAGCGTTTTGCCAAGTCCCTGCAGGAATGAGGGGAGGTCTCTCAAAAATCCATTCAGCAGGTACCTGGTGAGGTGCTCTGCAGACCCCTCAGGTGACTGCTGGTGCAGGGGGGGCAGATCAGTGTTTGGGGGATGTAGCATTTCTAGATGGGGGCATGGGGAGGATAAAGCAGGAGTTATGGATTGTGCCTCTGCCTGTCTGCACGAGCAGGTTGGATGCCTGAAAATACATAGCTAAAAATGTTTGGGTGGCTTTCTGCCAAATRTAACAAGTGTTCCTTTAGCAGTTTCAAACTTTTCTTTCACAGAAAATTCTAAAATGTGRTTCTTTCTCTTACAATGCTCAGTTTAAAAAAGAAAGAACAACTCTCCAGAATTGGAAAATGCGTGCTAATGAGCACAGCTCTTTGTTACAATATGTAGCTGAATTTTAGATGTTTGTAATGCTACAGTTTGGAGGTAATTCCCTGATTCAAAACACCTGTTTGTACCAGAATGTTTTGGGTTTCTTTTCTTTTTTTTAACCACCCTGGCTTTTCTGAGATGAAAAGAATGTGTCTGGTGTGTAAAATGCTTTGATTTATCAGAGGTAAGCCCTGCTGTTAGCAGAGATAAAGGACCTTGTTTACAAGGTGTCTATATCCTTAGAAAAAAAGGAGTTTCCAATAATTGAATAAGGTGTCATGAATGTATAGATTAAACTAGAAGGCCAACAGCAAGCRTGATGGACTTCAAAAGAACAGCTTCTCATCTCTCTGGGGACCTTCATTAACGAGTCACCAGATAGGCAATTACTGTACAGTTCTTATAATGACCGGGATCAGACAYGAGCAATCAGCACAGTAGGCAGCAAGAAAGCAAGCAGAAAAAAACCTGTGAAAATATGCCATTAAATCTTAATTATTCTTCAAAAGAAAACAAGCACGACTAGGGGGCAAATAACTGTAAGGAATAYACAGAACTGTATCCAAACCTGCCGGCTCAGGGCAATGATATTCAGTTATTAGCAGCAGCAACGTTTATTTAAAGCTAAGCTTTGTGTTCACAGACCATTCTGAGGTGTGTTTTCCACCTGTTTGTTGTAAGCCTGAGTAAGAGCTGCTGTTTGCTGCCACAGGGTTGTTCTCCAAATCAGGA
This sequence comes from Alauda arvensis, assembly GCA_902810485.1. Lineage (NCBI taxonomy): Eukaryota > Metazoa > Chordata > Aves > Passeriformes > Alaudidae > Alauda > Alauda arvensis. The sequence goes on from CADDXX010000142.1 coordinate 417,979, forward strand.
CACATACCCTGTTATTTTGATCTTCATTCCCCTACTCTCTAGAAACAGCAGCAAAGCCCCAGGTGGGTATGGAGAAAATGAGAGACAGCCAGAAGAATGACTCCAGTTGATAAAGCAGGACAGGACATKATGGGAGAGTCAGGAGGTCATTGGGGTTGCACAGCACCACCAGGTCTGGTGAAGTCTCAGCCCAACACCCCTGCAGGATTTGTAATGCAGCAGCTTTAGTCTGGGTGTGTGGGGTTTATTTACCAGGGAAGGCTCTCCTGGATTGCATAAGTGGTTCCTTTGCAGCCAAGTGGGCCTGTTCAGCTGCCTGGAACTCTCTGGGGAAATCCTTTAATAATTATGAGAATGTGAGTTTCTTGACTCATCCTTCTTTGTAAGAAATAATTATGAACTTATAAATAATACAGGCCCCATGCACTTTACGTTATTGGGGAGGAGGAGGGCTCTGAAAAAGAGGTATTGCACAAAGCTCCAGGTCTTTTAGCTGCCCTGAATTGCCTTTTAAAAACCAGACTTATGCAGTGGGCCACAAAGGGCATCCTCATTGCTGCCTTGCAGCGAACAACATCTTTGTTGGTTTTTTTTGTTTGTTTGTTTGTTTGTGTTTGTTTGGGTTTTTTTTGGTCTATGTCCTCCAAATTGTCATTATACAAGTAAACTCACTTTGGTCTGCCTTAAAAGATGTGCATAATCCAGTACCAAGTGGATGTATTACATCACCATATGTGTACCACCCACGTGTGCTTTTCTGGGTGTGTGTAAATTGTTTCTGTTGTTTAGGATCAAGAGAACAAAAAAGCAAACCCCAGAGCTGCATTGTTAGAATAATGTTCATTTGTCTGAAGTGCACAGTACTCCAAGGTTGAAGCCTGAGGAATGGATTTGGCATTCTTTTCTACTTCTTGAGGAGCATATTAGCAGGAAAGACGAAAGAGAGAGAGAAAAAAAATCCTAACAGAGAAGTAATGGTGTTTCTAATGGCAATGCAAAATTGATCTRTAAGTTCTATGAATTTGCTGTCTCCCTCTACACCTAGGGAGATTTAAAATTGAKAACCTGGGATAACCTTCCTTCACAGAAGCACATGGAGGAAGTGGCTTATTTGCACAGTTGTGTGGATTTAGCTCCAGAGTATTGTATGACTAATTGTCTAATGACTTTTCCAGAGTGTTTTTCATAGTGCTCCATACTTTCCCTGCAGAAAGAATAATTATGTAAATAACTATTATCAGAACATAGTGTGCAGCTAAAAAGTGTGTGATGCATTGTATGATCACATATTTGTATAATAAGTCTGGCTCTGTGAAAGATAAAAGTGAATATTGAAGCTGTGGTAGTTTATTTATATCCATTTCTGTGCTCTCATCACCTGAGGTAGTTTAACAATTTAAAGATTTGTTCTATCTGATAGGGRCTATTCAATGTGGGAAACCCCCAAAGGAAATAATAACATTTTGCATTCAGAGCTCCCAGCTGGGGGGGCTGAAATTGGTGATACATCAGAGCTTTTGATTTGGGTGTTGACTGTCACAATGATAATCCCTCAGTAAGGATTCCTTTCGTTTTCTTGGGAAATCAAACAAGATAACAGGAATAATTAATCTGTTGTTCTTTTTAGTGTTACTGATCCCTGAAACATTAAAAAAAATAATGTCCTAATCTTTCATCTCTGTGTATTCTAAATCACTCTTTAACTTGGTTCTTGAAAACAATATTTAGTTATCAGTCTAGAGTGTGTGATATGTCCTGAAGTTAGTTGGGAGGAAGAGGGATGTGTTTGAGTGTTCTGYTTTCATCAGAAACTAATATTAAAATTAAAAAGCTGATATAACATGTGACAATAGAACAATTCAGCTAATTTGCAAAGCATCATGATACCTTGCTGGGCATAAATCAAACTTCTTCCTATAAAATTTTAATTCATTGGAATGGTTTTAGGATGTCTGGGTTTATTTTTCATAAAACTAAATGACAAAAAAAGAAATTTAATTTAGTGACTACATATTGATAAATTTTATTTTGAGCATGATTATGGAGCCAAATATATGTTGTGGACTAAATCTCAATTCCCAATATTGTTTTCTAAATAGGAGCTCGTGGTAGTTTCACAGATTCTGAACTTCTATGATTTGATATTGTAATCATGAAGTATTCAAAGATTTKCTTCTCCTCCCTTTCTACCTCCCCTAGCATGCATTTAGAAAAACTCTTGCTTCTGCTTCTTTTAAAGCAGCCAARAATGGCATCACTGCCCAGTGATGCAGGATGAGCCCAGTGACTGCCCCTGAGCAGCTCCATGAGCTCTGTGTCACCCCACACTCATGAGCCAGAGCCCTGCCAGCTCTCTGGTTYTGCCAGGGATTCCTGATTCTTCCTGAGTGACCCTGCACTTCTGAGAGCTGTGAATGATGGAACACCTGAGTTCTGACTTGCTCACTGTCTCATACAGGGGTTTGTGAGCTGCAGTTTCACAGCAGTGCAAAGAGGATCAGCTGCACACACTGCTGGGTATCCAAACCTGTAAATGGGACTCCCTATTATTATTATTATTATTTCTGTGTGGATCTGTGCAGCAATCAGGGGCAAGTGGCTTCCAAGGTCACCTAACAAACTCTCACAACTGATGTTAAAATCCAGGAGCTCATGGCTCCCCACATCTCTGTGCAGTTTATCATCAGTGGTATCATTTAATTGTTACACAGTCTTTAGTTTTGCATTGGAATGYTGTTGTATTTCAGCAATTAATATTGACTATCCTGCCTGTTTCATTTCTGTGTGAGGTTAACAGATGGTTACTGTCAATTATATTGAGGATGTGACATGAGTTCATGACCTGAGCAGAAAGATCCTCTATGGCAAGATTTTTCTTCCCCCCCAAGCTTTCCTTTTTGTTTCTTCATATTTTTCCTTTGCTCTCCTATTCAACCTTTTCTAYTTTTCTTGATACCTTTGATATCAATTGGGCTGGCAGGTCAAAGTGAGCAATTGCCTTTCCATGTCTTCAAACGACACAGATCACCTCTGTAATGCTCTCAGATCCTGCTGTGACCTGGGGCAAGCCTCAGTTCCCTTCTAAAGGCAAATCCTTGCAGCTGGCTTAAAACTGATCCAAAAATTTGTCTCTCATTTRTCTGCATTATTCAGAATATGGTTTCTAGCATTTAGCTTCAATGACTTGATTTGTTTCATTGCTAATGGTGACTTCTTATTGCTGCTTGTGTCACATTCCCTTTTGAAGTTTGCTCTCTGCTTTTGTGTCAGCACCTGAGTCCTGAAGGGGTTCTGATCATGGTCAAGGAATGGAGCTTTTGGTGTTGTTTGGTGAGGTTTTTTTTGACTGAGGATTTTGTCCAGGACAAAGACACACATTGCTGCAGAAGGCAGACTGTGCACAGATCCTTTTGAAAGCAGTTGAATTATCAAGATGTGCCAAACTTCAAGAGAAATCTGATGGGGAAAAAGGAGGAAATGTATGAGCTAACAACTCAGTAGGGTTGCTTTGTTTATGAAGTCTCAGTTTAAAAGTAAAACTAGTGGGTACCCTTCAGATGGGTACTTAGTGAAAGCCAGGGCCTCTAAAAATGCCTGTAGAGTTTTAAATATCTAACTTCAAATGCATATCTAATTTTTCTCTTACGTGAGTTTTATTCCCACTGGGATATATTCTCAGCAAATGAAACCCTTTACAGAGTTCTGACAAGGGGGTTTGGGGGTTTTGGGGGCTGGGCATTGAGGTTTAGCAGCTCTCCTGGCCTTGGAGAGAGTCTTGGGCCAGCCAAGTCCAACAGCAGTGTGTGATGGGCGTCTGCAGGAGTGGGATCTTTCCTCACAGAAGGATCAGCASAAGTAAGAAAGAGCAGAGCAGGATGTACAGGCTGAATGATTAAATAATGTCAAATATCACGGCTGATTTTTCCCCCTAGAAGTTCCAGGAGTTAATTGCTGTGCAGTTCATACTGTGCCTATGTGTGTTATTTTGGAGAGGCAGTGGARTCTGGGCTGGCTCCTCAAATATCTTCATGGGGTTCTTCCCTAGACAGGGAGGGAGCTTTCCCCTGGTTTCATTCTGCCTGTCCACCTACCTTAACTGTACCACAATTAAGGAGGTAAATACTGTKTTTTACATCTTGCTTACCAGGAGATTTTTTTAATCTACGTTCATCTAAGTTGTTGTCTTTTGCTGGCTTTTTCCAAACCAACCCATAGAGCAAAKGAAGTTTTTTATTGTAAATATTCCCACGACCTGGTCTAACCACAAAATATTATTGGATTAATGAGGATCATTCCCATGTCCTTCAGTTCTGTTTACATCATTAGAAGTATATAAGCAGCAGCAGATAAAGAAAAAAAATCTAGGTCATTCTATCTGAAAGTATTCAAATTTAATTTAGAAGATTAGGCATACCTGTTTCAACAACAGAAAGCATTTTGTAGAAGTAAATTGTTGGCAATAGCTAGAGAAAAGACCAAAGAAAACATTTTTACTTGATTCACAATGAATAATTTTGCCTTGCTGCTAGTTTTCTTCTTGAAATATAAGCCAGAGAGATATTTCATCATTAACCTTTTGAACCAGGCCAAGTATAATTGGCAATTCTCCTGCCACGTCCATTTGTCTGTATTACACTGTTCCTTTTATAGAAGAAATAATTGTCATTTTTTTCCCTGTGTACAGCTTTTTTTTTTTTCCCCAGCCAACCTTTGCAAGGATCAGGAGTATTAAGTCACCAAATGATATCCTATCCTATCCAGGTTTACCCAACACCAATTTGTGGTTGCACTAAAAGTGTTTCAATAKGTTCAATACCAAAGGGGAGTGAGTGCCACTGAGAAATGCTGTGGAGCAGATTGGATTGTTACCCTTGCCTGTGTTCCAGCCTGGCAACAATGCTCCTGGAGCTGATTTTGCTGTCTCCTGACGTGCCACAGCACACAGCAGAGGCTCACAAGCCCTGCCATGACACAGACCTATCTTGTCTGAAATCACCCACTGTCAGGAAGAACGCCCTTTGTTTACTGAAGAGCTAATCAAAAATTTGCCCAGCTGTATCTGGAATTGCCTTTTAATATCTCAGCTGTCAGCCTGTGAGGATGTCTTTTTGACATGATATTTGCAGGAATATATATTACATGGTAACAGATAGCAGGATAGCCTGAACGTCTGGAGGAGAGTCTACCTTCAATCAAAATAAAGGATGATCTTTTTCAGTACTTGCCTGACAAATGGGAGATTTCAGAGGAGGACTATACTCAGATTTTTTAATGCTCTTGACTTACTGCATCAGTATCCYTTTTTCCCTGTTGGTCACTTGCTGATTGCTGGATATTTGCCCTTTGCCCCTAATCATTATTTAATACATTAAAAAAAAACACCATCAGGGACAGAATTTTTATTTCTCCTATTAGTTATGCTTCTGCTGAGTGCACTGTTCACTGGTGAGCACTAGCATGCTGTTTTACAGTAGAAATGACACAAAAGGGGCACACATTTTCATTAGAAAGGCAATTATCAGGCTGCTGGTTGGTGGTTTACTGCTCCTTTGGCCCACGATTTATTATGTAGGACACAAACTGGAGTAATATGTTTTGATACATCTGCCTCAGCCCAGCAAACGTGCAAAGTCCATGGGTGTTCTGCCCTTGACCTCCTCCTGAGCTGAATGCAGAGCACTTGGCTGGTGGAATATCAGTAGCATCTCGAGATGTACAGATAAAAGCCATTAGAGAGAAATTGGATATTATCACTTTTGGCTTTGCTTTTATTACACTGTGAAATGCTCTTTTGGTGGTAGAGCTGCCCGATTTTGACTYCTCAGATCTCTGAATTAAATCCAGGCAAAATTATCAGTCCTGGAAAGCAGCTGTTATCAAGACACTGTATCAGATGCCTCCGAACTTTACAATTTTATATTAAAAGCCTACAGTGAAGTGATTTAGTGGCTCATAAATCTATCAGTTCCAGAAGCCTAAATCTTTGTAGAGTTTCTTTTGAGGTTTGGGATTGCTTTCCAAAAGAGAGTATACGCATACCAAAGATGAAATGTTATGTCACCCCAAACCTTGAGTGGCTTCAACAGGCATGGGGTGTTTGGGACAGGAGGAGTTTTTTAATCCATCCAATTATGTTCTTTTTTTTTTCTTTAAAGCTGCAAATTGATTCTGGTAGAAATTAATTTCTTACATTAATAGATATAGACTTGCAGAATTTTTATGACCCTTTTTTGGTTGACTTTGTGTTTTTAAATCATGTTATTTCTGTCTAGTTTTATCAAGGAAAGCAGAACACTAAGATTTAATAAAAATATTCAACTCCTGAGATTAGGAATTTTAGATTTTAACTTTTGATTACTCATTGCAATAAATTCCCATTCTCCTGCCTTGTGTAATTCCAAACTTTTTTTGTGGTCTGTAAATTAAACCTCTAGATGCTCAGGCATTGATTAGGCCAATATTGTTGAGAAAGTCAAGGGCCTGACTGAGAAGGGAAATGATAATCTCACTTGTCTTGAAACCACTTCAGYATTGTTAGAAAACAGTTTTTGTTTAAAACATATTGTCAAACTTCTGATACAGGAAAAATGAGAAAAGCAAACATTGTCCTAATACCATCAAATATGGGTGCACAGGTGATATCTTTTTTTATCAAATGTCACATTGCATGACTATTGAGTTCAGCTGTCTGTACAGGAATGACACAGCTCCACAGAGATTATTAATCCTGGAGGCATCTCCATATCTGCAAACAATTAATGTTTCATGCAAATGTAACTGCAGGCTGAGTGCTCCTCTCCTCCTGGGACACCCCTGTGCTCCTCAGCTGGACCCTCCCTAAAATGCTGTGATAACTTCTCCTTGTGTGCCTTGACAAAAAACACTTTCCAAAACCACTTTAGAAGGTCTTTTTCAATATCTTTAGTTCTGAGAGAGTATTAACTCTGCTGAACAGTGAAAGTAATAGGGATCACTCAGCCTGCCTTAAGGCCATGACAAAACTCTAATCTGTTTGCTGATAATTCTGCAGCCCTGTGAAGAGTTCTCATTTGCTCCACAAATTGTGCTGAAGAACAGCCTTTTTTTTGGAATAACAATATAGTAATTTCTCTATGTTTACATAGGGTATAAGTAGTTAAAATGGAAAACAGCCTAAATCCAATAGCTTCTTAAGATATTGCACACCCATCAAAGTAAACTGGAACCCAACAGATCAATAGTTAAATACCATTAAAAACAGTTTTGAGAAAAAATCATAATTGACTTTGCCATATGCTTCATTTTCTTACTACACTATCTTCAGAGTGAAACACAATCACCGTTCATAGAGAAGCTAATTATCCACTGTCAATTAAGCCCTCAATAACTGATCTCTTGACAGCTGGTAATAAGTCCCAAACCCCATTGCAAATTGCATTAAAATACATGTTTATCCACTGGAGAAAGATGGGGAGCACAGCTCACACGTTCGTGAAATTCTGCAGCCAGAAATTATTTCCAGACAGCTTTCYTTGCACTTCAGCTTTGGGTTTTCCCCTTTTCTGGCTTCTCAAGGCTTGCACATGTCAAATGGCTTTTACATTTTCTCTTCAGTGAGCTTATGAAATTATGCTCARACAACCTGGCAATTTTTGCCTAAATGTTTGTTTCAAGTGGCCTTTTTTATATAGCTTCACTGAGAACTGAGTTTTGCATTTGTTAAAGCAGGTAGCAAGGGATGTGGGAAATGGGAGAAGAGCTGAAGTTCTAGAGCTCACTGATTCAACTCTTGCAGGTTATAAACTGTCCCATCTTAAAGGCTGAGACCACAAAGAAACAATCTCTTTCCCAGATGAGATTTCACCTCCCAGCTTTGTTCCCTGGTGCTTTGAACTGCCCTGAGGGCCAGTTTGTGCTGTTTTTATGGTTTTTTGCCATGTAACTCCCGTAGGAACTACTTTGTAGGTGAAGATTTGAAAGTCAAACCTCACTTAGCTTTGTTCCATCACCAAAAATATCCCAACCAGCCTAGTGCGAGTCAGAGAGAGGAAAACAGAAATATGACTACAAAAGTCTTATGGCTGTTCTTAAATATGAATAAATATATAGTAAAAGTGCTTGATTTGGAAGAACAAGTACAAAATCATATTATTTTAATTACATAGAATAATRTGATAACATTAAAAGARTGGGATTAATTCTATCTATGCAAGYTTTAAATGTCAGGTGAATGTGGCAAATTTTGGCCAACTTTGTTGATTAGTTGCATCTGTTCCTGCAGCAATGCATTCACTCAATAAATATCCACTGTTGAAAGGGTTCCTCATTGTTACCTTCAGATAGTTCCACATTGTGCTAGCTAAAAAAAAATCTATTGCCCAATTCTGAACAGCTCAGTAGAAAACTTACCTTTCAACTTTAAAGGCTGAAGAATCTAAATTTCTTTATGCCCTAATTTGTTCTTTTAAAGATTTGTTCTAATATTCTCATAGGGAGAGGGTCAATTGATTAATTTATAGATACAAAGTATATTTGTATCTTTGCATTAAAAGACCTGCTCTGTGTCTGCYTATCTTGTTCTCCATCACAGAAGTATTTAAAGCCTTTTTTTATAAGGACGTTATTATTCACAAAGGAGGAAATTAAAATGTTTATAGGGATTGTTCCTCCTTGTTAGGCAGCCACATTTTTCAGTGCTTTTGGTTGCTGATAAAGCCTGTTGTGGAGCAGTGAATCAATAGATGACTGGTGTAGCCTTTTCTTTTAATTGTCACCATCTCCACTACAGAGATCGACTCTTTTTTCTCTTTTTTTTTTTCTTAAGAAAGGAATTGCCATGAAAATGGAACAGTCTTAAGTTCACTTGGCTTTTTTTCCCCTCATCACACTGGCACGCAGATCCATCTATCACCATTGTAATGTGCTTTTGAGATGTAAAAGGCTATTTAGTACATCTTATTAACTACCTCTGCATAATGGCAGCATCAGAATTGAGAGTGCTTCTCATTCTCTGAACGACTGGGGTACTTCWAAGTAGAGAAATAAATGAGTTATGTAAGCAAGAACATCAGGAGACCCAGACAAGATAGTGATAATACAGGAACCTTGAAAATAATTCTCTTCATGCTCCTTTCATATTTCTTTAATTAAACTTTATATTCTGTAACTCTAAATATTCAAGATCTTTTTTAAATACCTCCTTTCATTTTTTAAACCTACTCCAAAATCCCATGCTTCACTTGTCTTTGTACCAAGTGCTGTGCTGGAGAGCAGATTGYAGATAGCAGCAAAGTAATTCCTGCCCTCTTAAAAGGTAATAGCAAAATAACTCTGTCAGTTAAGCACTGGCTTAACTGCTCTGTCCTTAAGGTCCAGACAGATTCTAATAATTCCTCTGGTGCAGCACATGCTTCCATATAAGATCAAGTGGGCTGTCTAATATTTTCCTTTCCTTGTCTGATTCAAGACCAGTTTTTACAGTGTGTGTGGATGTTTTTATGGAGTGCTGTGTGTACACAAATGGCAGAGCTGTGCTCTTTCTGTAGAAATGACAGTCCATGAAAACAAGAGCTGCTGGTGAAGTTGTCCATCTTTGGCTCTGGGACATGAGCAGGTCTGTTCCCCTCTCAGAACAAATGTGATGCCCAGGAGGGGCTGTGCAGGAGGGCAGGGCAGCTGTGCCCCCTCAGGAATGCCAGCAGCAGGGACAGCAGGAGGCAGGCTTTGGCACCTGGACTGTGTGCAGAGGATTTAGCATTTTGCTGAGGGAGCTCTTCTTTCCCTTAGGATCAATTTAAAATGAATGCCATGTGTAGAAGGAAGCCCCTTTAATTCCTGACAACAGAAGTTCAGCCTTACAGTCATATGTGGTCTTCATTTTGTAAATTTAGTGCTCTTTTCCAGCATTTGGGATGGAACAGAGAGAAATCCCAGGCAAAGCAAATTGGATTCTTAAAAATACACATTTCTGTGACACTGTTCTCCCACAGCTGCATGCTGTCCCTTYCTAGGCAAATTCCTTTAGTGTATTTTAGTGGTTTGTGCAGTTTCTCCTGCTATTTTATCACAATGATGATCATTTCCAGCAAGGTGAGACGTGCTCAGCCCAGAGAAGAGCCTGTGTGCTCATTCCCAGTGTGTCCTGCCCAGCTGCCTGGCCCTGGGCAGCACAGCCCTGTGCTTTCTGCTACAGAAGGGAAAGGACCAAATTTAGAGAGCCTGGAGCTGCCCAGGTGTACTGGAGAGTTTAGTGCAGGATGATGTGACTGCTGCTGCCAAACAGAGTCATCTTGAACTTCAGCAGGTCCTGCCCCCTCCCAAAATTCAATGCAGAAATCCCACCTGGCTCTGTTTGTCCAGCCACAGAGGAAGGAAGATTGCTGTGCTTCAGTCTCAGGAGGGCAGAGAGGCTGAGCCCCTGTCAATGGAAAATGCACCTGGTTCAAATTCCATGCCTGTGACCAGTGTTTGGGTAGGAATATCTTATATTTTATCAAACTGCTTTCATCTGGGAGGTTTTGAAAGCAGCCACCATCACGAAGGCAGCAAATTATTTGTAAACAAGACCTTGCTATTTGAAAACTTAGGCTACTTTTTTTTTTTTGTAAACTAAGGTAGATTGAATTATTACAGTCAAATCCTTAATGTTACTCTTGTCTACAGCACACTTCCCTTAACAATAAATCTCCAAGCCCGTGGGCACTTTCAATTACTGCATCTYCCTTGCTTAGCAAAGGAACTCATAAACCTCTCCCCCTGTCACASCACTTGGAAAGATCTCTCTGTGTTGTCTGACAATGCTTACATTAGGAAAGACTTATTAAAAGCATAACTTGTGTGSTTCCCTGTGACCAGGGCAGAGAAGGAATACACAGATTACTACAGGTCATGTGCACTTTCCTTCAAAATTTATTCCTAAGGCTGGGAAAAACGGGTAGGAAATACGACGGAAATCAATCTTTAAGTTTTATTTAAGTTTTTTGTGACGTATAAAAGAATTATTCTTGGTATAAACTCTTACAAATGTACAGCACCAGACTTCCTAGTATTTCAGGTTTTATGAATTTTAGAGGAACCAGAAGATGCAGCTGTAAAGGCAGGGATATTTCTCCTGTGGAGGGTTTTATGGCATTATTTGAAAAGGTGTCACGTTTGCACAGTTTCTTGACCTACACATAGGGCAGAGGAAGATTCACTTGGATTTTAGAGATGTAAAAATGAGGTGTGAGAAGAAAATAAAATTCAACTTCTCCAGCTGCTCTTCTTTTCTATTCACATGCAGTAAAACTATGGAAAATGTAGGGATCACAGCTGAAAACCACTTACAGTTCATCCTTATAACCTGCATGTGTCTTCAGTATAGATAAAAACTGCAAGAGAGGTGTTTTTAATAGAAATCATTATCTACTCACCACCAGTGAGTTAATTAAAAAAAAAAAATTGGGGAGGGGGAAATGACAAAACCTAAATACTGAGCAACATCACATCCAAGTTTTGTGAACACAGATAGCCAAAAGTAATTTCTGAAATTTGTGCTTAGATGTATACAGTGGTACAGCAAATAGACTGAGTTGTTAGTGGAAACTGGAGATGTTCATCATTTCTGAAAATTGGTCCAGATACCCAAATGTCTGTTAGAAAACTAATTTTAGGAATGATAGTCGGGAAATGTTGATGAATATTGCCAGTGTCATATTTAACTGTTAACAAGTAATAGCATATAATCTTTTATGCCTCAGYGTAAAAATATTCCTTAAAATAAATAACAATAAAAATATATGAAGCGTACAGCCCTATCCTGAATAACTGGAATCCCATTTTGTAACAGTAATGAATACACTGCAGCAAGCTTCACTGATGGAAAACTTTTCCTGCCAGGTTTGTGTGCAGTTATAAATGGGACAAAAAATGCACACTACCTTTCTGTATGGTGTACTGAGCTTTACTTGTGGAAGGCAGTCCATGCTCCTGTATCAGTTTGAGCTTCAGCTTTGGATGTCTCCAGCTGCCAGAAGTTTAATCTGGCTCACCAGCAGACCTCTGGCTGCTGTGGGTAGGAAAAAAACAGAGCAAAAGGCAGGAGGTTGTTGTGCCCCCCGTGCACTCCCTGAAAGGGTGAGCAAGCTCTGCCATGGAATGTTGGTCACAGAAAATGGGACTCAGGAGGCCCCAGAGTCCATCCCCCTGAGGCAGGACAGAGGGCAGGGGGTGTCAGTTGTTCAATCTGTTGTGTTCTTTGCCATCTCAGTTTCAGTGCTGCTGATAAAAGCTTTTGGTCTCCACTTGGCTCACATGGTTGTATTTTCCCAAATATAACACGCTGTGAGATTTGCCATGTGCATTTCTACACTGACCCCTAATGTACTGCAGGTGTTTAATGTCAGAGTGGGACATKGSARAGAAATGACACATTAAAGAATTATRGTGTTYTGTCATCACTGAGAAAGGAATGGTCTTTGTTTTGCTGAGGTAAAAAAAATAGAGACATGAATATAAAATGCCTGGAATCTGTGGAAACAGCAACGTTTAGAGTTATGGCAGTAATGCATCTGCACTTCTGCCATGTGGAACTGTAGCACTGTCCTGTGCACCAGGCTGCTTTTAACATCTGACATCAGTGCTTCATTTCCCAATTCTCTCTGTAATGTTGTGATTGAATTACATGGACAGAGAGCCTGTCCTGGTGTATACAGACTTCACAGAATCCCAGAGAATCTCAGGTCAGAAGGGACTCATAAAGATCATTTAATACCTCAGACCTGGAAATCTRAGCCAGGCTCTCCAAATAAATTGTGTTGGAACTTTGTTCAGACCCTCCAAACYATTTGTGAGGTGTTTGAGGGTGTGGAGGGGAGGATTTGGGAAAAACTGTGGCTTCAGGGACAATGAATTTACAGACAGTCCTGGAACTAGCTGTGTTTGAAAGTGAAGTTGGAAGGAAAAGTTTCCAATGTTTAGGCCTCTTGACAATTATAATCTGACATCAGAACAAATTATTTAACTGCTGGGCCACAGTCCTTTTGTCAGTGATTATCTGTGTTAGTGTTCCCATTGACTGAAATGATCAAATGATGATGTTTCCTCATGTCCTGAACAAAGGTGTGACACATTCAGGGAGCCCCAAGTTAGGTTTCCTCTGATGGAAACCCATTTCAGAGGGAAAATGTTCAYGTATGTGTTAGGCATGGAGTAGGACAAGGATGAATTCTGTCCTTTCCCTCTTATTTAGAAAATTTGATTTTGTGTGTAACTAAAGGTGTTCTATAAAAATATTCTTTGTCAACAGAAGAACTCTTACAGTATATTATCTGACTTATATAAACCTGCTGTTTTGGGGGGTCTCACCAGCTAAAATGCTCTCCATCTAAATTCTTGGATGGAAAATTCACTRTTTTTCCAAGGACAGCTCTATGAGTTGAAATGTAAAATTCACCCTAATTTGAAGATTACTTTATAWGTCTTGAGGGCACTTGGCAATATTTTAAATTGAATGGTAGGAGAATTAAAATTACTTTGGCATTAATTTTGATAAGATGGATAATGGTCTATTACCCATTCTGGAAAAGAAACTTTAAAAGATGGAAGGTGTTATTCAATGCTACAGAAAGCAGCATCATACTGCAATAGATTTCATRGAGTTCTGAAACAAGTTAGCAGCCTGGATGATAAAGAGGAGGGGAAAATCACACAAACTAGGTCTGGTTTTACCAGATTAATTAAAATTAAGAAACTTCTGATTTTTAAAAAAAAGTAATCCAGATACTCTGCAACATTCATGTTGATATTTGCCCACAGCTTGCAGCTGTCAGGACAACTGAGAGGCACAGGACAAGAATTCCAGGAGTAGAGAGCTGAAGTTAAACCTTCATGAAATCAAATCTTGGCCATTTCTTCYTCTTAATACCCTTCCAAGGAACAGCAAGACATTTGCCTTTTAAAAYAACATTCAGATCCAATTATTTAATAGTAAGAGATGAAAAAGCCCTTAACAAATCGAATAACTGCCAAATTAATGCAATTTCCCACACTTGTGTTGGGTGGCTGAAGACAAGCTAAATGCCTAAATAGCTGTCTGACCTMAGGAGCAGGAAAAAACAGTGTGCAAAAACACTTCAGAGAGAATGTCTGCCACCAATATCAGAGCTTGCAGCAGGTATCAAAMCTGAAGGAACTAATTTAAAATACATGCCAATTTATTCACATTAGGAAGTGAAACRTTGTTGGATTTCAGGGCTGAAGAGAGCACCTTGAGTGTGTGTGTGTGGTCAAAAGCAATTTGCTGCTGAAGTTGCTGGATCAAGGCAGTTTTGAAGTCACATTGCATCTTCTTTTCCCTGCTCTAGATAYCCTCCTAATGACCAGCTGTAAGGAGCACTGTGGAGCAGCTGCAGCTGGATTTAACCATGTGAAATCAGGAAACCTGKCAGGGGAGAGAGAAAAGGATGCACAGTGTTTTGCAGGCATCCCTTTTCTGCTGGAGGAGCTTTACATAGTTCTGGCCCCTTTGAGATTCACACCCTTATTCATCATCTTTCTCAATATTTGTAGCTGGAGGTTAATTTTTTTTCCCCCACATACTTTGTTAGCCTTTGCAAATGGAGTAGATGTATTTGATAGCATTTCTGGAGTGAAAACAAAATCTTCCTGRTTTCTTACACTTGGTAAGGGTAATGCTCTCTAATTTGGCATGRGTCAAATGCAGATGCTGAGCTTCAGAGGTGTGGGTCTGGATCATTYTCAGTGATCTGAACAATGCTTTCTCTGATTTCTCTAATTTTTCTCTAAAATRTGGTAATACTACACATGGAGTCTTCYACYCCAAAGTTCTAGTGAGATATGGAAYAGCACACTGGGCAAGGAACTCTTCTTGAACAATAACACTAAAAACAGACCTCTCCTTCACTGAATGGATGCCATGCAGACAAATCACCAAAATCTGAAATACAGCCTCTTTGTCTGTAGAACATTCTAGGTTATGTTACCTTCACAGTGCACTACTGMTAATAGATAATAGAGCAAAATCAGCATTTTTTTTCGTTCTCAAATTGAAATTCTGATAGCTTAATTTGGCTAATTCTTTTGGGGATAGGAGTTTTCATCTTTAATCTAGTACACATTCAGTCCATTTACCTTATGGTGGTAGTACACAAATAGACTAAGACATTAATATTGTTATACCACATCAGTGTTTYGTTGCATTGTGTGTATTTTGACTTMAATCAGYAAATACTGTAGTAAATATAACAACCATRAAGCAGTCAACAGGTTCACAATCTTATAATGAACTTATTTAATATAAAATCAAAACTAAAGCTCAGTGAACCACTCATGCAGCAACAAGATCATTTCCAKGGGCAGTAAGATACAGATGATTAGCTCTTTGATAGTCATTAGATCTGTTCTCATTTTGGACCTTAAATCTCTTATCAGCCTTCTCAGAGAGAGAGAGAGAGCACTGGGGGGAAGCATGTAAAGGGTCTTGTAGAATTTAGATAGTTTTTAGCCCCAAAATTCCCCTGGGAGGATGTTCTCTATAAATCTAAATAGCTGAGAGCAGGAATCTAAATCAGTCACTTTTTGTTGCTTGATCTTTGTGTCTYCTGTAACTCCAGCCTGGGGAAGCCAAGGAGAACTGGGCAGTGCCAGTTCCTCCAATTCACARATTCACACTCACCCCAGTTTGGCCAACAACCTGTGGATCACTCTTTTTGCTTTGGCTGAAAATTTGCACACTGAAATAAAAAAAAAATGAGGCCAGCACAGGAAAGACACAGAAAAATCAGGCAATTTSTACACTGAATTCCTGGGCTGTGCAGGAACCTATGAAGCTGCTGTAAAACTGGGAGAGCACCTGACCTTTGTGTGTGATCCCCAGGCAAAGCCTCACACGTGCATTCAATTAGCTTCTGCAGCTCACTAATTTGAGTTTATGAAGCATATTGTCCCCACAGCAAAGAAATGCTGCAGGGCTATTGTAGAGCAGTGTGCACCACAGCCTCACATGATTAATGAGTTTATRTTCTTATTGCCAGCCTACACAAGCAGATTTACAAATCAGCTCAAGGTTCAAAGCCTGGGTGGCCAGATCCTCATGTGCTTTATGCCAACACTCAAACCTTCCTTTATCTGAAATATGAAGATTATTTGAATAGAAGCCAATGTGAGGATTTAGGGACAAAGGATAACATAARAAGAGCTTGGTGTAGGACTTGAGAGTGGACGTTATGTTCAATGAAAAATATTCTACAAAAAGTGCAGGGTTTTTAATCAGAAGAAAAGGTGTAATTTTCATTMAGCAATTCTGTGTGATGGGATTAATCCTGAGGGAAAAAACTCTCAATATTCATTGCATTTATTGTCAAGTGAAGAGTCTTAATATTAAACTGCTGTTGGATTTGATTTATTTTTGAGCATTTCATACTCTCAAAATCTGTATTAGCAACATCTTTCTCTTTTACTTTACATTGAAAATATAAGTTTGAGATATAATAATTTCTGGCATTTTTAAGCAAGTGAAGCTAATTTCTGTTCCCTTACACCTGTTCCTGAAGTTTTTCTTGATTTCAACATACAAAAGTTGTCAGGGCCCCCCATGAGTCCATGCCCTTTCTGTTTGTAACAGAGGGCAGCACTTCCTGCACTCTTACACCTACTGATCAATAAATATGTTCTGGGTACTATTCTGGACCAACTGGGCATCCTCCTCCTAAAATTACATCTCTCTCTGGCTCAGGTTCTGAAACTTTAMGTAAAATACRAAGTATTAAAGGATAAATAAAATAATTGCTGGTTAAATTCAACAGTCAACAAAATATGCACAGCATCTCCAGAAATTACATTTTTTTTTGTATGTAGGCCAAGCTATGACAAACTCAAAAAAATAACTCAAACTCTGCAGTCACATCACCAGCTCTRCAAATGCTGCCTTGGCTTTTTTCATCACTTTTTCTTGCATATTGATGTGAAACTAAAGCTAGGTACAGAGAGTAATGTTCATTTTCGTGATTATTTTTCTCTTCAGCTAATGAGAAGGTGGTAAAGTGGTGTTTGAAACAGAGTTAAATAGATTGGTGTAATTTAGAAGTAATAGAAGGGTAATGTAGACTTAAGTGTAATGCAGAAATATGTAATGCTCAACGCAGTTTAAAAGTAGCCAAGGCTGAGGTGGACTGGGTGATGAAGACCTCGATTGTTTCAGGGAAATCAGTCAAAAAGGGGTTTTTTGGTGCCCCCCCAGGGTCACCCTGGGATCCTTTCCAAGGACTTCCTTATCCCTGATGAGGAAGTGTGAATTACCCACATACAGTTAATTAACATGTTTCAGAGGTTGGTTTCCTTCACTTGAAACCACCCCAAAGTCTGATCCTTGGTCTTTGAAGTCCTGCCATTGATTTYAGGATGCAGTGTCAGGTCCCCAGCAGACATCTCACTGGCATGGCTCCTCTCMCATTTATCACTCCTGGCTGTGTTTTAGAGCCGTGTTAAAAGCCAATCTTGAACACAAAAGGAACAAAGAGGAAGGCAATGATAAAGCCTCCATGGTCTAGGTAAGACAGGCTGCTGGCTTTGAGGCTGAGCCATTCTGGGCAAGGGAAAAAGCCAAGGACTTGCCCATGTTTGCAGCATGTACATTCCAGAGTGGCCTTCCTGCACAAAGGGATCAGCAAAAAGCCTTCTAATAAACGTCCAAGAGCCTCACAGCCCCTTCTGGTTTGTTGCAGTGATTTTTCACTGGAACTGGCTGAAGGCTCTCCCCTCCCCTCTTGTAAAGCAGCGTGTAGCAAGGGGGATGCATTTTGGTTTGCAGCCCTCTCACTGAGATGTGAGTTGATTAAAGCAGAATTCCCACTGCATTTGTCCCAAATGCTGTTAGTGCAGGCTGGCTAATCCATACCTTGGATTAGGTAATTCCATTTCAGRACATTTTCTCCTCTGTTACAGCCTYACTGTTGCTGGTTTTTAGACTATTGCTCCCTTTTTTCCCCTCCTTTCCTCAAATCTTTCACATCTAACTGGTTACACAGCTATGAATATAATGTTTTAAAGATATAAATAATAATGAGCTCCTTTAATAAAATCAGACATAAGTTATGCAGCAGACGTCAATTATAATGGATTTTAAAGGTTTTGATCTAGAACCTGGGTGGCATTACATTTAGACTAATAACTGTAACTATGATTTATGTGTTTGCAACTGAAATGGTTTCAGTGCTTCGATATATGTCCAAAGTAAAATTTATAGTCTGCTACAGAATGTATAAATAATGAACAGCCATATGTCATATTGCATTTAAAAATTTGACTTCTTCCACAGCCAGCATAAGGTAAAATGAATTAAAAATTTAAGTTCATTTGGGATCAAGTTACTTTAATACTTTAAAGCAGCTCCACAAAYACAACATTGATTTAATTATTTTTGCTGCAGTAAAAATAAAATACTTTTAAATTTTGCAGTCGTGTTCAAATTAAAACATGACAAAGGGCAAAGCATGTGCTAATAAGAAAAGAAAATGATCCACTTTTCTCCTAGAAATTATTATAACTAATTATTTGTTAGATAGCCCAAGTAGGATAACTGGCATTGACAAAGAGATGCTGCATGTTTATTRCAACTTTTAAATTAATCCCCTCCTCCAAATGCCCATTTCGTGTTGGACAAAAAAAATATCTGTAATCTATTTTTAGTAATATGAGCTGCATGTGAGTACATGAATGCACAGGGCAATTTTCCACTTGGCTGTTTGGAAAGTAAAAAATGCACCTGACTAATATTTGTGGTCTATTKGCAGCAGAAAGGGTTGGGGGGAGCSTCCCTTACAGCAGAGGCTGTTTTCCACACTGCATCTACCTTTTCTAAATCTTGGTTTAAACATTTTAAATCTTGCTGGCCAAACTAGGTTTGGGATTTTTCCCCTTTGCAGCTATCTGTTGGAATTTGTCATTGTCACGAGCAGCCTGTGTACAGAAATGGGATGACAACTGCTATTTTGTTGGTGGCTTATAAGGTGCTTTCCATTTTGCCCATAACAAGAGGCGAAGCGTAACAGGATTTCAATCCTATGGGAAGCTGGATGTGCTAGGATTTCACTCTGGGAGCCCATTTCCTTTATGTCATCTGATCAATTTTGCACCAGTAAATGTTTCTCAAAGGTTTTAGGWAATTTTTCTGGTATTTGCAGCAAGGGAAGTGCTGAGTGCTCAGCACTGTCCATGGCTTGAAGGTTCCCTTTACTTTTTATACAGGAATGCTATTTTCTTTTATTCCCTGGAGTGCTGGTACCAGGACTGAACTTAGYGAGCTCTTCAAGAAGCAGAAATGAATAAATGAAAAATTTGCAGTTAAGCCATCAACAGAGATGACATCTATTCCTCAGCAGACACTTGTTTTATACTATTGGGAAGTTATCTAACTTCCCATAGAAAATGCTATTGATTTTCAGCCTGTTTTGTCAACTAGTCAATAGCCACACACAGACACTACTTGTGATACACTCTTTTTTTCCCTGTTACTAAAAGTGCTCTTCTATGCTGAGCTCCCAACGTGGCCAGCCCAGCTTGGTGGCTTTCCTTCTCTTGAATTTTAGGCATTAATGCACGTGTTTGGTTTAGAAATGCCAAGGTCTGTTTAGCCATCCCTCTGAAAAGGTGTCTTAGCTGAGACAGATGCTTTTGCTAAGAAATACTCAGGGTGTGTCAGAGCCTTTGGGCACAGCCAGACACTGTGAAAAGCAGTGTGTGAAATGGTTACTGCTCTCACCTTGTCTGTCACAGATTCAGTTTGTCTTTGCTACCCCAGACTGAAGTCATGGAAATGGCAACATCTGTCAGAGAAAGGCAGGAGACCAGGGGGGGAAGTGAGGAATGAAGGCACAAGAAGTTTCAAAATTCCAGATGAATTCCTAATTTTTTTTTGAATAAAGTAATTGGACAAGGGAAAACATTAATTGTTTTCGTTCTAGGATTCTAAGTGAGGGAACTCTTTTGGAATATTGGAATGTCCTTTCACTCAGATGTTTAGCCCCAGAGAGCATTCTGAGGTCAGATTGCCTATAGGTATTGAATATTGGGTAAAAAGGTGGGTTTGCTGTTTTCAGTGGGAGAAATTGAATTCATACCCTAAGAGGGAAACAGAGGACTGTTTTATTGCTGGATGAAATAATGGAATATGGTCATGGAAATGGATACTCCTCTCCATAGAATATTGGTGATTTAAAAAATTTGAACATTTTCCTTCCAAGACTGGGATAACAGCAAACAATGAGTGAAAYGGTTTTATCCAAGACATGACATTTTTGTATCATTTTGACTAGCCTAGCTCTCCCTCTGTCCCTTTTTCTCTCTGTTTACCTCTCCAATTGTGCCCTGCCATAATTTATGCAAGAGAAAAACGTTGTGATTTTGTTGTGCTTTGGGAAAATCCGAGTGCAAAGATACCCCAGTACCAAAGTTTCAGGTTAACTTGTGGATCTCTGTGTGTGTGTGGGCACCTATTTCTCCTGCTATCCAACAATGAGAGACACTTGCCAGTTTTCTGTCTGTGGGAAAAAGGTTTTGGAGGAGATTATACTTGCAAAGAGATAAGGCTGCATTCAGGTGTGGCTTATCAGRAGAGGCTGCTGCCATTGTCTGATGGTAATCAAGAGCACCTTGTCTGAGCAGGAGCTTATTTGTCTCCTGCTCCCTCTGAACCCTTGCCCCAGCTTCTCAGAGAAATGGCTGCTTTTATCTTTTTACAATTTTTCAGAGATTTGTTACTAGATATTAATTTCAGCACAAGGTTGTTTAGGAAGTCAGGAGAGCTTAAGGAAAGGTCAGGAGAAAGAGCACTGAAGACTTGGGGAAATTCAATAGCTGGCAAGATCTCCTCTTCTGATTTATTCAGTTTAATGGAAGTGTAAATAGCTGGRCTCACCTCCTCCAGTCCAGACATTTCATTACCTCAAACTAAACTGGTAAGTTTTTTTCTTGCTTTTTTTCTTCAAGGGTATAGTTGTTGCTTTATTTCAATGGTGCAGTGTCCTTAAATAAATATGTTAAAAAAACCCTACAATTAGTAGATGTGGTGTTAGAGAGGAGCATTACAGGAAATTTTGTGGAAGCTCTAAATGCAGTTTCTAACCTATTTTTAGGTTTGTTATCCTTCAGTAACTTCACCTTGAAAACAGCTGTTATCATTGAAGTGAACAGTGCAGATCTGTGTCTTGAGGTGTGTCACTCATGAGTGTCACTGGTCTTCTTGTGGTGCTTAGAAAAGGGGTAAAAAAAGGGGTATCTGAGGCCATTTGTGTCATTGGTAGATAAAACATTGTCTCTTTGCACCTGGTGTTGTTACTCAAACAGTACCAGGCCTTTTAACAGTTTCTGTGGGTTTTTTTTTGTTTTGTTTTGGTTTAGTTTTTTTTGTGGTTTTTTTTGGTGTTTGTTTGTTTTTGGGTTTTTTTTGTCACCAGATATATCCTTACAAGTTCAGTCAGTTATAAATTAGCTATTTACAAACAGTTAAAAGATTTTTGGTGGCTTTTTCTGTGGTTAAAACTCTGATGACTGGACTTGAACTTGTCATAGAAAAAGTATTGCACTACTTCATTTAGCCTCTGCCTTTTTTTTTCCTCCCCTATTACCATTCAAACTGAAAAGTTTGGATATTTTTTTCTCCTCCTTTTAATAAAGTGAGGGTCTTCAGCTCAAGAATATCTTTGAAGTTGCTTTTCAGATCCTTGATTGGGCTCAGGAGACAAATTTCTGTATCTCATTGGATTGGAGTTGCTGGTTTATATCATGACCTTGTGAGATGGGTACTGAGAGCAGAGAGGTGAATATCAAATTATTTCACTCTGTTCCACTAATTTTTGAACACTTCAGTGCTTTTCATATTAAAAAAACCCACTCAGCCAACTCCTAACTTTCTATATTATCAGGTATTTAAGGAAACTGAGAGAATGGTACTTTATTATAGGAATTGGCTTTTAATATTGTGATGTTACTTTGACTATGTTGTCATCAATTGTCATTATTGTGTTGCCTAAGCTGTKGGCTTCAAGATTTATTGATAAATTAAAATATATGTTTAATTTTTTTTACTCCTGCATTGTCAAAGCTAGCAGAGATAGAACAAGGCCCTGGGAGTTTTATTGCTGGGGTGGAGAAAATGAGACTTGGAGTAAGATGGAGAAACAATAAAAAGTGACCACACATTCTGGTTAGAATTCAAGTCCCCAGTGAAAGATTGTCATGAGAATGTCATTTATATGACAAATTAATGCTTCATTAGGACATTACATTTAGAGAAGAAATTACCATCAACATAGGCTTGTGGTTTTCTTAATTTCCCCTCTTGATCAGTGTTGCTTACAGATGCCTTCTTCTGGGCAATTATCATCAATCTTGTCCTCAATTAAAAAGTTAATTTTATCCTTTTCATAATGTTTTGTAGGACAGACAAGCAAAATCTTTCTTTTAGTCTTACTTTCCTATAAGATTTCTTTTGTGGTGTGACACAGCCCCACCAGAGGATTTGGTACCTGTATGATTCTGTAACTGTGAGGACTCAGAAGGATTCTGTGGGTGTGGAGTTTAAGCTGCTTTAAACCCAGCTAATTACATGCAGTGTTTGCAGGAGTCTGATGGCTTCACAAATGTGTGAATCCAAGTCAAAACTGCCACAAAGTGACAGGGGTTTCAGAGCAGTAATTCTTATTCAGGCTTCTCTGGGGAGCAGAGATGAGTGTTCCCAACGAGAGAGAAGGGGAGGTGTTGATTTCTGCTGTCCTCTCATAATATTGAAGTTAAAGTTCCACTTGTAACGTTTTTATTTCCATTTTGTTTATAAAGTATTTTATCCTTGAAAATGTAAAGAGCAGGTAGGACTGAGATATCAGTAACTAAAGACTGAATCTTGTGATTCCATCTGAGAGGGAGATTTTTCCAGTAAGATTAAAAAATCAGAACCTATGGTTGTTTTTTTTTTTTCTTCCCCTAATAAGCCTTTAAAAATGAGAGTGTATAAAGTCACTTTGCAGGCTATTTTATGCTACTTTAAAACCTGGTAAAGATAAGAAAATTTTTGTCTCCTAGATTTAAGTTCTCCAAGGTGTTCTCAGCAAAACCATGACAAAAAGCATAATGCACTTGACGTTTCTAAATTAAGGTGTGCATAGATGGTTACATGAAAAGAAAAGTTTTCCATGAAAGGATTTTCAGGCCACTTTTGACCTCCCAAAGAAACGATGACCAAAATTTTCTATCAGCTTCTTGCATCACCTTAAATTAACATTTGGTCAGTTTGAATAGAACATTAAAAGTGATGTTTTAGTGTCTTTGATTAAACCCTGTAGGCGTGAATGTGAATAAACCCCACCAGGAAGGAAGCTGGGTGGGGATGTGCAGGTGGTCCCTCTCTTCTAGGGCTGGCTCTGCCCAGAGGTGACCCTGCCATGATCTGTGGGTCGAGGACACACACAGACCCCCGTGGGTGCAAGAGTGGTAGAAACTTTCCTGCTGGTGTTGAAGGAAAGAGGCTGACTCCTTTGGGGGGGGTCTAAATTCACAGGGTTTATTGATCTTGGCAAATCACCCTGAGAGGGGACTGCCCAAAGGAGCCCCTCTCTGGGGTGTGCAACACCTTTTAACAGGGGGAGGGACAGGAACAACAAACCAGTCAGGAGGGATCGGGGTGTGGTTACAATCTGGACAGGCATCAACTGGGAGAACCCAAGGGAGGGACAAACTTGAAACAACAAATCACCTTGAGGAACAGGGAGAACTTTCCAGAAACAGGGGAGAGGTTTAGGGAAAACTGACAGGTGCCCTGGGAGGGCACAGGGGAGATGGACAGGAGCTCAGGGAGGTGGACCAGGCAGGACCAAGGGCAAACAGCAAAAGGGGATAGCTTGGAACAAACCAATACTAATAGAAAATAACAAACCCCAACAGGGATGTGCAGGGGTGAGGTGCCCATAAGTGTGGGAGGACAAAGCAGGGTGTGCCTGACCACAGCTGTCACACAGGAGCTGCCAAAACGTGCCTTTCCTTTAGCTCTGCACAGCTGGGTGRGAGCAGCAGCTGCATCTGCTCCTCCCTGGGCTGCCCACACCAGCGTSGGGGGAGGGAAGAGTGCAGGCCAACAACAAGTATAAAACCTTGGCATTTCACAAGGGTTTTGGAGGGTTTTGAACTGGCTTCTGTTGAGTTTGAACATTACACCTTCCATGTGTGGAACAGCTTCAAAGGACCTGGTCAGGGAGGACCTGGACCGCTCCCCAACATCACACACACACCTGGGAGAGGAGAAACTCACCCACAGAGACAGCTCTGCACAGGCATGGCAGAAGTTGAGCTCAAATTCACTTTAAACATGGCAGTTCTGCTTGGACCAGCAGTGCCTGTCCAGGAGMCAACTTGGCATTGGTCATGCAGCAAAAAAAAAAAGTGTAATCAGCATTTCAGCCTCTGTGTCGAGGGGCTGGAAGTTGTTCTGGTGGTGTGGTTGCCTCAGGAAGGTCTGACCTGCCATGTGGGAGGCCTCACCATTATTTGAAGGCTCCTGTGCCACAGATTATGGCTGGTTTACAGTCTGAAATACTGTTTTTCATCCTCAGGTCAGATCCTAACAATCCTTGGTGTGAACCTTTGACTTCAATAAGAATATTTGAGTAAGAAGAACATGCCAGGAAATACAATGGGGTTTTTTAATATATTTTTGCAGACTTATTATGGATTCAATTACCAAATTGAAATAAATATCTTAATGAAATTGTGAGTAGTTTTCAAGTGTAGTTCATTATGTTAATTTGCTTTAAAATTAAAATGGTGCTAAAAGATTATTAATGCAATATTAGTGGAATAGATGAAAATAGATTTTGCCCAAATGAGTAGAAAATGATGAATGCTGTAAAAGGGATTCATACAAAAAAAGATATGATAAAATGAAGTATATTGTATTTATGCACAATTGGTTTGGACACTCGTTAATTCAGCTGTGATTTCTGATTTTATTGGATGTTGTGAACCAGGCCATTTGCCATGGGTGGGCCATCCCCAGCCCAGGTATCCTGGCTGTGTGATTTTACTGGGATCTGTGGCACAATCATCACATGAAACTGAACCCAGGGGAGTCACTGAATGGTGSCTGAGCACCTGTTTGCTCCATGAGAGTTATCCCCTTCCACATTTGGTGCTGTAGGGCAAAAACTGAGCTCCTTGGATAAGATGGCATGGCTGGAGTTGGGAGATCCAACAGACTAAAAGACTAGATGGCTATTTARTAAATATRYCTCTCCARGGCASAGAMATTTTAATTKTTTTAAGTGATTATRTCAGCATTTGAGGGCAGTGGATGTWTCCAGCACTTGCTAGGGAGCTATCAGGGGTTTAGGTGGCCAATTAAAATGTCACTGGAAGCTCTGGTTCCCTCCCAGGTTAGGGTGTGTCACCAGCCATCACCAGTTGGTGTTGGTATTTTCCACCATCAGGGACTTTTACCTCCACAGACTGCTTAAAACTTGGAAGTTGTCCCTAAATTCGATGGGAAGCACAGAAAAGAGCAAAATTTGTTACTGCTCTTTCATTTCCTGGCAGAGTGGCTTGAGCTCTGGCACTGCACTCCTGCATGGATCTGATGGAATTTTCCCATGCTTGGGTTGTCCCRGGGAGACAGGCAGACAATGCAGTGCTCCTTGCACAAGCAAACTGCTTCCAGTGTAGCTGTGGTTTATTGGATTTCCTCCTTAAAAACTGGCTTTGGGAAAACATTAGAATTGTGTGCTGATGGTAGATAATCAAGGAAATGCACAGTTTAGGGAGAACGTGCCATATGTCTGTAATTCCAGCACACAATGGGGTCTCTCTTTAATGACTTCCTCGGTGCCCCCAGTCGGATCTTGGTGTTAGAAGACATATGGAGCCTTTTCCCCTTAACTGTGAATTTTCTTCCTGCCACTGTTTTTTTTTTTTCTTACAACCTTAATCTGCTTTTAATGCAGTGCAGTTGTCTTTTCCTGCCAATAATCTTTTATCCCTTGTTAGGTGACTTCATTACAAATGACAGAACTAGAACTTTCACACTTGGAGTGAGATGAATGCTTAAATTCAGCTTGGTTTCTGAAAAACTGAGCACCAAGAGGTCTCTGAGTTCAGCTTGGTGTCCTGTGTTAGGCTTCACACTGTCAGTACTTACCTGGTCACTGATGGCAGAAATGTTTGGTGGCATTTGCTGTTCTGCAGCCTCTCTATGTCTGTGTAGAACAGGCTCTGGTGTGCTGCCAGCTGTTGTTTCTGAAGCATTTGTGAAACCCTGCRTATAGAAATACACATATTTTGCAGTCTGATATGTTTTGATAAGTTTTAATAATTTTAACAGTTYCCCAGGGTGTGGTTTGGCTCTGGCTGTGTAAGAAATGACACGAGGTACAGTCTCAGTTTAAAGGATATCTTTGTTTTCTAAATCTTTTATAGTTTTACAGTAATTATGTACAGCTTTCTGAGTGCAAATGCAGCAAACTATGTGGAAAATGCAGAAAGATCAGAAAAAAATTCTCACTTTTTTTGAAATTAAGGATAAAATAGTTCATATTCTACTCTAATAAATTTATGAAGGGTTAGTTTTACTGATCTGGTGCTTTTACTTAAAATATTTTAGACAGAAATATTTATGACTGGAAATATCCTTGCTTCATCCTGAAGAGATCAACAACACTTTCTGTGAGGCTTTGAACAGAGATTTAAAATGCCATGGTGGAGAGAAAAGATGGAAGATGATTTACATTGTGATATTGAGAAATCTTGTGTACATGAGGGCATGAGAGGCAGTGCAGCCATTTGCTCTCCAGGCTCAGGAGCTGCAGGACAAAGCAGGGTCCTTGCCCCAGGTGGGGATGCCTGACCCTGGGCTGCTCCTCCTTGCAGATGCTTTRTCAAGCCAAGGTGACCTGAGAACAACACGCACCAGGAGCAGAACTGGCTTAGGTTGCTTTTCCACTAGCTGGACCAGCACTGGGAATAAAATGATGGCACTGATTCACAGCCCAGTTGCCTGCTCCTGAGACAAAGCAGATTTTGATGTTGCACGGTGCTGCTGCCAGAGCTACGGTTTTGCTCTTAAAGTTCACAGAAATAMTTATTGATTAAACATGAGGAAATASCTGTTAGTTGTTCAAGGTTTTGACTGCCTTGCTGGGAGTCAAAGASAGTGTAGTAAGATTTATTTTTTAACCYAAGTTTGAGTATTATGGTTGAGTTGGAAGTTGTTATAAGCAGATCTGAGATTCACTGTTGATGGAGTTGGTAGGAAAATTTTATGATCATCTAGTTTTTATCATTTATCTGTGATGGATGAAGGCTTGTTGTGAGCCTGTGGTGGTGGAATACACTGAGGGACACTTCATTTGCAATAAAGGATTATCAGTAACTGTAGGGTTGCTTTCAGACTTGGAAACAGGCTAATTTTTTCAGTCTCTCATGCAGGAGAGAAACCCCCCTTTGGCTTTTTGCTCAGAATTGCCTGATTTCCAGCCACACCACAGAAAAATCCAGCTCTCCTGAATTGTGTGAGATTTCAACATGCAGCAGATGAGGGAGGGTTGGTTGTTAGCCAACTGTGGAGTTTGGAAGGCTTCCTAGTGGTCTGCTGATTGCAACATTTTTAGATCAAAGCTGGGGAGGGGTTGGCAGGGGGAGGTGATGGTCCATGAAAGTGGTAAGCAGAACTGTCTCATAACCTTYCCCCCTATTGCCAATAGACTATTTGGATGAAAACAAAGGACTGAACAAATTCTACAGATGCTTGAGAAAAGCCTTCCTAAAAATGTATCATTTATGAGAGCTCATAAATGAAAGCTTGAGTTTATCGTATTCTTTGTGCAAGGAAATATTTCATTTTGTGGGTTAATAAAATCTCTGTGGGTTGGATGGTGTTTTGTTTTTGTTTTTTTTCTTCCCTCCTGCCTTTTTATGTCTCTTTCTTTAGAGTGACATTTTTAAAAGGGGGTGATCAGTTGCTTGTTGTTCACTGAAGTAATGTTTACTGAAGAAAATATATTTTCCTCCTCTCACAGTTTCTGGCTGGACATCACAATTACCAGATGCCAAGCTATAGAACACAGTTTTCCAGAAAATGGCATCTGGCTTCCTGGCAGAGTCCACGGGCACTTGTGTTGATGGTTTTGGAGATGCAGCTGGGTCTGGGTGGCTGCTGGGGGAGTATATGGTCCACCCTGTCATTCTAGATGCTATTTACCTTTGGCTCACCTTTGATTCAGAACCATTTAAGCATTTGTGCCTTTCTCTATTGCTATCAAACATCAGTCTTTCGAATGGCTTTGTGTGGATCCTCTCAGAGTCAGGAGGAGGGAAGCCATTCCCCACCACCCCTGATTTTCTGTGTCCATGTGAAGGACAGACCTTCCTGTGCACCAGCAGGAGGTTTGTTTGTGCAGTGCCAGCAGGGGAATGGAGCCCTTCATTTAAAGGGARAGACAGGAGAGGGAATCCAATCATCTTGCTGTGACTGCACACGTGTGAGCCCACCTGATTGTGCTCCACAGCTGAAGGTGCAGAAGGCTGGAGCACTGTGTGAAGGCACTGCTGGTGCCACCACCAGCCTCCATCTGGGAGCACCTGCACCCCTTGGACAGGCTCCACGCTAGGGCTGGGTGAGGGCTTTGCCAGTGTTTTACAGCTTCCTGGGATGCCAGGTACCCTCCAGAAGGATCCAAGGCACAAACAGCTCAGTGGTGGTCAATAAAATGAGCTCTCTGGCTCCAGCTGCCAACCTCCTGTGCTGTGYTGGGGCAATGACCATCTCATTCACTGTGCTCTGCTTCCCTGTTTGCCTGCATCTTATCACACCTCTTGGAGGGGCTTTGCAGCAGCACTGGTGTAAGCAGTATTTGTACAGAGCAGACACTGACTCTGGAGCATCTCTCTGCTGGTGGAGGCCTCCCTCTGGCTGGAACAGTGGGGTTGTATCTCTGCCCTGATGCTGCTGCAGAAACCCAGCTGCACATGGCTGACAGCACTTCACTCTTCTCTTTCAGACTTGGGAYTCCCAAGTTGGTGCTCATGCTCCATCCCTCGTTGCATTTGGCCTGCATGACTGGTGCCAAAAAGGCACCCCCACAGTGGTGCTGATGTGTGAAAATGTGCAGCCAGGCCTTGTTCTGCTTTTAATGAGAGCAGCTCAGAAGCAGAATCGTTGCTATTACATCTAATTGCTAGTCCACACTCTGGTRTTTAAAATGGAGTGGTGGCAAGGATTCAATGTACAAATCTATTTATTTATAACTGAGTGACCTTCTGTTCAATGATATTATGGATTGTAGCTAGGGAGAAGGATTCAGCCCGCCTGCAAATGTCTGGCTCAGTGTTGACTAGAACATGGCTTTTGTTCCCCTGCTGGTAGTGACAAAGCCTTTGACAGCATCCTGGGGGAGCTGGTGCATGCCTGAATTCAATTTGCTTGATGTCCTTTGACCAAGCTGCAATTCACTGACTTGGTATAATTTTTGATAGGCAATGGCTGGGGATAAAATCCCACATGGCCTTTTACAGCATTCTGTTTGGTACCTGGGAAAGCAGGGGACTCTATCAGTAAAAGAACCTGAAATGTTCTGAGGAACATGAAAAACATTAGAAATGCCACGCAGTGGGAAACCTTGCCGTGAACTTCACAATATTACATTCAGTTTTATTTTYCTTTGCCTTCCGTACACACATGATCTTATTAAGTTTCTAAACATAAACATATTCCTTTTAAAATACATCTTCAAAGTACACTTGAAACCCAGCCCTATAGGGACTTGACATATCAAAAGAAATTTGCTGACATAAACTGGTATGTAGAGCTTGATCTATTCTAATATATGATTTTAATGTTTCTCATTTTCTTGCCTTGCCAACTCACATCTATCACACACTGTCACATTTAAGTTTCCTAAATTACTGCTTTTAACTTTTTGTCACTTATTCAGCGAAGAGATATATTCTAAAGCTCAGCTCAGCCTTTTTTTTTTTCTTTCTTGTGATTGTATCTTAATATTAATAGTTTGAGGGGAAAATGGAAATTTTTGCTCAGTTAAGGAGACAGCACTTTTTGATAGATTTGGGATTCAATATTGTCCTGGTTTCAAATTCAAGACCTAATTTAATTTCCAAGCAAAGCACAGAATTCAGTGAGGCAAATGGAATAATGGCATGTGCAAAAGGGGAGGATGTTCTGAGCATTGTAATTACGAGCAAGACAAAATAGATCTGCACTACATCTGTTTATCAGTGATGGATAGATAGATTCATTTCCTATTGTTTGTAGTACACGTGTTGATGACAAAGTGCTCTGGTAAATTCTGTTGTTTGCAGGATAAGAGGAAATAATAATTGCACTCCTTAATCAGACTGCTTTGACCTCCAGCTGACAATTTCAAAGTTGTTTCTTTCTRTGCTTACAGCTGATTTTAGGCACCCCAGCCTTTTAGCCAAGGAGTGTATTTTAAGAACCACACACCTTGCAGAATTTGGGAAATATGAAAATTGTGYCACAGTGAGAGCTGCTACTAAAACATCTCCAGAGAAAATTGCAAAGGTGATCAGCCCAACCCTCAGCTGTCTCCTGGATAAACTGGGAGAGTTTGGTTTCCTAATCCTCTGATCACCATATATTGTTTCCAGACATGATTGCATTCTAATTGCACTTTTCATCTTATCAACAGCTTAAGCAGAAAGTCAGCCCAAAAAAGTGCTTATCTTCAGTTTGGAGGAAWGCTCAGTAGAAATAGGCTAGGTTTTTGTAAGATACAAAGAAAAACCAAAATTAGGTAGATGGGTGGGAAGATGAAGAACAAAGTAATTCAAGTTTGCCATTTGTCTGACTGGAAGAAGATTGAATTTATTTACAGGCTCTGCATCTGAATTATTTAAAGGTGTATTTTAAAGAAGCAAAGGAGGCATTTTTTATGAATATTGATCTGAAGCCTTTTGGTATTCTTGGAGCAACATGTGATTTGTCAGCAATGCTCACTGTACTTGTAGGGATTATACATTTTTTTTATTGTTAACTTCACATACATCCCTGCCTGTATGATTGTGTAAGGAATAGCAATATTTGCAATACACATATGAGAKGTTGCCTGTTYTGCTTTATAACAGATATATAGATGTCAGAGGTCCATCATTTGTAATCAGTTTTACACTGTCAAAATAGAAAAGGTTTCTGTGATGGACAGGAAATACATCAGAAAAATGGATGCCTGTGCTTCTGAAAATGCTTTTTCCTAAGAAGTGAGAAAATACATTGCTAAAAATTGTGGAAGATATCCCAGTTTCCTTTTTAAAATGAATTTTTGCTGCCAAGCAACWGTTCTTTTACCTGTATTTAGATGGAACAGCACTTAACATTCAGGATACTTGGTTCTGTTGGMTATCCTCTGCTGCAGTTTTCTTTTCAAGGGTATCATTCGATCACCCAGGATGTGAAGTGTTTGTACTTCTGTTCTTTAAGGGGAACAACACATCTATATTAGCCAGAAGTCACACTCCAGTGATTTATTTTCCTCTGCAGAAGTGTGTACGCAGCACCAGATTAGTTTGCAATAGGATGGTCTCMTCTTCCTCTGGTCACACAGGGCAAATGCATATGCATCTGCCAGGAGAGGAATAGAAATTGTAATATAGCTAATCTCCATTTAAACAAACTGTCCAGGCAGCCAGCAGGACTGGGCAGGGCTGAGCTGTGACAGGAGCTGGGCCTGCTCTGCCTCTGCTCCCTCTGAAGCACTGCCTATGAATAATTCCTGCATGCATTCCTGGCCCCCAAGTGCTCTGTGCCAGGAGGGTCAGCAGTTTTTTCTGTGCCATTGGCCAAAGGGAATCCAGGATTTAGCATTTAATCACTTTAGCTTGGTGACTGCTGTCCAGATGTGAAGGTGATGCTGTTTGTTCATCACTGGTGCAGGGGGGCAGAGATGAAATGTGAGGAAGATGCTCYGTGGGTCCCATGCCCTGTCCTTTACTATCAGACGATTCATTGTGATTTTTGGCAAGTCCCAAGGTATTTCAGCTCTTTTTGAAATCAAATGGGATTTTCAGTTCTGTGGGRTTCACTGTGTTTTGGGTTTTATCTATTTAATAACCTGTAGAACTCAAGCAATGAAAGATTAGGCAATAAATGAGGTTGTGTAGGTGCACTGAGTACTGTCCAAAGTGTTTATGTCCTAAACTTTGTGGGTCTTACATTGGAAAATGCTCTTGATTCAGGCTGGRTTGAGTTGTCTGCTCCAAAGGTGAAGTCAGTTAAATCCTGCCTGCCATTCTCCCTGATTTCCCTTTGAAGATCACACTGCAACTCCATTCACTTCAGCACATTTCCTTCTGACATACTCCACTGTMAAGAGGGAAGTGGCTCTCTGAATTCGTTTCTGGTCTTTGAAAGAAGTTTAAAGTTATCCTCTGAGAATGTCATCATATCAACTCTGATGAAAAACTTGAAATTTGAGACTCAAACCTACACAACATTTAGAAATTTTGAGGGACAAGAATTCTCAGACTTCAGCAAGAAGCCGAAAGAAGTGTTGGTAAGGTGCAGTGCTGCATGGGAACAGCAATCTGCAGGCCCTGTGGGTTGGAGCTGTCTTTCAAATAATTACAGTTTTACTCATTTTCCCATGCTCTCATATCATATTACTCTCATGCCTCATATCAGATATGGCTGGGTTTTTTCCTCATCCTGATTACTTTTCTTCCTCTTACGGCATTTGCTTCCATGGAACTCTTCACAATGGATATTTCTCAGTTTTGTGGGRATGCAAATACCTGAGGAGTTTTCTGTGGTTTGTACTAACAAGCAGAAAACAACCAGATTTAGTAGGTGAGCTGTCTTGTAAAGAAGCAGTGAGGCTTTGGGTTTAATCTCCTTGACCCTTTACCTAAGCCTACCTGATCTACTAATTTTCTTACTGGTATTTCATTGAGCAAATAACCATGTTTGTGTCAACCAGGAATTAAGTTGTAACTCTTTTTATCACATGAACTTTACCATGCCTTCTATGATTAAAACCTCCTACTCCTTACCAGATATTTCTTCATCTTTATTAACAGTATAATATGATGTAATATGGGTACAGTTCAGTCCAGAGTTCCTTGATGAATTTTATGGAACATGCCACAAAGTAATTAATTTTAACTTTTCCTTCTAAGAGCTAATTTAATTTTGACTTAATTAATATGATGCATTTAATTAATATAAAATTATCATAGAAAAGTGCAAATTAATTTGTAATCCATCACTTGAAAGTTTGTCTCAATTAGCAATGCGTTTACAGTTTCATGCAGATTGAATGGCAGTGGACCTCTTCATAGGAAACCTCTTTTGAGAGGGGGATTGGAGTGAATTTTCCAGCAGAAAAAGTGTTGAAAAATAAGAACTTTCACAAGTTCATGCAGAAAGCCATTTTTGTGTGTTCTGTGCCAAAAA
>CADDXX010000142.1:451420-471525 GCA_902810485.1 Alauda arvensis
GKKSYTTTTTYTYTTTTTTTTTTATTTTTTATTTTTTCCTTTGTGAACACAGAGCAATATATAACAAAAATTACAAATTTAATGCTTTTAATGTAATGATTGTCTGGTAACTCTGCAAACAAAGCATTTTCATTTCMGTTAAGTGCAGTGGTGTTTGTTTTCCATTGCTACCTGTGGCCAGCATGCTTTGTGGAAGACTGAGAGCTTTTTAATTAGAATTGTTCCACCAGGATTTGGGGTCAGAGGGCAGGGGAAATAGGGCAGKGTGCTGCAGCACCTGGAGTCTAAAGCAGATGATTTTTCTGGAGCTCAGTGGACATC
Source organism: Alauda arvensis (assembly GCA_902810485.1). NCBI lineage: Eukaryota > Metazoa > Chordata > Aves > Passeriformes > Alaudidae > Alauda > Alauda arvensis. Next base: position 451,742 of record CADDXX010000142.1, read on the forward strand.
TTATACAGGAAGAAAGAGGCTGATGTTGAGGCAAAGGGATACAGCTCCTTTATTTACTCACTTGGACAGACATTTACATGAGAGGATGTTAATTGGCAGTTCACAAAGGAATGACTTCTAATTGCTACCACTAAGGTGGAAAAAGGCATTTGTTTGTCTTTAACCCTAAAAAGAGATCTGATTTCCCCTAATAATGAAGTCTGATCCTCCATCAGCTCAGGAGGAGATGCTCATCAGTTAAATTTTGGCAGTATTAGTCCTTTAGTGTTTGTGGGGAGCACCACCCACATTGCCTGCCTGACCCAGTTACCTGAGTCTCAGATGTTTTTTCTAAGATGCTTTCAACAACGTTTCTCCCCTTTGATTCATTGCTTTCATGACATCTCTTGGAAGGTAATTACAGATCTGTCAATGAAGTCATAAAATCATCATGGAAATTCTCCTGTGCAAGTCAGAATAARTACCATGGCCTCCTTTTGCATTCAGTTCTCTGATCAGTTACCTGGTCAAACACATCTGTGTGTAGGCCAGGTAATGGTTTGAGTGAACTCTGGTTCAAACTATAATTTAAAGTCTCCATAATTATTTGAGATACACATACATCTGTCACAATTCCTCACAGGGTTGGTTTTTTTTTTTCCCTTTCATTTTTTTCCAGCTATATACTACTTTATGTATTTAAAGCTTCTGCTTTTGAAAAACATGCCAGTCACCTTTGTAGATTTAGGAACAGACCTAATTAAGGTGATGTGTGTTCTCTGCTGATTCCATTCTGCCAAAAGGTGCAGAAAAAAACAGAAGTGAACTCTGAGAGATCAGCTGCACAGATTTCTCTTGAATTTCTTTTCTATCCATGATATTCTTGTAGTTTTACCAAGCAGGCCTTCAAAAGACCTCTGGTATTTTGGCTGAGAGAGGGAGAGATCATTGTGTTGCATCATTTGTTCATGTGGTATCTGAGCAAATGAGGACAAGTGWTTTTTTAATTTTTTTTTTTTTACTTTTTGTTTTAATTTCCAGGGCTAATAGACTTTGTTTTAAATAGTTGGCTTGCAAGATAAGTACCTTGGTGGCAATGTGCTTTTGATACACAGCGTGATACTTTCACTTTTTAATTAAATTAATCTGGGTTGTGATTGAGCTGCGGAACTATTGTTCAGATGGAAATTAAACAGATGAAGTAAAATAAAGCTAAAATGCCAGGCAAGATAAATGCAGTGCAGTGGGATTTCCTCCCACTTGTAAACCTGGGACTTGGGTGAGTTCTTTGACAGGGTTTGGGGTGGTGGAAGCCCAGGTGTGGCAGTGCTGCTCTGATAGCAGAGTTTGGAGCTGCTCCTGCTGCCTGGGGAGTGTCAGCAGAAGGGGACACAGCTCAGCCTGCACGGTGCCAAATTCAGATTTTAAACCATTCCCTGCTTCTGTTGCAATGCCTGAATGCTCTCTTCTTCCTCTTATCAGTGGAGTTGGAGCCCAGATACYGAGTGCAATTTCCCTTTAGTTAACGATAGTTTCCCAATATCAGAATTGCTTGAGGCTGRATGATTCATTTTAGCAAAGGGTCATTTCAGTAACTCTGTGAGATTATATAATTTAGCTAATTCTTCAGAACTTCACCCTTTTTAAGAAGATATCTTTTCACTTGCACAGTAGAAAAGGATGGCTCCTTTACCAGCTTTTACTTGTGAAATGTTTTAAAACTGTGAACAGTTCCTCCCAGCGTCAGTTTAAGGAAGCAGATGACAAGAACAGGGTTTGAAGTTTGGGATCACTTCCATGCAAATGGAGTGATGTTACACTCGGATGGCTCTTTGAAACACAAGAGCAGTTAAAGGTTCATTGCAGCTCAGAGTGCTTCAGCACTTTRCAGAACAAAAGGATGACTTTAAATCTATGTACAATAAACAAAAAAAATGTTTTGTAGCCTCAGTGTTTAAATGTTACTTTGTGACAATTTTGCACCTGGTTACAAAGCAATAACTTTGCACCTTGGGAAGCTTTGGCTCTGTTTGAATAGCTGTCAATACAGCAGCCAGAAAGAAAAAAGGAGTATTAGAAGAACACATCTCAGGCTGTAACAGGAGATGCTAAAAATGCTTTTGACAGAATTTGACACTCAAAATATAAAGAACAAAAAAACTAAACTCAAACTACTCTTGGAAATATGGAGAGAAAATATGGAGAGACAGAGTCCCCATTTCTTGTCTAAAGAAGAAGATCCAGACGTGGGGCTGGAAGAAAACCCCATGGTTTTCTGTCATTTTCTGAGCTGTCCTGAGGACAGTTCAGGCTGTGCTTCTAAGTGCTTCTGTAAAGGATGCTTAGCTGCCCACATGGCAAAGAGCCTCTGCAGTCTGGAGATCTCAGTGGTCCTGCAGTCACACCTGCCKTAGATTGAGCCTTTCCAGGTGCATCCCAGCATTCTTGCTGTGAGCCAGTTGAAGTTTTGGAAATTGGTACCGGATARTGAATGGATTTATTTACATCCCCTCAAGATATCAACCCATTGTTATTTTATTTTCAAGCAAGAAGACAAGCTAAAGAAAGAGCATTCTGTCAGCAAAAGCCTGGTGATAAATATTAAATTTTATAAGAAAAAGAAAAAAATCACAGCCCTTTGTTTTGGAATATCATTCTTGTACCCTTGGAAAGATGCCYTGGGCACTGCAGGAGGAAGCCTTAGATCAGGGTATGGAAGTTTTCTCCTACTAGATGCAAACTGAAGTTTTCTAGCTGTTCCTTTGCAGATTCCATTTCTGCTTCTATTAGCCAAGACAGTTAAAATTTTTTTAACATCTTCAACTTGATCAGGAATTGCAGTTTTGTTTTTCTCCTTTGAGGTGTCACAGAAAGCCAAGCTGCCATCTCAGCACCAGTGTTAGATGATTCTGTAGTAAGGATCAGGAATTTACATGTCTGGGTTGCCATGTAATGTCCAGGTCCAAGTGAAGTCAGGTTCTCTGGAAGAGCACCACTCTTWGACTGTGGAATTTAAAGAGGGATTTTTATTATGCAAGCATCTCCACTAATACATGAAGAGCAATATAGAAATATTTCAGGCTCTGTTCAGAGAACTAGAATTATTTTTTTTTTTACATTTGATGTGACTACAAAACACTTGTTCACACCACAGTCCTATCTCTCTGTCTGCAGAACTGGATGGAAAAGGCCACTCCTCCTTCCTGTCCAACTATTCTGATATCCTAATGTGACAGAAAATGGAAATCAAATGTTCTCCTGATGTGAGTCTTACAGAAACATTGGTTTGCTAATTGCTAGAGACTGCATWCAGCATGAACAAAAATGTGATCACACCATCAATTTTCACTTTCCAAACCTCATGGAAGTTATCAGCATTTGAAAGATGGAGAATCTTGGACACTTTTAGGAAATAGAGAACCCCAGACAAACTGATGTCATGGCTTATTTTGTGTGGCCATCCATACGTGCTGAGTGTATCTTTACTTCAGGTGTGAGGTAGAGCTAAATTTGAGGGAAATGGAGCACGTCCCAGCATGACCTGTGTAGCAGATGAGCAGCTGTGAGGGTGATCTCACACCCTCAGTGTGATCCTGGCTGCTCCTCCCGTGGCTGTTGCCCTGGGGTACAGCATGGTACAAAACCAGACAGTGGCTGCTGGTGAGAGACAGGGCAGGAGAGCTGARAGGCACATTTCTTCATTCTGGGGACAAGAGGAGAGGAGAGGAAATGTACCTTTCTGCCTTTGTAGTCTGGAAATGGGGTTTGTCAGAAAAAAAAATACAGAAGCATCTTCATTTTCAGAGCAGAAATATGGCCCAGATGCTGCCAGAAGATCCAGGTGGCATCCTGGGCATGGAGAAGGACAGTGACAGGTCTCATGGCTGTGCAGTGACTGAACCCCCATGGCTTTGCTGTTTTTGTCTTTTATTGTGTACTCTGCAGCCTTCCAGTGACTTCTGTGGGAGAGCTTGATCACGAGAGAATGATGACATGGTGTCTTTAGAAAATGCTTTTTATTGTTTTTAATTTTTTCTGGGCTTCTGAAAGCAATGCAGTACAGGACAGGGTGCCCACAGCTATCCTGCAGCACTGACATGATCTTAACTCATCTCTCATCTTTACCAAAKTGTGGCACCAGCTGTAGACAGCACAGAATGTTTCCACTTGGTGGTGGAACACATGACAGCAGAGACACCTCCTTGTGTGACTTAATGATGAACTAAATATGGGAAAGCTGACAATTTACCAAGTTTCAACACAGAAAGGAGCTTTATTTTTTTTTCCTTCTTAGCCWCTGTGTTGCAGTAGGCAACCCTTTTGTTGGAGTAATAGATGAGATTATAATAATCTTATGCAGCCACTCGGTTTTAATCAGCTGAGTGGGAAATCTTGGCTTTCTTATCAAAGGGCAGTAGATAAAAAGTGGCACCTTTGCAGAYTGTTACGAAGGGACCACTCACCTCCTCTCTTTTGAACTGGAACTGCATCTGAGGGAGTTATGTACTGGGTGAAGTGCCTTGATTAAAACAGACTGAAATCTAAATACAGTAAGATATTGGGGGGATACAGAAATGGGTTCTATTCATTGCTTTTCTYAGCCAGTGTTAAAAGTGAAACAAATACAGTAGGGGAAAAAAAAGCTGAATTTACTGATGAATAGTTCAAAATGACAAAATAAATCTGTTTTTACATGCACTGCTTGGAAACTTTGTGGTTTTAAAATGTCCAAACAGTCCATGCAGTTACAAAAACACCCTGTTAATGCAATCTGTGCACTTGTTCCAATAAGAAATGAGCCTTYTCTTTCTTACCAGGAGATCAAATATGTAATTGATGAAGGAAGAGAGAGATCTTTAAAATTAAAATTTTGTCTTCTCATAGGCATAAACTGTGTTGCAGAACAACTGCCTATGGCTATTCTGTTCCAACACAAATCTGAACATTTGCATCACATCTTTGCTGTTAGAAGTGAACATACAGACCTTTGCAAACTCCAGTGTCTGCAATTCAGCTAATGTTGGGATACARCATTCATTTAGAGAAGAGACAATATTTTGGGTTGTATAGGTTGGAATATGTGCCTTTTACCATCCATTGTGATGGGGGGAAAGAGACACAGCCTAAATCCTACAAAAGCAGTGGGTTTAGGCCCATCTCTGGCCACTTTCCCTGCTGAATAATGATAGTTACAGACACCAAGCTCAGAACCAAATGTTCCTGTTCAACTGCAGCTTAGCAGTGATGTGGTGGGATGACTTGAGCTCTCTGCCAGCTGCCCACACAACCAKGCACTCCATTCCCCTCAGCAGGGTGGGGAAAGAGGAGAAGATGGCAAGGCTGGTGGGCCTGGCAGGTTCTGTCCCTTCTGGAGCACTTCCCCCTGAGGTGTCCCAAGCCTGGCTGAGGCTCGGGGGTGAYCAGGATGGGCTGTGCCTGGCACAGGGCAGCTCCAGGCTCCCCTCACAGAGCACCCAGCCCTGCTGCTCACATCTCATATTCCTGTGGCTTGTGCAGAGGTTGTCAAAAAACTCTGTGGGTTTGTTCTTGAATGCCTGAGGAGTCACCAACCTTAACAGCAGAGCCCACCACCTTTGAAAAGAGAATCTGAAACCAAATCTGACTCTGACTTGTCTTTGTGCTGATTTAGTTCATTAGTGCCTTTTATGTGCTTTATTGCTGCAAATATGTTTTTTTTACTGCTTGCCAGTTTGGATTGCTACAGCACCTTCAGACAGATGACAGAAATAACTGTTCCAGGCTTTAATTGGGTGGGTTAATGCAGAAATGGAAAGGTGCTGGCCCATAATGCAGGCACGAGAGCAGGCTGCAGAGAGCTGCCCCAGCCCTGCAGGGTCTGAGGTGCTGCATCCTGCTCGCTGTTTCTGGGCTCTGGTTCATTCCCTGCCAGGGCTCCATYCCACTTCATAGGCAGAGATGGATGACAGGCTTTTGGGGCTGGGGTGGGAGACTGCTATTATGTAGTTTACCAACAGATGCACCCTTCTCGCTGGTGATAATTGCTGAATGTTTCTGCAGCCTCGCAGTGCAGTCATTCTGCTGCTACAATAGGGTGTCATTTCACTGTAAGTGGCAGGGTGAATCATGGTAAGTACAGCATATCCAGCAGAACAAGTAATTTGCTGACTTAGTGCTATCTGTATCTCATGATATGCAGGTAAGTAAGGCAATTTTTCCTAAAAGAAGGAGTAAAAAGCTAGAATTGCTTTTTCTTTATTCCCCTTCTCTCTGTCTTCCCTCCCCCTGCTCCCCGTGATGATTAGACAAAAGCCAACTAAAGGCAAAAAATAGAATCATTTCTGGTAGACTTAGTACTGCCTGAGTCATCAATCCTTCACAAAGACCTAGGGCCCACTTCCTTTTCATTTTATTCCTTTGGCTTTTAGATTTATAATGTTGTTAGGAAAAAGAGATTCAGCCTCTTGGTCTATAAGAACCTGTTTAAACATAAAGAGGCATTTACTTACAAATAGCACCGTATTGCCTATGCATTTATCTTGACAGTCCAGTTTAATTTATAAAGCATAATGTGCTTGTAACTCAGCCTGAGAAATGTAGTTTAGCAAGCACTATTGACTTACTAAATCTCCCTTCTCCCTCTTATTGTAAATCTGATAAACCTAAAGAAGCATTCTGGGTACTAGAGAATCTAAATAGTAAAGTGGGGTTCTTCAAGATGATCTTGATAATACTTCACTTAAAACTGCAAGTTGAAGCAATAGTTTATCCTATTGTGAAGTGGTTTAATCTTTCCTTGATCATTTCTCAAAGATGTGGATGTGCTGTACAGTAAAATTGCCAGATTTGTGCTGAATTGCAGCTTTAGAAGCCATTATTCTGAAAAGGTTATCTAAATGGAATGGCTTTAAGATGACTTGTAAAGTCATTAGAAGACTCCTAGCCCTTTATGTGTTTGACCGCACAACCCGCTGTGATTCATTCGGACTCGGAGATGCAGCTTTAAATCTGTTTTAAATCTGTTTTAAATCTCTCTGCTCCCTGATTTGCAAGGGGAAGAGTGTGTTCTCCCATTTCTGACAAAGGCAGTGCAACATTTTACTTTAGCTTGCTGCTCATACACAGATCAGTTATGTAAATCCCATAACAATGATCTATTTGCCATATAAATGGTGCYAGGAAGATAGAAGGTTGAATCACAGGTTATAAGCTTGAACACAGACTTCTCTCTTCCAATGCCTGAATCCTCTCACCCTAATGCTCTAACTGCTTGTCAATTCTCAGAGAAAATCTAAGTTCCAAGTTYCAAAGAAATCTGGCTCCTCGTATTTTCTACATTTGTTATATTACTTGTGACAAGTTACATTTTGTTACATTTGGTTTTTGTTTCACGTTTTTAAAATATGCTTAGACGTAGTTTAACATTGCTGCCTTCTCTTATTCTGCTTTGTGATGTGGCAACAACTAATGACAGCTTTTTAATGAGTGATTCTGGCAAATACTTTGCTCAGCTTTTCTTATGGGGGTCTTATTTATACCTTGATAACTTTTCAAAATTTCAAAATCTATTTTCATTTGAGGTTCAATTTTAATATTTTGTCCACTGGCTAATGAATATGAGATAAAGTATTTTTCTGTGGCCAAAGACAAATTTCCAGCTGTCCTGCCTYATATAAATATGTTCTCACTCTCTGAGTATGCAAGAGATTAGGGAGGCACCATTTGTATGTCTCTGCATCCTCAGCACCATAATATTCTCTCATGTGTCTTCTCTATTAAGATTTTCTCCTAATAACTTTCTTCAACCTGACTTTTATATTCAGTTCTTCCAGTCAGTTTTTCTTTCCCAACCTTGATCTAGCAAGATGTTGCAGAGAGATTATTCCAGCACAAATGGGAGAGGATGCTATCTGCTCATGGACAGATGGCTCAGCAGTCCCCTGCACTAAATAACAGAGTCCCAAGCCTCTCCTTCCTCCAACTGTGCACCTTCCACTAGAACAAAGGACGAATTTATTTATTGTCTGTATTTACAATGGCAATATCTTTTTCATGCTCAGGTARAGCTTTTTTCATCACTGTGATCATAGAGAGAAATGGCCTCACTGTTGTGCACAGTTTTTTATTCAGACTGTGGACCCCACAACTTGAAAGGGAAGAAGCAATTAAAGTACCATGATTTTCTGGGGTTATTTTTGGTTAGATTGATGTAAATTCTGGAAGAGTTGAAAGTTCTTAGGTGTGTYATTCATATTTAGACAAAAGGCAGTGAGGGTGAGGCTGGGCCTTGTGCACTTGACCACAAAACAAGCCAAGTTCTCACCTCTGCTATTGATTTCAAGTACATAGCAGCCAGCTAATTTTAAATATTTTTCTTTYAGGAGACCCTGCAAGTCCACAGCTTTCTTCCTGAATCAAGTAAACAGTAGTCTAATTCTCACATAAATCCTATACTCTGAATTAGGAGAAAAAAATCACAAGATATTCAACTTTATTGGGTGTCCCATTACTTTTTAGGGGAATGGAGATGGAATTTTTGTGTTGACTGTAATTAAAGGAATGTTTTGCAGTGTAGAAAGGGTCCTTGCAGGTAATAATAATGCCATGTACAAAGCAGGACTTCTGTGAAAAGCGATAAACCCTGAGGTGGAGGTGTCTAAAACCTTGAACAAAAGTGGTTTGTCATCTCAGTGTGGAAAGGAATAGTTCTTATTTTCTTTCTTGAAGCCAGTCGGGCAGAAAAAGAAAGGTAATGAGGAAGTGATTATTCAATTAAAAGTTGTCTTGGAGGAAAAAAAATATCAGCACTTTAGAGAGGCTTGTAATTTCTGAATTCCAGATTCAATAAAATCTCAGACAACTTCATTATCAGTAAAGTAAGGTTTAATGATTGCAAACAGAAAAACAATTTAAACTCTAACGCTGCAAAACGCAGAATGGAACTCTGATCCAAAGTAACCTGAAGCATTCACTTGAGATGGACACTTGCAAGTGGTTAAACTGTGGCTTGGATCACATCCCAGCCTGCAAGAATGGTTTGCATGTACATGTCCTCTCCTCTCCAGCTATCAATAAAAGATGAGCTTGAGGAGAAGTGGCTATGAAGAGTTGGATGTTAGGCCAGCTGCAGGCTGGTGTGACCCTGTCCCAGCCCCTCAAAGAAACCTCCTTTCCAGCAGAGCAGTTCCCTTTCCAGCAGACCAGTTTCYTTCCCAGCAGACCAGTTCCTTCTATTTCCCCATCAGCCTCTGCAGGGAAACAGAAAAATAACTCTGAGGTATAACCCTGATTTCACAACCCAGCAATTTGTGTACACAGTGGGTATCTGGAGCTCTGTGCTGGCTGTCAGGRGCAGAGCAAAGCTGAAGTTCTGCCTGGGTGCTTGTACAAGAGTTGGTCCCTGGAGGCTCTCGAGGCCACACAACCTGGGCAGGCTTTTGGGAGCAATCAGCTGATTCTTAGGACATTTGCACATGGAGCAGAGATAAGACTGAGCAGAGTGAGCTCTCAGTGAAGGAGTTCAGGTGCTTGGCTTGGTGTGGGCTAATTGAACAAGTGAACAGCTATGTGGAGGCTCAGGTACTGCTGCATGGCACTGCACCCTGCAGACACCTGACCAAAACCARTGTGCTTCCAAAAGAGCTCTGTGGCCAGGCCAGCCAGAGCTGCTGAGTGCTCAGCACTTAGGGAAATGTGGTCATTTTATTTTAATGTGATTTATTGGACTTAAGATCAAGATATAAAATACATCACTTTTATGTTTCCTTAGCAGTACAGCTGGAATCTATTAGTGCATGTTATCTGTGGCTGCTTTCTGACGTTTGTGTGTTTATTATGCACAGCAATTAAACACCCCTTTTTCCTAGACAAATTAGAGCTGTGCGAGTTTGTGATTCTGCTGGCAGGCTTACAAATCTTGCTGTGCAGAGCTCACAGTGTTTTCTAATTTTTCTGTGTCATGATGTATCTTGTATGACTAGGGTTGTTTCATTTTCATAGCAAAGCTATAATGATTTCATACTGATTAAGTGGAAATAATGCCAACTTCTGGAGCTTCTTTGCTTAGATTTCAGGATGCTGTACTACAAATACCTCATCTTATGTAAGAGAGGGTGAAGTGAGAGTGTTCCTTAAGCTCATATGCACACATGTATGAGGGTGTGTGTATGGGCACGTGTTTTGAGCAGTATTTGCACGTGTACATGCAGGCTGGAGTACTCAGGTAATTACTGGGAGCTGCTGATGGTAATTAGTGATGTGATCTCCTGCACCATGAGCACGAGCAGCCCTTTCTGCTGCAGTGTCTGCTGTGCACGTTCTCAGCACCATTCCTGGCAGTGCTGGAGCAGAGCAGGACAGGTCTGTGTGCTGTGCCCTGCAGGATCAGGGAGGAGCAATGTGTTCTGTTCCCCTGTGGGTGAGGAGTCCCGGTGCTGCTGGCTCCCCACACACCCTGCAGGCTCTGGAAGGCCACCAGGTAGACAGCTGTTGGGCTTGCACAACAGACAGCCAGGCTGGCAGTACATCAGAGAGGAATTGGGCACGTTTACAGGAGAAACCCATCAAAAATACATTGAAATCAACACATTCCCACCAAATGTTTTGATTTTTACATGTGGAGTGTTTTTCCATCAGAAAACCCACTGGAAAGTTTCCAGTCTTTTTTTTTTAAATTTTTCTTCCCCTGAGTTAGATTCTGTAGCAGAACCAAAGTGAAAGTAATCATCATTTAAGTGAGCGTTTTCTGTGATAAAGTGTGAGATGCCTCAGAGGGAAATTYTGTGAGCTGCAGAACAATGATACTGTTTGGTATCTCTGATCATCCCCTTGTGAGATTTCAGTATCTCTCAGTGGCCACTTTGCATGCTCAGTTCCAGAACTTTGCCCCCATGACTGAAGAAGCATGTTCTGATAAAGTTGGATGTGCATCTCACATTGCACAGGTGACTKAACAAGAAGAAATTCCATGTGTCACAGYAAGAAATTGGGTCCTCCAGSCCAAAGGATGGATTCAGCATAMCACAAGATRTTTTCAGAATTTAAATTTTATCAGGGTGATGTGCATGTTTATGGGGGTTATCTTCATCTTATAAGAGTATAAGTGGGAAAGACTGGAAGGAAAAAGCTGCCAACGATTTACTGCAAATATGTGAAAGTCAAGGGAAAAAAGACATGATGAAAAGGACATTTTCCAGAGTAAAAGTCTGAATGTATTTATCTCTTTGCYCCCACTTCAGGTGGACTTGAATTAGAAAGTTTTGCAGAAGGATGAGCATAAAGGGGAGGGGTTCTTGCAAGATGAAAACAAACACAAAAGGACCATGAAAAGGGGCAGGAACTGTACCACCACCACCAAGTGCATCCAGGAACCAAGTCCATCTTAGTTTGAAATTCCAAGAGGCAAATTGGGAGTGAGGGGCAGTGGAAGCAGCTGTGGAAGGGCCAGAGCCCATGTGGGTGAAGGCTTATGAGGAGCACCACAGTCTACAGAAACATCAGCAGGGTTTCTCCTTTCTCTTTTCCAAATATAAAAGCCAGCAGCAGAGGGAGCAGAAAATCTTCCCCAGGCTCAGTGCTCTGGAGGAAAATATTATTTTCCTTTCYGTAATGCACCAGCTGAAAAGCTGTTTTTCTTCCCTAAGTTGTAATTATACATGCCAGTGTTACAGCACATAGCAGCGCCTGACTGAAATGTTTTGGCACCAGGCACTGTGACAGGATGTCACTTTGGCAGGCTCTGTGCTCCTTCCAAACCAGCCTGGGGCCAGAGCTGTGGGGCACAGGGGGCTGGGATGTGGCCACCCCAGTGCTCAGAGTCACTTGGTGTGTGCACAGTGGGGACAGGGGCTGTTGGATGTTGGGGCTGTAGGAGGGGACAGCACAGGTGACTTAACAAGAAGAAATTCCATGTGTCACAGCAAGAAATTGGGTTCTCCAGCCCAAAGGATGGATTCAGCATAGCACAAGATATTTTCAGAATAGGAACCTGCTCCTGACAGAGGAATGAAAGGTCCAGAGCAGAGATCTCTGCCCTGCTCAGGGGAAAGTGCTTTCTCTCCAAAGATCAGCCTTTGGCAGAAGTTGGTTGAAGCAGGATGGTGCACCCTTACAGTGGTGTCCCTGCTGCTTTCCTGCCCTTGGCTCATGGAGAGTTGCTGCTGCCCTTGCTGTGGCACCGTTTTGCTGTCAAAATCACACCAGAAAAGTACAAAGGAAAGGGCTGGGATTGCTTGAAAACTTGCCTTCACTTAGGGAATAGTGTTAGCCCTCCAAGTTCCCTGTGATAATCAGATTTTTAGGTAAATTTATGGTTTGGCATAAATATGAATTCCTAAACTTAAGTTGCCTGTTTTTGTTGAACTTCTGTTTATGGAATTAAATGAAAATCCAGAATGAAATAAAGTACTGTGCCACAGAACTCCCAAGTATATTATAACTGAGGTGACTGTGACGTTTATAAAAGTATTTCTTCAATATTTAAGGTTTGATTTAAGGTTCACAGCATTCAGAGCCACAATTTGGGTGTGGGACAGGGGGGTTACAGTGTTGCTTTCCCAGAGAGGCAAAGACTGTCACTTTTATTGATGTGGATTCCTTGAATCCCTGTACAGCAAGCCCGGCAAATGTCTAAATTGGAGATTTCCAGTTTGCAGTTTCTGCAATCGGATGAGAGTGAGCTGCGGTGGATTTCAAATCCAATGAACAAATATTTTGATGTGAATTCAGCAAGTGTGAGGGTCATGTTTAACCCAGACTRTTTTTTCCTTTCATTTTTTCCCAGTGTTGTTTTGTGGTTTGGCTTTTTGTTCAGAGATATTTTGTTTTTTGGAACAAAGGCAGTAGAAAGTGACCTTTTTTTCCCCCTCCTTGGAAGAAGTGTTYTCTTTCAAAAGAAACATTTAAGCTTTCAGCTAATTCCCAGGGATACAGAGGGATATTCTGCAATGAGCTTTCCTCCAARAAGAGGTTGGCTGCTGCCCTGATGTTACGAGCGGCAGGATTCCTTGGCTGTGGGGGGAATGAGATGGTCCAGCTGATGGAGGCTGTGGCTGAGCCAAGATGAGTCCGTTAGCTCGGTGTGCTGAGCAGCCAGCCAGGGGCCAGCGGGGAGAGGAGCGCCGCGGCTCGGCTCCGTGCTCGGACAAAAACAAACAAACAAGGAAAAACAAACAAACAAACAAACAACAGCTGCACGGGGCTGGGGACAGAGCTGGGGACAGGGCCAGGACTGGGGACAGGCCTAGGGCTGGAGCCGGGGCTGGGGACAAAGCTGGGGCTCAGGCCTAGGGCTGGGGACAAGGCTGTGGACAAGGCTGGGGACAGGGCCAGGACTGGGGACAGGCCTAGGGCTGGGGACAGGGCTGGGGACAAAGCTGGGGCTCAGGCCTAGGGCTGGGGACAGAGCCAGGGCTGGGGACAGGGCCAGGACTGGGGACAGGCCTAGGGCTGGGGACAGGGCTGGGGACAAAGCTGGGGCTCAGGCCTAGGGCTGGGGACAGAGCCAGGGCTGGGGACAAAGCTGGGGACAGGGCTGGGGACAGAGCCAGGGCGGGAGCCAGGGCTGGGGACAGGGCCGGGACAGGGCTGGGGCTGGGGACAGAGCCGGGGCTGGAGCCAGGGCTGAGGACAGGGCTGGGGACGGAGCCAGGTATGGGAACAAAGCTGGGGACAGGCCTAGGGCTGGAGCCGGAGCTGGAGACAGTGCTGGGGACAGGGCTGAGGACAGAGCTGGGGCTGGGCACAGGGCCGGGACGGGTGACAGAGCTGCCACCCACCCGCAGCAGCTCCCACTTTGCTTGTCTGTCCCGGGCTGGAGCTGCTGCCCTCGGAGCTGCTCTGTTTTCCCTKCCCTGGCAGTGAAAATTGGGAAGGAGGCCTTTGAAAGGCGGCTCTTTTCCCAGAGCCTTCCCCAAGGTTCGTGAGGCGAGGCAGGGCAGGGATGGCGGGCGGCTCGCTGAGGAGGTGACACAGATGCAGGAGGCCTTTGGCAGCAGCAGCAGCAAACTGCGGCAGCTCCTGCCAAACATTAATGGTTCCTTTTCAAAAAGGGGTTTTTAACAGCCCTGTCYTCTGGGGATGTTTTCTCTCTCTGTTGTACAGCCTGCCTCACGTCCATGCAATCATGGCTTTGGCTCGCATTAGTGGGACTCRGGGCGCACCCAGAACCATCTGCTGCCTACAGTTCACAGTGGTATCGTTTTCTCCAGGCTTTCACCTAATTTTGGTTTGTTTTCTGAGCAGAAAACAGGCGTTTCGCAGCCCATTTTATCTCTTTGTACTCCCCTTGCAATCATTAACACATATTTCTTCTGACTTTTTGCAGCCTGAAATTTTTGCATCTTTTGTCTCATAAATTTAGCAGGAAAAAAGCTCCCACTTATCCCCCGTTCATAGGTCTTGGCTAAAGAGCTTTTTTTTGCCCAACTACTGTAAAAGAAAAATAACAAATGGGTGGTTATAATTAGTCCTAAGCTAATTACACAAAGTGGTATTTTTATTTTTACCTGTAGGATTCAACAATTGATTGCTTCAACATAAAGSCATCAAATCCAGTTTAGGGTGAAAAATTGCTTAACAGAAATGTGGGGTTATAAAAGAAAAGAAGATGAAATCTCACAGTTCTACCTCACTTCTGTGGGAATTATGATTTTTACCTTCCTTTAARAAAATTTCAGAATTACAAGTGGAAACAAAGAGTAAAGCATTGCAGTTTAATCAGCTGAAAAAGCTTGAAAATTAAGTTATGACTTTATACTTTTAAAAAATTCAGGTCTATATGACTAAACAGTAGAGGGCTACTTTTTTCACCAGCTTAGATTTTCTTATCTATCATTGAGAGTTAATGCTGACTTCCCCCTTCCAACTTTGCAAAGCCTGGTATTCTGCCCAGCAAAATATTGAGCAAATATCCCTGTGACTTGGTGTATCTATGGTCAGAAAAAAAGGACCTTTTCCTCCCACCCCATCTGATGCTAAACCAATGTTCCTATTTTCAGATTTCTAGTCCATCAATCCAGCCCAGCCACCGCTACCTCCTTCCTTGGTTTCAGATGTTCAAATAGTGTTCATCTAAACTTTTGGCAAGTGAGATTTTCCCAGTGCTCTGGCATCCTTCCCTCTAGCTCTGCTCCCAAGCATGTCCTCCAGAGGCCAGTCTGAAAAGCCCATTTTAAACTGAAAACAGCATTCAGGTTTGCCTTTGGTGGGCTGCAAGGCCTGAGAGATGGTTCTCAGTGTGAGAGAGAAACTTTTGTGTGTCACATCATTTGGGATCCATGCTCTTGCAATGGCTTTAGGATAGTATTTGTCTCTGCAGTGTCTAACTTTCTTCTGCAGTCAATAGATGCCAAGTTGAGCAGCAAGCTGCATTTGTCTCTACATTCTCATTAACGTGATGGATGTTACATAGGTGTATTTATGCAATTCTTCTTGATCTTGTTTCTGTAGTTGTCTGTAGAGTATGGTATCATTACTCTGGGCTTTCATGTAGACACCTTTGCCAAGAAGATAAATACTGGCCTTAATCCTGAGCACAAACATCTTTTTCAGCTGCCACTGYGTTCTTTTTGCATACAGGGCCATTGAGCAGGTTTGCAGACCTGCCTATAAGGTCCAGGAATGTAGCACAGGRATCCCAGCTGACAGAGATCCTCCACAACAAAAGATGGTTTGTGTAGATTTAGGAATGGCCAAATCCTTTTCCACTTTTCCTTGGCATTGTCTGTATCTTTGCAAGTGCTTGCTGGTTTAAATTTTCACAGTCTAACATAAACAAGGCACAGGTGTCAAGAATTTTATTCCACTGCAAACAGTGAGTGAGATTAGGCATTCATTATTTACAAACATTTGGAATGTGCTTGCATCCTTTGGTACTTTCCTGCTAGTGGAGGAATAAATAGTCTTGGTAAAGAGACAAGTGGATCAGTTTAGAACCCTGTGCTTGTGTGGTTTGACAAGATTCACCGTTCTTTCTCTTCATGATGGCAATAAAGTCAATACTTAGAAAAATTCCATAGTTGTACAGTAAAATGTTTTCCATTAGTGGATCATCAGCAGGACATAGACACATGCAAGTTTTTCTKTTCATTGCTGAAGAGCTGCCCCAGGATGCAGAAGAAATTGCTGGGTTCCAGTGATGAGTGCAAGATCCTTGTCTGTGGGAGGGTAACAGACTCTGACACCTCAACCCAGAGCAGAGGGGTGATGTGAGTCCTTCAGGGGCCAGGTGAAAATCCATTTCCTTCTTTCCCCAGATCTTTAGGTTGTATTGCTCCAGTGGAAGCTGCTTTTGGCTACCTTTAGACTTGAAATGTTGCCAAAAATCCCTTTTGCTAGAAAATTAAATATAAAGAGAATCAAAGGGATTGGGAGAGCCACTTCCCCATTTTGTTGCAAGCTTGTCAATCCAGTCTGGCTTTTTAAATTTTTTTTTTTTTTTTTAATCTGGGATGTTTCCCTGCATATAAAATAGTGCAGCTTCTAAGGAGTTATTTTCCAATAATCTTGTTTCCAAATAAAAACATCAATTATTAAAAATCAGTTGTGAAATGCAACAGATACTTGTCTGACATTATGCATGTGATTATGGCTGTGCACGTAAACATCACCACTGGGGCTGTGTACTTAGACTGAATCATACATAAATATTTACCACATGCATTTGTGCAATACAGGATAACTTCATAGCAAATTTCAGACATTCAAACAAAAATCATTAGATGGGCACAGAGGCAACAAAGCTCAGTGAAGCTAAAGAAGGAGATGGTATTTGCTGTATATTTTTGAGTGGTTTAATCATATATGTATATTGTCCTATTCTCTGAGAACTGACAGTTTTTAATGAAAGTTCAGGATTGTGCAGTATCTAACTTTCAAGTGAAACCCAACTGTTGTGAAAATTTCCATAATGATGGCAGATGACAAATGTGGATATTTCACATATCACACATTCTATGTTGAGCATTTTTATTTAAATTTTGATATTAAAGGCAAGGGAATTAATAATTGGTTATTACTTTAATACTACAGATTTTTAAGTGAGAAATGAAAAGATGAAMGTTCACATCACTTCATAGCAGACTGGGAGAGGAAAAAGAGGGGTAGAATCTCAGGTCCCCTGTAAAATCCAAGGGCAGAAAGCTGAGAGAAAATTCTAAAACTTGAACCCATCTTGCCTTCCATCTGTAGGTGTAACAATGGCATATGAGATTCCTGTTGAACTCACATGAAAAGTGTGGAAGAGTTGGTGAACTAAGCTTCGTTTTTTAAAGTCTAATTTGACTTTTTGGTGCCTGCCCTGGCTGTGCCTGCCTGGCACTGCACAGTGCTGGGAACTGTCTCCCATGGTGTTCCCAGGCTGTTCCTGCAGCAAAACCTGCCAATACTTTCTTGGCTGTTTGAGCACAGCAGGATTGCCCCCCTTGTGAGGATCCTCTTGCTTCATGAAGGCTGCAAAGCTCCATATTCCTGCTGCTTCTGGCTCTGAAAGGTCCTTTCTGGTGCTGTCTGKGCTGTGCTCCATCGGACCCAGCAGAAATGCCCCAGGTCTTCATGATTTGGAAAGAGAGGGCAGGGAAAAGGAGAGATTTTGGTGCCCAGATTGCAGCCCCCCCTTTCAAATAGCTGTCAGCATATCCATGAATCTGCAGCCATCTATGGAGAGTGYTAGCATTTATTGATCAGTATTTCATGCTGAAATACAAATACCAGAAAAACAGCACTCATTGGATTTGGGAAAGCATCCCTTCAGTTTAACTTGGAATAGTGCACAGTTGATAAAATAAYGTGGTGTAACTTGGGCTTTTCATAAATGTCCCTTTGTGACAAAGCAAAAATGAATATAATTTCCTTCAAGTCAGGGCTATGCAGACATGAAACACTTGTGCTGCTTCCTTTACTGGAGCCTCAGCAAGCAGATGGTGCAGGCCTGCCAGTGAGTACTACCCATCCCAGGTGATATTTCAGCAAGAAAGATCTGTTAGTCAAGAACATTCTTTTTCCAGTCTGTGGGGAAGAAATTTATAGAGCAGTGTGTTATGGGACTGCTGMTTTCAGAAACAGAAGATGGCCTTTTTATTTATTCGTTTGGGATTCTGCTTTTACAGCTTTGCTCACTGGCTCGTCTTGGTGCCTTTCAGTGGAGCTGGGGCTCTGGAACAGACACACTTTCTGAATAAGGCTGTCTGGTTAGGGTTTTTTTATTTTTTATTTTTAATACTTATGATGGCACTGAGATTTTTCTTCTCAGAAAAACACACGTATTCCTTTCTGCTGATTTATTTCTGACTTCTGCTGTCATAAGGATTCTCCCAGGACATTTGTTGCTCGCTCAGTAATTTAAACTTTGTGAATTTCTTTAAACTTTGTTTAAGTTAAATCCCAGTGTATTTTCCTCTGAATAATTTTTTGCACTCAATCCCCGAAAAACATTTTGGGTTTTATTTATTTATTTGCTGCTGTCTGTTTAGTTCCACTGACAGTTCCCCAGCTCTTGCTAACAGCCCCCTGGTCAAGTGTCCTTGGAGAAAAGCAGACAAAATATTCTGCACTAGAATATTTTYGAATCTGGAAGCACACAAATAGATTGGAAAATTTAGCATTCTGGGGAATGACTCCTGCAGAAGTYATTTGAACATGCTCTGTTCTCAATACCATTTTCCAAGTCCTTGATGCTGCAGAGTCCCCATTTAGGGCACCTGCAGCAGTGGGAAATACTGTGGGAAGGCTCTATTGGCATTTTGGTCACATCAGTGAGAAACAATTCTGCAATCAGGAGGAAGGCTTCAGTGGAGAAGGAGCTCCTCTAATGTATAACTCACCTGAAACACAGCAGTCAGGGCACCTCCATTCTTCCCGCTGGAGAAAAATTCTGCAGGTTTCTGACACCTGAATCTGCTTTGATGCAGGTGTGCCAACAGTGAAAGGGAGCCTTCATACTGTTAATAGAAAATGTTATTAATAATAAATGTTTCAACTGCTAAAATCTTATGGTGTGACACAGCCAGATGTGCGTTGGATGTAAGTGGAGAGGCCCCAGTCAACTTTGGTCACTTGGAACTTGGTCTCATCTTTATTCTCCCTGGATTATCCCCTTCAGGGATGCAGATCCCCTCTGTGCTCCCAGCTCTCCCAGTCAGCCTGGAGCACTGGGCTCTGGGGGTGTGGGACTGCAGGCCCCATTGCTTGTGTGATGAGAAAAGGAATTCCATCCTTCTGGGCCTTACATGGGTGGGTGTAAGTTCATGCTAAACCTTTGATAAACCACCAGAGTGAAAGAAATGAGAGAAAACTTCCCCTAGGAATCAGTAAAATTTATGAAATCCACTTGCCCTCACATCCTCATAATTCCTTTATGGATGTAACCCAAGGTCTTCTTCCTGGGTTGTGGAAATAATGTTTCCTCAGAGCTTRGCTGAGCTGGGGAAAGTAATGAAGGAACTCAAAGTCAGGGTGGTGATTTCACACTCAGCTTTCCTAACATGGATGCAGGACAGAGCACAGGAGCAACAGCTGTGCAAAGACTTGTACACTACAGGATTGTGTYGCTCAGAAGAGGCAGAAAATGGTAATGGAGGTTAGAGATGCAAGTCCTTTGGAATGGGAACATTTTKAGGTTTGTWTTTTGAGTTTCTTTTCTTTCCTGTRTGTACAGGAGACAAAGGTGTTAGGTATTAGATCTTGTAGGAAATAACGAGTGGTGCTGCAATAGGGTTTGGGCATCTTGCCTCCTGAAAAGGCTGACTTTGGAAATGATATGGTTTGGAGATGGTTTCAGTGGGATCAGGAGAGATCACAAAATCTCTACYTAAAGTAATTTTCAGCAACTC
>CADDXX010000142.1:471628-490350 GCA_902810485.1 Alauda arvensis
TAAGCATACTTACAAATTGAAAAGCTATCCAGGACTGCTTGGGTTATCTTTTGGTTTTGTGGTGACAAGTGAAATACCTGTCTCCTTCCCAAGCCTGTGAGCTGGGTGCACTGAGATCTGCAGAGTCACTGTCCCTGTCACTGGCAAATAGGTTTCACTCCACAGATCTACAATGAAGCTGGTGGGGGGTATAATATTAAATAGCCCTGAAACACGTGATCCTAAGTGAGAACACCAGAGCTGATGGCTGTGGTGGGAAGCCAGCAGTGACTCCTGTGAGCTGCACAGGCCCCTCCATTTAGAAAGCAGAAGGTGGCTGGAGTCACTGTCTCCAGAAATAGAATTGTCCCAGCCTAAAGGTACCAGAAAGGTGTGTTTGACATAAACTGAGCTCACTATGTGACCCTTCCCATCAATAAAAGGCACAAAACCACACTCCATTACCGCCTTTTCCACAAGTCTTCTTTGCTGTGCCATCTGTGCTGCCAACTGTTCCTCTACTGTGTGTGTCTGCCTGAAGAGGCACTAAGCAGGTGTGGCACATGTTTGGCTCGTTCCTGCTTTGCATGTGTAATGTAATTATGTTTGACAGACTTGGTTTGATTGAGAGAAAACTATGAATTGGATTAAATGGTTTTTGTTTAGACTTTATTAGCTAAAGATGCCATTGCATAATTAATTTGTGAATAAGCAGCAATCTTGCAAATGAGGCAGTGAATCAAAAGCACAGGCAGACATTATAGCCTCTTCTCAGGATGAGTTTACACATTTCTTATTTGTAGTATTCATTAAAAATACATAAAGGAAGGTTAACAAAACATTGCAACAAAGAACCACAAGCAAACTAGTTAGCCACAGAAGCCTTCATAAATACACAAGTCAAAAAAATGAAAGCAAGCCAAGTCAAAAACATGAGCCTGAGCTAGACAGTAAATGCTTTAGCAATATTTGAATTCTRTTCCCAGGCTACTTTCTGTCCAATGTTTTGGAGTAAGGATGTCAGTAGAACCATATGCTTTTAGCTTCAATGTAGAAAAATTAAGAATACTTAACTGTAGGGAAATCTTTAGAGTGAACTTCTGAAATTTTACTTAGAGAAGATGTTGCTCTTCACATTTTGCTCTTTGAGAATGAAAAGTGGCTGTTCTAATTTCTGTGTCTCAAAATACTTACATCTGTTTCTACTTTGTGTTTAGGTTATGCAAACCACACTACTCAGGGGGAAAGTGAAGAAAAGCCATAGGATGCTTAGTTTAGAACACACTCTGCAAGTTATTTGTCTCTGGGAGCCCTGCCTACACCATGTTTCAAACGAGACTGGGGCACAGCCTGAGCCTGGCTGTTCCTGCCTGTGGTGGGGGGCTCTGGTGGCTCTGCTCAGGGACAGCGTGGTCTCTTGGCCCTAGCACCTGGCTGGATTATTTAGATAAATCTATGTTTCTCATTAACTTCTCTACCTGCTTTCTCTTTAGTCACTGCTCATCTTTGAGCATTGACTCCTTGTCCTGTCCACTCTCTGTCCCAGTGATTTTTCCCTCTCGGCACTGTCATTGTCACACGTGCTTCATCCCTTCCCTTTGGGCACAATGCTCCAGTTCATCTCAGTTCACCAGAAATCAATATATCTAGCTCAGATATGCAAGGATGTTTCCACTCCAGAGTACCAAATCTTTAGGCTTTACTTGAGCCATTGTCCGTAGGTTAAAGTGAAGGTGTCCTAAGGTGCTCCTTAAGATAGGAAAGCTGAATTTTGAGCTTCCTTCTATTAATCTTTTTCTTTTCCTTTCTGTTTCTCAGTAGTAGGAGAAAACTTAGTAAAGGCAATTTTAATGTATTTATTTATTGTATTGTAATACCATAAATATCGATTTGTAGCTGTTGGTAATGTTGAGATGCTTGGTCCTAACAGCAATCTGCAAATGCTCCCATAAGTCAAACATAAAAACTGGCCYTCTGAAAGGGTGGTTTAGGAAGCAGATTAATTTACCAATAATAACACACCGGCCTTAAAATGATCTATGTTAATTGTTTGCATTATTTCAGTTGCACTAATCCTTTTATGGCAGCATGTGAGAGTAAATTCACCAACACCCCATGTACTGGGTGAGAGGGCAAGCAGACTTTTCCAGAACAATCATGTTCAAATTCATCTTCTGAGGTAAAGGTGTGAAGGAAGTAGGTTGGAGATTTTTTGATAGATTTAGCTCTCTGAGTTCTTCCTGCTGTCTCTTTTCCAGCTCTGTGTGAATCATTGTGCTGCTCCTGCTTCCCAGCAGTGTCGTGTTTCTTCTCTCAGGAGCAGCAACCACGATCTGGCAGGACAGAAGATCGATGCAGGGTTGTTCAGGAAAAATTTTTCTTTTTTCAAATGAAGTTRCTTCCTATCCTTTGCCAAGGGTTTATGGAGTTTGTAAGATAGCTGATTTTTATTCTAATTCTTTGGCCACTGCTCAAACCCTGCCTTCAGTCCAGCTCTCTATGATTATTTTCCTCCTATGCAGCACTTTGAGACTTGAACATTCATGCAGATGTATTACTTCTGCTACTCCAGATAATGGGTTTTTCTTCATTATGTCTCCTTTGGATTTTTCCATTAATTTCCATCCATCTTGGATCTTTCAGAGAAGATGCTCAGAACATTAACTACTATGACTAGGCTGTTGATTTTTCCCAATACTTTAATCTTCTTTCAGGAGCTCCATAATTCTTAAACACGGTTTTCTCTCCTTTGTGATTTTTTTTTATTGCAGAATTCCTCTCTTTGTTGTTTGAGTTTCAACTGACTCCATTGCTTTTCAAATCCCTCCAGCCTCCCCTCAATTTTATTTACCTTAGTCTCAAAGGAAGCAGTGGAAGCTTGAAGGTTATAGATTTTTAAATGAAGAGATTGAAGATGTTCTTTTACTGAGGCATCCTGCAAAGTGTTTGAAGGTGGAGAGGCTGCACTGGGTGTGGGAGGTGATGTTGTGTCTGCAGGGTGAGGCCACTTGAGGTTTAATTCTACCCCTGTGCTTGCCCTRAGCACCTTCTGGCAGATTTTTTTAGGTTGTTTGTGTCAAACAGTGCTGTGCCACTTGAGGAGACTGTTATCAGGGGGTTTCAGACAGCAGTGGGATTTCGGGCTGCTGTGTGCTCACAAACCCCACAAACGAGCTGGGTGTCAGTGCTGCACAAAGGCAGCGTGTGCCTCTGCCAGGATGGCTCTGCACAGCCTCTAATGAGCCAAACAGGCCTCTCACCTCCTCAGCTGCTCCAGAAACCAAGTGGGAGGAGGTAGAGAATCACCAAATAACAGCTGGGAGCACAGTGAGAGGAAAATGCCTTTGATAGTAACAGGAGTTTATCCTCCTGTTCACCAAGTGGGAAAAAAGTGTGCTGGAATCACAGTCCATTCRTTTAACAAGCTGATATTTTCTGCCCTTTGCTTCTTGCTCTGAGCTTGAATCAGGATCCTCTGCATCACAAATAACCCAGTGACTTTCCCTGTCTCTTACCTTGGTTTTGCATCTTTCTTTTTTTAATGAAAAGTCAGAATTCCAATGAAAGCATAAAGCCTCTGGCCTTTAGCCATCACATCTGGCAGTTCAGTAAGTCATAAATGCCCAGCATCCCTCTGAAGAGCTCCATTTCTGCCATGTTCTTGGGGATTTAATCCCCACTGGAGATTGTAYGCTGTCCTTAGTAACGGATTTTCTAATAGTAGTGGCAGAGGCTGGGARWGATGTGAAATGTTGTGTGGTGAGGCCAGGCCACACTGAAAGGGCATTAAACCTTTTCCAAAACATTGTAATTGGACTGATGGGCAAACTTTTAGGCTGGACTTGGCATTATTCAGCTTTCTTTGTGTTTTCTGAGAGCAAAGAAATATGCTTTCATATTTCATAATGAATATTTCCATTAATATTTCCAACCCCACTATGCAGAGTACCCTCTCTAGCAGGGCAGTTTTTGTGGCACACCAGCCTCTCTCTCACCAGTGGCTGGCTCTGACAGGTGAATGAGGGGTTTCCATCAGAGAACCTGAGCACAACTCCCAAACACTGAGGCTTCTAGGAAAGTCTGGACTTGGTAGCAAATATTACAGTATGGGATTATTTATATTTAACATAAATACATCAGTGATGCACAGGAATGAGACTGTATGTTTAAAGAGCCGTTTAGGGAAGTGTTCTTTAAACACTTAAAAAGCATTGGCTCTTCTCTGGAGGGAGAGAAAAAACACATTAGAAAATAATCCTGATTGCTTCACCATTGATACAAAAAATCTTCCTAGATAACAACCTCTTAATTTTAATTATTACTCTTATTTTCATTCAATGTTATAGCCATGTTGGAGCTTCAAAATAATTTGGTTTAAATTTCCTAAGAAAATATGAATCTACAGCACAACCCTCTTGTAATGGATGTGATTTTTTACATGCTTCTGGTCTCTTTAATGTTCTTTAAATAATTTTATCTACTTCTATTCCCAATCAAAATTTTTGGATCAAAGTAGAATTGATTACTACTGAAAAGAACATAATTATTCATCTGAGTRTTTTACAATAGGTGTTGTCTTATAAGGTTCTGTAATTCCAAAAATTTTGTGTCACTAAGACTTTAAGGAGAGTCTCTTCCATCTGGCACAGTTTGCAAATAGCCCCACTGAGTTCAGCATGCAGCATTTTCCCCATGTATAACCTTATCAAGYTTATCATGCTGGTTAGTAAAGTATTAAATGCAAAGCTTGTGACTTATATGGCAAAAAAAGGAAAAAAACAAACCAAAAGCAGCTATGAAAATTAAATACCTAGTTTACTGACAAGAGGAACACTGAAAGCCTCCTGGAGCTGTTAAAGTTATAGAAGATAAGGACATTTTTATTTTGAAGTAACTTATTCGAGGCRTGCTTGTAATGCTGTAGGCTGGAATTTTCAAAGCAGCACAGAGAAGTCAGACACCAGACTCTCACTGCATTTCAGTAGGGTGATCTAAAGAAATGAGTTTGAGAATATTTCTGGAAAATGGAGATTCACTGGGTCTAGAGGGAATAATTCTGACAGCGTCTGAACATCCTTTTAACAGGGAAGAAGAACCAGGGTACTTGCAATTTGGAAATTCCTCTTACAGTGCAGGCTGCTGGTTTCCTGCTCCTCTTCTGGAGACTGGCAGGAGGGCACTGACTTAATCTTTTATAYCCCCCACATCTTTTCTTCATTTCATTCCAGAGGAAGTGACCCACAACAGCAGCCAGGGACCAGGTTACCTTGRTTATTTGTTTCACTTGGGCTGAGATGCTGTGTGCTATTTTTAGAGGAATTAGTGGATAAACAGGAGAGGATGGAGGGTATTTTTGTTTTACAGAATATGCATATGAGAGACAGAGAAGAGTTATCTGGAAACAGATTGCATTTTCTTCCCTGCTTATCTTAGGACTCRCTGTCTGGATGTAGTTTTCTGTCTCTTCTTCCATTAACAGTAAGTTATCAGATGTTATAAGAGGTTGCAGGTGGGGCTGCACAAGACCAGTGGTGCCTTTTTTCCATAGAGAAAAGGGATATGCTGTGCTCTCACTGAACACTACCAGCTTTTTTCAGACAAGAAATCAGTATATACAGAATAATAAAAACTTCTGCTTTGATGTGCAGCAGTTGGGTTTTTCCCCTCAAAGTGTGCTTTTGCTGTTGGTCATAGCACCCATCTCACTGAAACTCTGACTGCAGTGTTCTGTTATGATCTATTAAAACCTACAGCAATCTTCCAGACATTTAAAGTGCATTTCCTCATTTAAAAAACCCTCCAAAACTTATCTGTGCATCTGTTTCAAACAAGTTTTCTACCTAATAAAATGTGTGTAAAAAGCAGAAAAACTGTTTTATCCCAACAGTTTCTTATTTTGCTTTGTGAGGCCACCCTTGTCCCGTTCTGCCACACGACAAAAATACAATAGGTCAGGTTCTACTGTCAGGATGCTTTTCTTGGGTGGGCTGGGCGTTATATGTTCCACAGAGATTTATTTTTTTTTCCTGGTGGCTGAATGGAAGCCAGGATGTTATTGTATCACTTCATTTCATATCAAATTACACTGTCACATAATGATGTAATTGCAGAACGCAAGCAGATGCAAATGTTATAGTGCACTAAAATGTCACAACTGAGAACGCTGCTTGTGGTTTCATTTCAAAGTTTGAAACTTTGTAACACAGTTGGAATATGAGTTTCAGCATGTCTGCACTCGTTTGCAATCAATGTGGGGTTCTTTTTTATGTTTTGGAATTAAGAAAATAATTGTAGGCATCAGTACCCCAAGTGTCAAAAATACTGGTGAGGTCTCTATGCCAAGAGTTGGAGTGTGCTCCTCAGAGAGGACTGGTTTGGGCTGGGGGAATTTCCCAATGGCAATGAGAGAAAATGTCATTGAGTAACTTCCAAAATGCACTTTGCATCCAGCAAATCACTGCAGCACAAMCTGCATTTTCATCAGTCAAATTGACCGTTATTGGAAAAGAAAAATGTGGTGCATTATGAAAAATTAATTTGTGTGAAATGCAAAGCTATAAAGAGAATTTTTACTWAGTTTTTCTTGAAAGTCTATAGAAAGAAAACTGAAAAAAACCAAATTTTCTTTCAAAAAAGAGCCCCCTAAATTCCTTTTTACAGTTTAAGTGTTAAGACTTAAACTAATACTTCCTTTTAATTGTTCTTCCGAATGGTTTCTTTTAATTGATGTGACTGCAAGTGAAAAACCTTTGAATTTACAGATATTTTAAAGGATATGATCTCTTTAAATTTTTCTCTCACCATCCTGTCTGCATTCATTACAGGCAAATCAATGAAAATTGATAAACCCATGATGGAAAAAAGGAATGTATTTGTATTCATTACAGGGGATCGGAGATAATAATAAAATGAAATGTTGTTATAGTGAGATATAAACCCAACCTAAGGAATTGTTCAATATGTGAATAGCAAGATACATTTCATTACTGTGATATGGAGCAGCTTGATAGAGGAAGCCAATAATTTAAAAAGTCTTGAGCACAGGGTTATGCTGACTATCCAGTTCAATACGTTAATTGACAATAAATCCTGCTTGCCTATAAAAAGCACTTGACTAGTCATTTTCAAGATGGTCATGATTTTTTATGATGCGGAACTTTTAATTTACAGGGATGATAAAAATAGATTTACTTTCAGCCACTTGTATTTGATTTAATTACCTAATCAACTATAAATCATCTACTATTGAAAAAGTAATTTAACAGAGATGATATTTTGTCGTCATTTTTTTCTTAAGTAGGAGAGAGTCTTTTGTAAAGGAAGGTGAAATAGGCTTTAGAGGAATTAAAAAATTCTGTCCTTTTTGGGGAAGGGTAAGTTCAGGGTCAAGAARTTCTGATTTAATGAGTTTTGGAAAGACTTGTTTGTGGTTGCCTAATGTCCTGTTGAGAAAGCAGAGAGTAAAAAGCTCTCTCACAAAAACTGRCTGATTACATGAAGAAATCTAAACAACTAAAAGAACATGGAGATTAAGAAAAGCCCACTGTGATATTTGAAGAGAGAATTGTGAGGTTTTAGARAGAAAAGGTAACTATTTGGTTTTCCATGWGCAGACACTTGTATTAAAGAGGCCAACTATATCCTGGGGTGAAAATATTTCATTCAAATATTTCATATTTACTTCTAAAGTTTATCATGAAAAAYATTGTGAATGTCATAAATGCCATTAACCAGAAAGTGGCTATGACATCCCCAAAAACCAGTTTATATAGTGCTGATAGTGCTTGAGAKAAAGAGCTGTCCAGATAAAAAGTTTTTGGAGTATATTCAGGAATTTTTGGTCAAATGAATAACAGGTGATCATAAAGTAAGAATTCATTGTAAAGTTTCTGCTGTTTGGTGTTCTTGTTTGAGGTTATTTTAAAAACAGATAAGCACCCAAATTCCCACAAACTTATCTCCAAAATGTGTAAGGGGTGGTGAGAGGAAAAYGAAATGTACATAGAAAGAGAGAAAAAAAAATAGTGTGATAGTGTGGGATCATAAAAATAATAAAAGTTAAGAAGGTAGAGGAAGTAAAGATAGGAGCATTCATGCCATTAACATTATGGATGAAGAAAAATCAATGCTAGAAAATATCTCCTGGAGAATTCGGGTCACTTTATGAGATGGGAATAAAGCCAGCTTCTATAATAAGGGTGAAAGAATAATGTGCAATAATGAAAACCAAGCTGGAAAGTGGAGATTTGAGACTGAATTACCCTGATAGCTAGAAGGCTTTATTAAATTTAAGGAAATAAACAGAAAGAAAAGTATGTATGTTAATAAAAATGTGTATTTTTGTTATGGGTAACAACAGATTTTAAACAAACTGAAAAAAAGGGTACATTACAAATCCTTGAGCTCTTTCCAAGGAGAGCTTAGGAACTTTGCATTTTAATTTTCACAAAGTTTTATTCTGGGAAGTGCAGAGTCTAATTCASAACCAATATGAAATTAAATCTGCCTTCACAAAATTGCTCAGTATTACTGTAGGTAAATGAAAATTGCCATATTGAGTTAGACTGGAATTCTTTTATCAGACGAGGTGCTTGGAAGGCAATAGAAGGAGCCCTGAATAGGATAATTAGGATATGGCTTGCCTACACAAAAATGTTGTTCTTTCCTACTCAGTGAGAGGTTGGGTTACGGAGATCTGAAGATTATGTTCTCTCCAACTGCTCAGGACTTCTTTTGAACCCCTCTTTTACTCAACTGAGTGGTAGAATTCACGGGATTTTAGATCATTAATTTAGTACATCTACTTCTGTATTCAGCCAGGGATGAGCTTGTGAATTACCAGGACTGTATCAGCTCCCAGCACCSTATTTTTGGTTTGGGTCTGGATGTTCTGAGAACAGACTGATGATGGTTTGTGTTAGTTGATTGTGTGGCCTTGCTCAGTGTAAGAAATTCTAAAAGAAGCTGTCCTGATGTCCTGCCTTGTGYCTGCTGCTCAGAAATGGACATGAGCCCAGCCTGGCAGGAGGTGATGGCCCAAACTGCAGTCACAGGAGACATTTCCATGCAGAACACAGGTGGAGATGGTGACTGAAGTGGCCAGGATGCATCTGGGAATTGTGGCTRATCTGGATGTGTCAGAAACAGCCTTCTATCGACAGGGTTATCTACTGTGATGGCACACATGGCATTTTCTTGGGCTGGAATCCTAAATACATCCATGGAAGTGTTCCAGGCCAGGCTGGACAGAGCTCTGAATAACCTGGGCTAGTGAAAGGTGTCMCTGCCCATGGCAGGGGGATGGAATGAGATGATCTGAGTGTCCCTTCCAACCCAAWCCATTCTGGGATTCATAATTCTATGACATAGAATTTTTGGGCAMGATGATACTAACAGGAAACTGAAAAGGCTTTTCTGTTGTAGTTGTGTCTAGTTACTGCACATGTAGTTCTTTTACTCCTGTGTGCTTAGCAATTATTCTAGTATCTATATCTATATCTATTGGTTTGCTCCAGGAATGCTCAGGTTTATGAACTGGCCATGCATGAAGTCCATTTGATGAACATACAGACCAGCCATTAAGTTTCTGAGTATTTCCTAGGGATAAAAAAAAAAATTATTGAGTCTCCAGAATTGTTCTTTTCAGTGGCAGATAAATGCTCCTTTGGCCTAGGAGGTCACCTGGATAACAGAAGTCTAAACAAAATGTTGTGCCTCTGCCAAGTCCTGCCAGATTTTCGGTGTGGAATTTAAACAGAGCAAGCAGCCCCAGAATAAACATAATGATGAGCAGTCTGCATGGTGTCACCACCCTCTGAAATACTGAAGAGTTGTCTATTCCCTGATTTATTTGGCTTTCATGGCAAGGTTTTGGTTCTGGGGGAGCTCCAGGGGTGCCTTCAGTGCGGAGCTGCCAGAGGCTTCCCTGGCACCCACAGCACCAGTGCCAGGGGCTCCAGGATGGAGCTGCCCAGCAGTGAAGGTGGCAGTGCCCCTGGGATAAGAGATGAAAACCCTGGCAGCTGCAGGAGAGAGCAAGTCAGAGCAGGAGGAGGAGGAGGAGGAGGATGTGCAGCCCATGGTAAAGTCCCTGGTCCAGCTGGGGTCAAGCCACYGCCCACAAGGACACACTGGGCTTGCAGAAACACAGGTGATGTTTCCAAGTATCTCTAAAGGTGACAGGGTCTACTCTACAATTAACTGGCAGAAAGGAAGGGACAATGTGGCCTCTTTTGGTGGTTCAGACTGTTACCTGCATTCATTGCCTGGTTTATCCCTTRCTTCCCTGGGAGCTCTTCACAAAAACCCCAGAACAGCCAAAGAGTTTGTTTTACACCAATCATCCTTAGTGCATAACAACTCTGCCAGTAATTAGGATACATCTCTGAAAGGTAAAGGATACAGAAATGCAGTGCACTGAAGGAAGCAGGAATGGGGTTGCCATGGGAAGAGAGCAGAAATTTTTCATGTTCACACTACTCTGATTGAGAGTTTGATGCTATCACAGGCACATTTTCACCAACCACCTTTAGGATTCATGTCCATTAATATTTCTGGAAGCTTTGCTAAGTTTCCCTKTCCTGACCCCGGAGCWSAGAGCAGCTGCTGCCTGTCCAGGRRCAGGGACAGGGACAGGGCCAGAGCCTGGGAGGAGCAGCTACAGAGTTCCCATGGCAACAGGAACTCCAGCAACACTCCCAGAAGTTCCTTCCCTTTCAGTATTTGCTTTGCATTTCTCTACTTTATCAGGCTAAATGTTTTAAAGACAAAACATTGATTAAATTAATCCTGTTTGAATTACTTTGGAAAGGAAGAATAGTAGAAAACAGCAGAAGAGAGAACATATGCCACAACTTTGGTGATTGGTTGTTCTGATGTATGCAAAGGGAAACATGCTTATATTTRTATTTTTTTGTGTAAAATTTGGCCTTGAAATAGTCTCTTTCTCCACAAATGTGCTTTGATAAATGCTATTGAAGTGAATTTTATAGCCTATAAAACTGCTGTTGTTGGGGCAAAATAGTGTAATTCATAACAGCATATCTGAGTCCTCCATTTTTGAGGTATTTCCACTGAGAATTCAATTTTTTCCCCAATGTTCAAGGATCACTACTCAAAGTTACACCAGAGCTAAGACAGTAATTTATATTTAGCTTAATTTCTGCCTTTCCCCCATCACAATCTTACCACAGGTATCCCCATCACACATCATCAGGCAGAAGTACTACAGAGGGGCTTGAGTTTCCTTGAATAAATGCAGGTCACAACATTTTCATCTTTCTAACTGTCTGCTTCCAGGAATTAGGTCCTCAAAATGCATTTTGCTCCCAGATAAGGGCTGTGAATGAAGTTGAGCTTCAGCTTCTACCATAGAGTCAAGACAGAATTTTGCTATGAGTTTTTCTGAGAAGGACTGAGTCTGTTCCAAATACCCGATTTTAGACTGAACTAGGTGTGAAATGAGATAACTGCTATTTGTTCTAATATAATAAATAACAGAGCTGYTTTTTGGAGTTATTTGTTTGGTTGTTTTTTTTGGGGGGGGGGTTAGGTTTGTTTGTTTTTTTTTTAAAGACGTAAGAAACTGTCAGAATTATTTAGGAGCTGTYGGTACTAGGGTAGAAAGAAAGGTCCTGTTCATTATTGTAAAAAGACACTGACTGCCTTTAAATAAACTCAGTCCTTCCTAAAGGCACTAAAGTAAAGGCTATAACTTCTTTCTGTTATTACTGCAACTCCAAGAATAAATTGGGAATTGACCCAGACAGCAATTCCTTTTGTTTTAACCTTTTAGACCCTAAAAGTGTGTGTCTTTTTCTCTCACTCCACGTTTGCCAAAAGTAGTGATTTATTATTTTCCACATAACGATCAGGACGTTCTCTGAACAATCATTTAGGTTTCTTAGAKTCCCTAATTCCCTCTCCCAGAGCGAGTCTGTGCGCCACATCTGTAGTGCTCCTAATGAGTTGCTAATGAGGTTTGCAAATGAGGAGGCGCAGACARTGAGGTGGTGGCGATGGGAGGCGGATCTGGAGCAGGTTTGGTGAGCGAGCAAGGATTTGGCATCGTGAGAGTTCAGCGATTGCCTCACCCCCTGCGCTTCTCCCGGTGCAGCCGCAGTGCCCGGAGCTTTGGGAGGATAAGGAGCATTCCTGGCTCTGAGTTATTCCACCGGCACCGCTCTGGGGACCCTGCGTATGATTTATTAAAATATGGATATTGATCTAGTACCAATATCCAACTATGACAGACAAAAACTCTCTAACAGTTTAAAGTTAGACAGTGTGTGTTTATTACGACACCGAGCAGTGCGGGATAGTTCCCAAAGACACACCTCAATTTACAGGTGATTCCAAAAGCCTTTTATCTATACAGGTATTGAATACTCAAAATACAAATACATATTCATAGCTTTGGCACATCCCATTCCCCGCTTCRTATGTTAATTAGTTCAAAAGCCATTAAGCATGCGTGGTTTGTTCCTTGAAATGGGTCGGTGGTCTTTTTCGTGGGGAGGGGTCTTAAAATGATGAAGTAAATGAAGTCTTCCTCGTTCTGACCTTTCTACCTTTTCAATGCAATTATGACAAATGARCCCTTGGTAGGACTCCAGCTCCCCGTTTTCAATGACTTTCTTGGACATGGGAGTCCCACAACTGTCTTATGTTCCTAAAGCCATTTATCAGTTTCTATATTCTTCATTATAAACACAGCTAACCAAACATTGTGTTGACAAGCAATCAGTTATTAGTTAACTACTAACTCTTAACTTCATCAAGGCCTATCCATTTATTTTACCTCTAATAAAGCTTGTCTTCTACCTAAAATCTTAGCTCCTCTAAAATCTCTAAATTCCTTAAAGTTTATGTTTCACCTAGACCAGGAGTTCCTACAGGTTACATTCCTGAGTTCTGAAAAGAGAAAACAAAGCCCTCACCCAGGAGTGTGAGAATGCCTGATTTAACAAAATTAGTCTCACATTCAAAACTGATGAGGATCACATTTTGAATTGGGAACAGATGGAGAAGTGCTGAGCTTTGCCTCAGTGTCTATAATGCTTCTTATGCAAGAATGTGTTTTTATTTCTTATCATAGTTCACTTGAGTCTTATCATTCTGGTAAGATCCCCCATAAACAAAACAAGGCAGTTCTGGAGTTTACAGTGTCTACTGATRGCCTCCTCTGAAAAACAGCAAGCCTGACTCTGTTCAAATGAAATATGAGCTAATTAAGATGAAAGTATTTCATGCTTTTCATTACTTATTTTGGTTAGTCCAAGTCATTTAACCCACTAAATCTGAGTTATCTTTTACACTAAAATTGTGAAAGGTAGTGTAAGAGAATATGTTAGCTGGTGAATTCCCAACTTCTCAAGAAAAGAGCAAATCTGAAGGGCTTTAGGAGTAAGGAGCTGGTGCACTTGTGCTAATTACCTGGTTTGTATTGCCATTGTGGATCAAATTAACCTTTTGGTGTGTGTCTCCTATGTAAAATGTGGAAGCTACATTACTGTGGGAGCAGTGCATGGTCTGTAGTCATTACAGAACATGGCCACAGACCATTATTCAACATTGCTGCAAGTTAAGAACTAATTTTAATATGCTTTTCCTTACTGCTTAAGCTGCTTACTTACCAAGTTCAATATTCTTTCTAAAAGAGAATCTTTATTTGTGAAAGTATTTATACAAAGAATACTGGTATTATTTTATAGTGATTTTCTAAAGAACTAGACAAGTCTATTTGAAGCTTTTCTTTGGTATTAACTAGATATTTTATCATAAGTGAGCAAGGCATTTCTGGTTCACTAGTCTTTTTTGCATTCCTGAATGCACTTCAGCCTCATTCACAGTTCAAGTCTATATAATCCTTATGCCTTTCATACTTTTAAATCCTCCACAGTGTTTTCTGTATATCTGACTCTGCTAATATCCACAGGACTTGGTTCTTAAAGCACTGTCCCGAGCTGGTGTAATTCTGCTCTCAGGGTGAAATACACTATTTCACCAATCTCTTCACTGCTCATAAGCAATGTTTTTGTTCATGTCAAGGTCCCCCTGACATCAATTGTACCCTTTGAAACCCCAAATCCATTGGTTCCAGTGAAAGTATGAACTGTAGTCTGGCCAATTATTTATTCTTTTTCTGAACACAGGTTATGAACCTGCTGCCCAGTTTTCTTGATCTAAGCCTGATGTCACTTCGTTGTTTGCTGCTTTCTTCCTTCCRATATTTCCTCTTTGAACTTTAAATGAAAAAGGATTTCTTGGGGTGTAAATATGCAAGCAAGCATGATAAAGGCCAGTTGGGTTGTAAATTAGGTTCTGGATAGGTAAAGGTTTATCTGTCACTGCTCCAGGATAACTTCACATATTTCACATTACACAGCTGCACCATGCATGAGAACAGCTGGATTTGTTGGGAATGATGGAGCATTCTCTTCCACRGTGCTTGGTGTATATACTGACTGTGATAAAGTGTGATTGTAGCTACAGAAAAGGCTTCTGTAGCTGARTACCTATCTCAGACAAATTGTGAATGTTTACCAAGTCCCTCTCTTCACAAGCTGGTTTGCAATTTTTCATGCAGTGTAGGATAATGCATTAGGAAGGCCATGGCATTACATTAGGCACAAATGTACATTTACAAAATGTATTGCAAGGCACTTTGCAAGGGTTTGGGCTGCTGCAGAGCAGCCTTGTGGTGTATCAGCTGCTTTGCAGCCATGGCAAATGAAACTGGGAGGTCAGGATGATCTGCAGTGGGTTGCTAAAGCAATTGCAGAACAAAGCTGTGTGCTCTGCTCTGCTCTCACAGCTCAGGGTGTCTGCCTGTTCTGTCAGCTCCCTTTGCTTGCTTTGCCATTTATTTTAGCAAAAACCTGTTCAGCTTCAGGGAGCACCCTCCGAAAGCAGCCAGMTCTCCTCTTTTGCTATGCAGAATGTTCAGCAAATCTGTTACCCTCCATCTCTCACCCAAATACAAAATTCCCTCTCTGAGGTTAGAACGTTGTGTCAAAGCAGGAAAGCCTCAACTAGATTGATTCATAAAGCTAAAAAGAAGACATCTCCTGCCTAGGCTCTGAGCARCAGCTGTGTTCTGGGGCTGTGCTATTCCAACCCTGAAAGCACAGGGAGCTTTCAAATTCACAAATTTTTCAGTGTTATCTGCACATCACCTTTCCAACCAAGGAACCAGAATATTTTAGCATGCTCTCAARGCTGTTATGTTCAAAGACATTTTTTTGTGATTTTTATCTGCTTACTTAGGGAGTTTTTTGGTTTTTTTTCTGGGGTTTTCAGTCTGGCATTGACTATGCTGATAGAACTCTGCATTGGCATATACCTGCTAACCTCTACTGTCTAATTCCTCTTTCTTTGAAATTACTTTTGCAGTTTTTATTATATTTATTTAAAGAACTTTATAGTTTCAGGGTTATTTGACTTACAAGTGTACCCCAGGTCTTCTCCTCCATCCTCCCACAGCAAGGACTGATGGCTAAGCTCAGCAGGCTGTGGTTTTGTGGAATCATTTTGTTTTCACATGGAGGGTGTGGGATGGTGAGCTTTCATGGACTTGCTTGGTATCAGGACTAAAATCATGTGGACTGTTATTAAAATAATCAAGAAACGCTCAGGTTTTGCACACCTTGAAGCTGTTGTGCTGTGTGAGTCAGATGAGCAGCATCAGACACTGGCTCAGTCTGTGTTTGGATTTCAGGATGGGAAGGGCCCTGCAGCTTTGTAAGGTCCAAGATGCTTTATGGGAACATGATCTCAAAASCCATGATGAACAGAAGATGTTGGAGTGTTTGCAAGAATGGAACCAACTTAGGCAGCAGCTCTGAGAGTCAGTGCTGTGTTCAGTCAGCTATCACAGCACAAATCTTGTCAGAACCTTTCCATCCATATTTCTAAGTCTTTGTCAAAATGCAGGAACTTTTTCCTGTACAGATATCTGTATATGACAGTAGAGAGAAGTGGAAAAAAGCAGRAATGTCATGCCATTATTTGGAAGCTTGCTAAAACTCTCTTTATATTGCAAAGTATTCAGCAAAAATTAATCTTTCTGCTATGATTAGTTTTGTCATTAAGTAAATGAAACTGTTTTGGCTTTAGGTTTTAAAACTAAAGCAGGAATAATTTTTCTCCTCTCCCACATAGCAACTGAAATCAATACAAATGTTTCTAACCAAACTGCCCTGACTCATTCTTGCCCTTACCCCTTCRGCCTTTCCCTGAGGTACCTTCAGTCAGCTGAAAGGCAAGAAATAACTGGAGAGAGCAGAATAAAGAGTCACACAGCCTTTTTCTCCTCTCTGTTCCTATATACTGTGTTCTTGTGATAATATTTYTACATTTACTTATCTGAAGATTGCCCTCTGCTGCATTAGCCATTCAGTGAAAATTGAAATATTTGAGCTGGCTGTTGCTACTTTATGAAAACTTTGGGTTTAGTTAGTTTATTTTCCAGACCATTGAAAGGAATCAGTGAAGAACACACTTTTATTCAGGTGAACAGCACGCTAATTTTGTTTTAGGCTTTGGGGAACTTCAGATTATAACTTTGTAACTATACTGGAATTGAGCTAAGAAGGGCATGCAATAAAATATCTTAATTGCCCTACATTTTCAGGCAGTAGCTTGATCATGTGTTTGTGTATTACCTTCTTTTTAACAGCCACTTGCTGCAGGAGAGACATATTTGTTTTATAAGCCACCTGTACAAATGCAAGGCTATTAAATTGCCTTCTGTGGAGAGTATGTCATGTTTAGATTCCAAACACAGGGAGTGKGGTTTGAAATGGGTTCTTCATCCATAACTCTGTGTTTTTTCAAGCCTGTGTGAAGCTCCCACAGCACAGTGTGACAAACATGAGAGCAGCTGCTCCTCACTTCTGTCTYAGCTCTGGAGCCATGGAGGGYTTCCCCAGGACTGCTCCCAGCTGGAAATCGAGRTTGGGAGTGGAGAGGAGCAGAGTCCTTTCTTGCCCCTGTTCTGTCTTGCAGGAACATGGTGGCAGGAGAAAATCAGCTTTCCCTGCTTAGATTGGGAAACTCAGTGCATGGCTCAGTAACAGAGGCTGCTCCTGGAATTAAAGGAGGTGTGTTTCTGAGTCTGGCTGGAGTCCTAATGGTGCTGGAAGTCAGCAGTAATATATGGGTGCAGCTACATGCCTGATCCCTCAACTGCAACASTCAAGCATTTGGCTTTTCCCTAAAATATCTCAAGATAATATTTTCAGTATTGATTACATTAATCTGCAGTTAGCTTTCTCCTGTGGTCYAGTAAATCCTGAATCTGCCATTCTGTCTCATAAAGTATTGCAGAAAGTCTGGGAAGATGAGGAATTTTTACTTTTAGAGAAACAGTGTATATATTCTCTTATTATTTTTTAATATATACCATTATTTGTAATTATATACATAATGAATGCTATAAAGAAGTGTCAGTATGGAGCACATTCTTTTATGGTTATTGCAGTTATATTTTCTGCTGAAAACCAGCCATCTATGGTGCAATGCAAATGCTTTTGCAAAGCTCACTACTGGTAATTCATGAGAAAAAAAAATTAATCCTTGAATGCTTTCACTTTGGCCAGATCTTTCTGTGGTTTCCAGACTTTAAAGGCAGCCAGATTTAACCAGTGGATGATGACAATGAGCAAAGTGGGGTGGGAAATGTTATCAGTGACATGACTGGTGTGCTCTGAGGCTAACATCAGCTTTTTATGTATAATCTGATAGCAGACACRGCATCAGAGCACTTACACAAGTGGAGAGTTCAAGGAGTAGAAAGTGCTGGATTCCAGATCACTGCAAAGCAGCTCACACAGAAATTAGGGAGCTAAAGCAAATCAAGCACATTAAAGTACTTCAACTATAGAGTAACAAAAGTGTCCATCAGGATTCCAGTGTGCTTCTTGAATAAGATAGGGTGAATTTAATGAGTGACTTCAAGGAGTAATAGGATAGTTACGTCCTGAAAGTGAATGGAGATTAATTCAGAATCTGGAATTACAGGAGTTGTAGGAATTAACAATCAGCTGCATAAAAAAAGAATCATCTGCAGTAGATGAAGAGACCATTAGTTCTTTGAAAATGTCTGGTATCTGAGAAGACTGTTAACAAGGAGACCTTATTAGAAATGATTTTTTTCTCGTGAGCAGCAGAAAACGAAGTCTGGTTTCCTACAATTATTTTGCATCTTAAATCCCTTGCATGTCTCTATTACAAACCCTCTTCACATGTGCATTTCCCTTTTTTAACTTCCTTCTCCAGTTCCTTCCAGCAGTGCCCTGTCCACCCCCTACTTCCCCCAGGCACTGCTTGTGTTCCCAGTGTTTCCCCTGCAGTCAGTCCCTGTCTGTGCTCCTGCCATGCCCCCACACCTCTGTCCAGTGTTGGGGTCAGTGTTTGGGGAAAGCTGCCTGGCTATTGATTGGGATCCAGCTGCTCCTGACAAAGATGAACTGCCCTGTCTCTGCTCTGACAGGATGGAGCAAGGTCTGTGTTCTCTGCCCAGGTGACAGGCCTGGCTAAAGCTGGTCAGGGAGGTGCTGGAAGTACAGGGATTATCTGAGAGAGAGCCACAGCTCAGGGGCACACGGTGTCACTGATCAAAAACTGCCCTTTGCCAGGGAAACTCTGCTCCACGTCCTGGGGCCAAGCAGCACCTCAAACCTGAAACAGGACATGGGTAACCAGGGCCTGTGATTTATTAAAATATGGATATTGATCTAGTA
>CADDXX010000142.1:490920-515159 GCA_902810485.1 Alauda arvensis
CTCTAATAAAGCTTGTCTTCTACCTAAAATCTTAGCTCCTCTAAAATCTTTAAATTTCCTAAAGTTTATGTTTCAAAATGCATCAGTGTGGGATGACAAGAAACAGAGAAAGCCTGTCTCAATTCAGCCATCCACTGACTTCTGATTCTGTGTACAGCCTTCTTAGTTTCTGAAGTGCACTTAGCCCTCTGACAGCCAACATTGCAGTCTCCTGACTGAAAACAGACCTGTTATCCTCTCTGAGCTACATTTACACAAATTCTTGTTTTCCTAATGTGAGCATCCTTTGGYATTTGTCACTGGTTTAAACTGGCATTGCTTTTTCATCTCTAAGTACTGCAAAAAATTGAAATTTGTAAGACAGGCACGTGAATACCATGCTGTGTTCCTTCTAGGTAGCCAARTGCCCTTAATTCTTTTAAATGTGGGGGGAAATTGGGTTTTATGAGGATGATTACATTAATATTTACAAAATAAGTGAGTTTAGAAAGTTCTGTTTTRCCAGTGCTAGGAGTTAAATAATGAGAAAAGATCCAGATTTTTCAMGTAGAGAGTCTTTGACCCACTTACTTCCATGGCAAGCAATCACCTCTAGAAATACTTCTAACCTTCCTTTAAAGCTGCAGGAAAAAAGGGTAAGTGGTTTAAAGCATTTGATGTATAAAGTAAAACATTCATTGTAGCAAGGTCCCTTATTCCCTTTCCCTTTTAGCAGCAGATTTTGTTTTAAAAAAACACACACCTTTTTACTCCTTTTTTTTTTTTTTTTTAGTTGCATCAGTGATGGTATTATCTGCTCTTTTCTGGGGAAAAATGAAAAAATAACTCGATAGTGGCTCACAGGTGCTGCTCCTGGTAGAACTGAGTGTTGCTTCCTTGAGGAGAGGATGAGAAATGCTCAGAGGAGTGGGGAAGAGGAGCAGGGCAGGGTGAGAGCAGGTTCTGCTGCTGGCCTGGGTGCTTGCTCCCAGCCTCCCTGGCAGGATCTGCAAAGGGGAAGCTGCTCTGTTTGCCAGCAGGAATTCCTCCTGGCACTGCTGGGGCCTCCCTGGATTTTTCCAGCCCAAGCAGGGTGCTGGAGCTGTCAGCTTTGCCTGCATGCCTGTGGAACCCTTGCTCCTCACCTCGTATCACTGCGCAGGCAAACGCAGTTAAACTGCAAAATGTCACCATTACCAGGCTCCGCTCCTTGCAGGCTGGTTTTATGCTCTGTCTTCATTTGGAAAATGCTTTGCTGGCAGATATATATTTCTCTCCATAAAGCATTCCCAGCAATCTGAAAAATAACAGTTTGATCCATGGTGCTGTGTCTAGCTGACAGTGCAAAGAGGAGATTCTGCCACGTGTTCATGCACTATGCATGAAATGCAATTACTCAGCCCTGAATGTGATCAGGGCATTAGGCTCCTCGTGTGAAATATTCCCTTGTATCCCCAGTGATCCCCAGGGTCTTGTTTGATAACTTAGAAAGCAAGAGGAAGGAAGGAGAGCATCTTTCAAATAGGTTTGTCACAAAGGGTTAAACAAAAAGCTGATTTGCCAGGCTGCAAACGGGTGAAGGGATTTACAGTAATATTTAAAGGCAGCGGAGAAAATGTAGGGAAATGTGAAATCATGTAAAACCAGAACAACCCTAGAGGAATAATAATATTCAGAAAGTCACAGTGAGTACAAAACACTGGTTTGGGTTTTTTCCCCCTTTCAAAGCCAAGGAAACTGGCTGGGAACTGGGTACCCCAAAGGCTCCTTCCTACTGCATAATCATTCAGATAAGAGTTTGAAAAAAAATCCCACCCATAATCTCCGCATGAGAGCTCAGTATTCAACAGCCCCTCCAACAAAARCTAGAGGATGTCAGGTGTTCTGACTCCTGGGTCTGTTGGGTCTGATTTCAGATGAATGGAATGAGCACAAAGCAGAGGCAGAGCCCTGCCCTTCATGCAGGAGCTGTTCTGGTTCATCCTGCCCTGCTGCATCCCGAGCTCCTCACCCACAGCCAGCCAGCAGCTGCCTCTGCCTGTGCAATGGTCACTATGCACCAGCCTTCTCTACCAGCATGTCTTTTGCAATTGGAAAGGCAGATAAATTTAATAGCAAACTCTTTGGCTAGCATCATAACACAGTTTGCTCCTCTAATAAATACTGAGTTCATCTAAACATACTATTTTCAGCAATTCTGAAAAAAAAATAAATAAATCAGAGAGAGTCTTTTTCTGTGCCAGGTAGATTAAAATGTCAGCCAAATGGAATGCTCAGTAATAGCACCAGAAAATGCACATGGGTAAAGCAAATCATGGCAAACACAACCAAATTATGCTCTGTAAACTAAATTTTGGATCCTAGATGCTGGGAAAAAAATCTGATTTTAGCAGTATCATAARCAAATTTCAGGTTTAAGAAGAAATATGTCAGTATAGTTATTGTCAGTTTTAATATGTTAACCAGTAGGTTCTTCAGATCCAGGTCAATAAATGAACTGTAATAAAACTGTGGTGTKCATGCCAGTTGGAGCATTAAGGATAGAGACTGCAAATCCTTRAAAACAGTGCCTGCCCAACTAAAATATTATCAATACCTCAACATCAGCAATAGGACAGACTGAAAAGTTATCCATCATATTCTGATAACAAAAGAAGTTTTCAGATTAATACGTATTTTAACCTCATATTCGGCAACATATTGGATTTATATTGTTTGGGCTGACTCCTGTGAATATTCAGGCAAGTAAATTTAATGGCAGTAATGCTGCCTAAACAGTAAATTTTTAGTGACTATTAGAGAATGTTCATCAGAAAGTTAATGYGGAACTTGGAAGCCTGAGCGCTCACAGTGGAAACTGGCTGCCAAGAACTCTGCTCACCCAGAGGAGAATCAGAAACAATAGGACAGCAGACACTCATAATGTTCACTGTTGGTGCTCAATTAATAGACTAAAAATTGGAGAGAGTTTGGCAGATAAAGCAGGGGTGAATAAATTACAGAATTGTTACCTGCCAACAGGCAAAGAYGCAGAATGTGTTAAACAGTTTCCCACTGCAAAACATTCACACAGCACCATCCTGCACAGGGACAGCTCCTGTCCCCCCCTGCTGCAGCAGCCACAGCCAGCCCAGCCCCACAGCTGAACTTCACTTGAGCCAGCTCAGCTCCAAAGGCCCAGACTGAACCCAAAACCTCCCATCTGTAAAACGAGGCTCTGTAGGTCACGGTGCTCTTGATGAGGTTCTCAGAGGACAGTTGTCAGCCAGCACCACGAGTGGTTCCACAGTTATTCATGCTGGCAGCCTCAGCAAAAGGGCTGATGAATATGCAGACACAAGGCCTCCTTTAATTGTCCTTCCTGAGGTACATTGGAAATGAGGTGGCAGGGYGAGAGTCCTCTCTGCTGCTCTCCTTTGTGTGATTTATGCTGGGATGGAAATCATCATCTCTGCAGCTTTCAGTCCATAAACCCTGGCTGTCCTGGCCCTGGTGAGGTGAGAGTGCCTGCACGTGTGTGCTGAGGGGCTGGCAGCTGCTGCRCAGACCCTGCACATCTGGCATGCACACACCTGCACATCTGGGACAGGACATCAGGCCAGGTTCTGGGAGGTTTGGTCCAGTTTTCTCTGTCGTTATGAATGCACTGTTTTGAAATCCGTTCATGTATTTAGGATCCGTGAAATCAGGTGTGTAAATAACTTAAAAAATGTGGGGTTTAGTGTTTTTGCCTCTCCAGTTCCCAACTGAGGCAGTCCAGTGGGGTGGTCTGACCTCACACTTGTGCTGCCAGGCACCTGCTCTCCAAGGGGGTGCATGGATATCCAGGGGTTATCTGTGGGGATGTGTGGTGGCAGATCCATGGAAGAGGCTCATAAATAGAAAAAGTGAATCGTGTCTTGTTGTCAGAATGACACATCAGGTTTCTGCACCTGTGGCTATTATTTATGCAAAGGAAGTCAAGGAAACCACTCATCTGTTTTGGGGATCTAAGCTGAGTGTCAGGCACCTRTGGTCATTCCAACAGAAGTTTAAACAGAAC
The DNA here is from genome assembly GCA_902810485.1 of Alauda arvensis. Taxonomy (NCBI): domain Eukaryota; kingdom Metazoa; phylum Chordata; class Aves; order Passeriformes; family Alaudidae; genus Alauda; species Alauda arvensis. The sequence goes on from CADDXX010000142.1 coordinate 494,942, forward strand.
ACACAAATGAACATTTCTGAACGTTTCCAAATGTGCAAAAAGCCCAGAGCRGCCCTCAATCAGCCTCTGTGGACAGGACCTTGATGTGCCAGCCCCTGCAGAGGACAGTGACCAGCACACTGTTGGTGCTGACTGCAAAGCAGTGCCCTGGGCAAATGGAGCCTGCAAACAAAGAGCTGCTTTATTATTGTATAGTGTCAAAATTACTGTGCAGTCTGGGATGATAACCAAAAGTGCTATAATGGGTTTTCACTCTGTTTCCAGGGGTCAGTAATCATACCCTCTCTTTCTTTTTAATGCAATTTGTAAATGGCTCCATCCACTACTGCTGACATGCCACTTGTCCCTGCAGCACTAATGCTGCCATGCTGATAGTTCAAATTTTCTGGAAGTGGCCTTAACTCTTAGTGATTGACAAGAATTGCTGAGTTCCAGGAATGCCAGTTCAGCCTGGAAAGATGTAGAAGGAAAGAAAGAGAAGCTAYAGAAAACTTCTGAGAGAAGGTAAAACAAAATAAACAAACAAAACCCAAAACAAAAACACAAATACACACATCAAAAAAACCCCAAAACAACCCCAAACCCAAAAAAACCAAAACAAAAAAAACCCCAAAACAAAAACAAAAACCACCAACAAAAACAAACAAACAAGCAAACCCAAAAAATAATAAAAAAAAAGGCCAAAACCAAAGTTGGAATTAAGGAAAGGATGCTCTGCTGCTCAGATCTCACATTAGAACTGAAATCCAGCTGCAGGGTTTTTTGTAACCCTCATTCAGAGTTACCAGACAGATGAAACCCATGGAATCCATCAAGCAATATGAGGCACTCACCTGTAATATATTGAGATATATCTTACGTTGTGCTTCTCAAAGTAAAAACGTTCTCTGGAAATAAAAATACCAAAAAGAAATTGAAATCTTGGTATTTGTATTCTGAGACTCACTAGATTAACAGCATTTCATACCCATTGGACATTGAGCCTTTAAAATGCTAATGATCACAGGAGATATAAGGGAAGACAGGATCAGACCTAAATGATTTAGACTCTAAACCTGGTTTAATTCATGTCAGCAGGAAAACTTAGGCACACTTCAATGCACACTCAGCCAAACTGRGCTCCTCTCGTGGTGTTAGATTTGTATTCACAAGGTGTGCAGTTCTCTTTCCTTTGTCAGAAACTGAGACTATTTACAGCCTAAAGACTCAGCAKCTGTGATATTTCTGTCCTCATATGGGTCAATGCAATCTTAGTTTATTAAGATGAGTACAGGTTTAGCTCAAATGACATGTGTGCATCTGAGCTATTTAATAGATGCATATGCCTTTATATGAGCAGGTTTATAACTCTCTAAAACCAAGAGCAGAGCTGAAGAAAACGAGGGAACTTGAAATCATGCACTTTGTGAGCAGGGAGCTTTGTAACATGGGGTGTGGCACACGTCAGAGATCATCTCTGGAGAACTTCAGTGGTGGGTGATGCTGTTTGAGCTCCTTTATCTCCTTTATCAACCCCCACAAAGGCTGTGTGCTGGTTTGGAGCCCTGTGGGTTAAAGAATGGCTGGCAAGGCAGCTTGGAGTTCATTGTCACCGTGGGTTTGTCTCAGGAACACAGCCCCACTTTCCCCTTTCTCCGCTGTTTAATTGTTTGTTACTCAGAGGAACACTTCTATCTRACTTAGGCACTAAACATTTTAATATGCTGAAGGTTAACCACTGAAAAAAATGAAGTTTCTTTTTAATGAAAAAGGAAACCCATATCTKCTCCTCAGGAGGGCTTCTCTCCAACAGCTAACATGTATTAGCAATTATCCTTCAGAGGAAAAGCTGTCTAATTACTCTATTACCTCAAGTGCAGAGCACTCACCTGGGAAGCCACCAGATCAAGGTTCAGGTCCCATCACTGACTTTAATATTAATTTATGACTTGGCATGTGTGTCTGATAATCAAATAATGATCTCTTTTAGGGAGCCAAGATGGATGTAGATTGGATTTTGGAGACTCTTCTCCATCTGAAATAGCATCTCTCACAGTTTTCCAAACTGTTGTCTTAGGGTATGAGGTAGCAAAAGATGTTATTCAAGCTCTCTAATAAAAGTGAGTATAACATAATTTCAGAAGACATAAGCAAGAAAAAACTTGGAGTTTCTTCAGCTATTTGCATAAAATTTAGACAAGTGGTCTGGAAATTTGAGGTAATTTTTTTCTAACTGATCTCTATCTTATTAAAACCAGTCCTGTYTTCCTGCTCCATTTACAATGAAAGTTATTATGTGAAAGTGTTCTGCTGGCATTTGTTATTAGTTTACTCGGGAGTTCAGATTTACCTGAAGAAATGGAGCTTACAGATTTTTCAAAGCTAATTTAGCTTGTGCATGGACAASCCTATTATTTATTTTTATTTTCCCCAAAAAAGATTCATTAGCCCCTGGAGTCTTTCTTCCTTGTGGTTCCAGAGCTCCYGTGGATGTGTCAGGCAAACTCCTTTCTGCAGAGAGAAATGGGTCTGTCTTCCCCCAGTGAGTCACRGGCAGTGCTTTCACTTCTGCTGCTCTCATTGTGTTCATCTGTTAACTTCACAATCCTGGAACCAAGCTGCCATTCAGCTTTCTGGGGTGTGATGTGTGCTTGGAGGAACCAGGGGGAACAATCCATTTGCTCAGAAAAATTCTTAGAAACATCCMTTTTCTATATTTAGCCATGAGAAATATTAGAGGAGCGTGCAGGGTGAAGATTTTAGATTGTAACTCCTCTGGTGGTAGGATTTTGGGGCAATTCTGGGTGCTAGTGTTGTTTGTAAGGGGCAAGTCTCACAATGCAATTATAAAATCAATAATCAATACAGAATAAGTCCAGCTCCAATGGGGCTGTCCTTTCTTTCCCATACAGAGTTAGATTACACTTGGATATCTTCCACAATGAAATAAGTAAAGGTGAAAAAATGGGCAGCACTGGTGATATCTAAAGCTCGATATTTTAAAAGCAGCTCAGGCAGTTAGGTACCCTCATCTTTAAATGAAAGGCATATGTTCAACAGAATGTTTGACAACTGACATTTGAAAGGCAAAATTCTTGTTTATGATATTTAAACCGCAGGCAATATCCAAAGCATTTCCTCCCTTTTTACAGTGACAATGTTTAATTATTAAAAAAGGAATTTCAGTCAGTTTATTAAAACATAAGAAGGTCAGGTATTAAAAGAGAATTACATCTTGCAGAACCATAAGAAGTTATTTTGTTATTTATACAGTCATTAATATTACTGAACAAAGAATAATTTGATAGTCCCAGCAATTTCTCCCTGTTGCTACTGACTACTTTAGGCAAAGCAATGCTGCTGCAGGGAAGGCTTGAACTGGCACATGGGTGGCTTGAGAGGAGCACAGGCACAGAGTGGGGATGCAGGGGCTGCAGCAGGCAGGGGAGCAGCAAACAGCAGCTCTGACTGCAGGAGGATGGGGCTCCCCCTCCCCATGGGACCCCAGCCCAGGGAGCCCCAGCAAAAGCCATGAGTCCTTCTGAGCAATGATCTTCTGCTACTGACACAGACCTCGGTGTGCACCTAATTAGGAGGCTTTAGTAGTGATTATGTAATCAAGCAGTACACAAAAAAACCCTGAGACTAAATAAAAAGTCCTGTAACTGATAGAGGAATGTGCTGAGGCAGCACTCAGTAGTGAACTGAGTAATTGTGTAGAGAGCAAGATCGTGAATCATCATCTCTAGATCTAGGTTACCCAGCAGTTAGAGCTCTCTCTTTGGCTGAAAATGTACTTTTTGGAAAATTCAGATGAGGCCAACAGGCTTTGGACTGTGCTTACTACTTTAATASTCTGCTTATAGGAGGAATATTGCAACACAGCACGTCTAAGTGCTGCAATAATGCTTATTTTTTCTAATCTGATTTTGTTAGTCTGGATGTCACAATACATGTGTGCAGGTAACAGCAGCYTGCAGAAAKGAAATGCAAAGCTTTCATAAACCAYCTTAATCCACATGGGAGTGCCAAATCACCAAATGTAAATGAGAAACAGGCAAACAGACCCCAAACTCAGAAATTCCAATTAAGCATTCAGTGAATCTTTTTCTAAATAATTTCTGTTCTTGAGTGGTTAAAAAGTTTGATGTATTTAAAGGAGAGCTGTAGTATTTGGTGTCCATTGTACCCAAGCATACAGTGACTATTAACCAATTTTTGTCAGAGATTGCATAAGAAAAATACATAAAACTTACATTAGGAGGCACAGTGAGTCATCACTTACTTTCAAGAAGAATGATGTTATTTCCACATAGTTATGACAAAATTAATTCTAGATTAATGCTTCCTATAAATAAATGGTATTTAAAATTAATATTGTTCACCCAGAAGCAATTTCTGCTCTGCTGGCACTCCCATGGAGTGCTGTCAACCAGCTGTGGCAGATTCCATCCTGTGCCTCAACCACAGAGGATCATAAAACACAGACAAACAATTTGTAAAAGAACATRCATCTTGACCATCCTGCCCTCTCATCTGCATTCAGTCAACTTCAAAGGCTCCCACCAGCTACAAGAGAAAGTTAAAATCAGGAAGAGCACAAAGGTGAGGCACAGAGATTGTCAGATACCTTCACCCCCTCCACGAAGAAAACACTCCCTTTTCTTCAGTCAGAATGAATTATGGATTATATTCCAGGAGAAAAGCTAATTATTCTCTTCCTTCAGATTTATCTCRTTCCCCTCAAAGTTTAGCAGAGGTTTCTGTGAGGAGCTGTAGGGTGTTTTATTCTCATCTCCAGTCTTGCTCCAGCTCAATCAGGTGCTCACAACACACTGCTTGCCTCCCCAGCTAATCCAGTCCTGGGTCAGCTCCTCTACTTTGTCAAAGCTGCTGATCTGTAAAGTCACTCCTCTGTTGTGCCTTGAAGGATCTTCTGGGTCACCTTCTTTTATTTCACAATGTGTTTGACAAGGCAGGTTTGTTTAAGGGGCCTTTTCCAGTACTAACCACATGGCTGAGGTTAAATCCAGCTACTCAGGGCTGTGTTTTATGCCTTGGGAAGGAGTTGTGCTTGTGTTATCTCAAAGATTTTTTMTCTTTTGTACCAGGAATGGCAGAAAATCCTGAAGGCTTTTGATAGCTCTTTGATCTTTTATGATCCACGTGTCAGGATTTTGACTGTATTCTTGCTGGCAGCTTCCAGTGCCACCAGTGCTGTGCTTCCACAGAGGGATGGCAGTGCTTCTCCTGACCATGGAAACCACTGTAGCATAAATTCTGTCAACTCCCTTGTAAAATGTTCCCTAAATTCTGCAGTTTGCACCGTTTTTACTTTCAGAATGATAGAACCATTCAGGGTCAAGCTGATTTTCATGTTTTTCACCTGTAGCACTCATTGGGTGGCTCTGGCTGGACTGCTCATTCATTCTGTGCTTTGGTTATTGATGAGAAACCTCCTTTTGCAAACACACATGACTAAAGYGTGGTACAATAAATGTCTCCATTATTGGCAGTCCTCTGAAAAAGAGAGATTTTAGACCCAGGTAAGAAACAACATTGTAAATTCATGCAAGTTTCTAGTGCCAGTGCCAGTTGAGCCTCTTTAGCTTTATGGTAAATAGCTTAGGTGCACATTGCAGAAGTAGACTTACCAAGCTTTTCCCCAGATGGCAACCTAAAAATATTTAACCACTGCTATGTTCATTATCTTTACACACTTAGGTGGATGTGCTGAAGCTCACACCATGTCACAGTTCTGTGTCTGCRTTGGTAATTATTGGCTGATTACATATACACTCTCCTAAATGCTCCCCTGTGTTAGTTTTGTCCTCCTAATTACTAATTAATTGGACTTTAAATGGCTCATAGGTTGGTTTAGGTTTGGCAAAGTTCCCAAAAGATTGCCTGAAAAGTTCATTTTTAACTAAAAAAAAAAAGTCAGTGCTGATAAGCTCAGTTAAGGAGAGGTCCTGAGCAGAATACAGCATGTTCCTGTGACTGGCAGCACCCAGAAATGTCATGAATACATTTTTCCCCCCCTTGTTTCAGATTTCCATTTCTTACACAGAGACCACCCTGAAGCTAAAGAGAATGTTATTAAATTTAAACACTTTCCTTCTTGTCTAAGATGCTGCCTTGGCAGCAGCAGCAAATGGTTTTGTCTCTTTATCCCTGTAAGTACTGCATCCACTCTGAGCACACGTGGGGGATCCTTTCCCCTCCATTCCAGTTTGCCTTTTCTGTGCTGGGCAGTGCAGCTGCRAGGTGCTGGTGCCCATCTAATACCTCAAGAGACAAACCCAGCACCATTACACGATGAACATGGGATGGATTTGAAGAGGATATCCAGAATTAATGTGCTGGTGGGGGCCCTGAGCAGCCTGCCAGGCCCAACACTCATTCTCTAATTTGGTATTTGCTGCTCCCATTTCGTAGCAGGCCCCATGAGCGAGTGCCAATGGATCAGCAGAGGCTGCACATTCAAACCTTCTCAAATCATTTTAAATAGCCTTGCTGGAGTTTCATGTTGACAGCAAGCCAGGTGGAATTTTCCATTTTCTTTCTATCCTTCCAAATAGCAACAGTCCTACTTTCTTTTGACTCGGGTTTTATATAACTAACAAAAATGACAGATAGCCTTGGATTTGGAAGATTGCATTGGCCTGCTCTGAGCTGGAATGTTCTGTTATCATTGACGTATGTGTTTAAGTGAGCACTGAAGTGTGAATGGCCATCTGTCCGGGAAGTACGARAGATCCTGATTACCAAAATGAAACCACGGAAAAGCTTCGTGCTTAGCACTGAAACACAGAGGGAGAGAGAGCCTTCCTCACACTGCGGGTGTTTATAGTAGGCTGGTGATTATAACTCAGCATTTGCCTGGACTCCCTGCCCCATATTTTTCTAAATATGTTCACTCTCAATTTCTTTTTTTTTTGCAAACATGGAGCTTTGTGTATTTGCGTATTTTGTACAAGCAAGCAAAGAGAAGCACCAGGTATTTTCCCTGTCAAAAGTAGCTGTTTTCTGAGGGGATGTTCATTTTCTCATGAAGAGTTGTTCTCTTTATAAGGTTTTTAGTCAGAACGTGCTCTGATTACATTTGAATGGAGATTTCAACCTCCATTCCCACATGATTGCTCTAYAGCAAGGCTGAAGGCTGTTCCTGGGTGCAACTTTTCCTCTGAAAACCTGAAAAACTTCCTAAACAAAGGTTTTTGGAAAAAAAGAATCTATAAAAATTTGATCTTTAGAAGGTTGCTGTATCTGATTCAGCTCAGTTTTTGACTATGAGTGACAGAGGTTCCAGCAACAACCACAGGATTGGAACCACAGGTCAGGGTTCCACACTAATTTCAGTGTTTCAATCAAAAGCTCCTTGCAGATATATATATATATATATATATATATTTAATTTCTGATGTGAAACCTGCCAGTTTATGAAAGAATATGTTTTTTAGGACAGTCTTCCATGACATTTAGTCTTACAAATTCATGACCATGTTGGCTGCTCTGGTGGTGCTGAACAAGTCACCTGTCACTCCCTGCTCAAACACGAGCTCTCTGTCTTTTTTTAGAGCCCTCGCATTACTGATTTGAATCAAAGCAATTTTTCTCCATTTCTGCATTTGCATTTTTCATTGTTTCTTGTAATTACTTTTTCATTATGAATATAGCTATGAAGATACATAAAGGATCCGTTTTTAAGCAAAGCTGTTGATTTCCAAAGACTTCACGCACAGTTTTTCTGTTTTAAATTTAAGTCACGAAATAGAAGCACATAAAGCAGCAGATAGAGATACATCATGCTTGTAGGTAATTCTCCACATTTTCACTTTTGTTAGAGCATGCTTCCTTATAGCAGGGCTCTCTCTAAGTTACCAAGTCTCTGTGGAAATCTGAAGAGATAATTAGACAGCGGAATAGAACTGCAATCTACTTTATTTTTTTTTTACTTTACAGTTTAAAAAGCATCTAAGACAGAAAAATATGTAGGAAGCCAATTAAAATAAGAGCCTTTTTATGCCTTTCTTTATTTTTTTTTTGTTTGGTAGATGGTTCAGGGAACACAGCAGCTTTGTACTCTTATTTATTTATTTATTTAGAGTGTAATCTGAGGAAATGAACCGTGAAACACAATTAATGAAATAGCTGTGCTGAATCACATAAACTGGTGTCKGCACAGCTGCCACTCATGTCACAAATGCATCCCTCCCCTAATGTCCACCCGGAGAGCCATTAGCCAGCCGCTTCTGTGGAGGGCCTCCTGTGCTCCCAGCTCGGGCTGGAATGGAGCAGGGAGCTGCCTGAGAGGCTGAGAGGATGCTGCTCCCAGCAACTGGCATGTACAGCAGCAATGGCTGTGCAGGAGGGGTGGCTGCTGCAGGGGAGGATGCTTTTCACAGGAAATAGAATGTACAGGAGGAATGGCTGTTACAGGAAAAGGTGCTTTTCCTAACAAATAGAATGTACAGGAGGAGTAACTGATACAGGAGAAGGTGCTTTTCCCAGTAAATAGACTGTACAGGAGGAATGGCTGTTCCAGGAATGGCTGCTACAGGAGAAATGGCTGTTCCAGGAGAAGGTGCTTTTCCCAGCACACAGAATGTACAGGAGGAATGGTTGTTCCAGGGGAGGATGCTTTTCCCAGTAAATAGAATGTACAGGACGAGTAGCTGATACAGGAGAAGGTGCTTTTCCCAGTAAATAGCATGTACAGGAGGAGTAGCTGATACAGGAGAAGGTGCTTTTCCCAGTAAATAGAATGTACAGGAGGAATGGCTGCTACAGGAGAAATGGCTGTTCCAGAGAGGATATTTTTCCCAGCACACAGAATGTACAGGAGGCATGGCTGGTACAGAAGCAGAGTGCTGGGGCAGGGAAGGAGYGTGGGCAGGGTGCAGTGGCTGGAACAGAGCAGAGCCCGGGTAGAAATATCCAGAGCAGGGTCAGTGGCTCAGCCTGAGGTGGAAAATGACTGCCTGCAGTTTCTTGGTATCCAACAACATCCCCAACACTAAAGCTTTTTCCTTCTGTGTCTATCCTTAGGTCACTTTTATTCCATTGAATGGGTGTGCATTCCACGCCAGTGACAGAGCACCAGGGAGGGAGAGCTGGSTGTGCTGTGAGGGCTGCTCTGAGGGGGCTGACCCAGGCCATCCTTGCTGAAGTGGCACAAAGCCAAAAGCCTYGCAGGATCCAAATCTTTTAGCTTGCTGAGGAATGAAGGGGTGGGAGAGGTTGAAGGACACCTCTTCTCTCAGCGTTTGCCAAGCTGAACGCTCAGAGCTGTGTTACTGTGTCACTGCTGATAGCAGTTTTATCAAGCTGGCTCTAGTCTTGCTCAGGAGGATATTAATAAATTATCTGGTAATGAAAAATGTGAGGGGAACCACGCTCTTACATCAGGGCCTGATGATTACTTTGATAGATGCAGTGGCAAGATTTTCCTGACAAGGCAGAAATGAAAAACATGACACRTGGACCTTTAAGGGTGACCTCAGAGGAAAAGGCATGTTGCTGAATGATACAAAAATAGAACAGGAAAACAGAGGCTCCAAGGGGCTCAGTGTCAACAGGCAGACAGATGGGCAGCACTGATCCACTGATCACTGAGGGGAGTGCTCAGAGACAGGAGCCCTGCACTGGCCAGGGCCAGCAACCTGGCACAGGCAGCTTTGGAGAAGCATCAAGTGTGAAAAATTTTAGGATTAAAGGGAAGAGGAAAAGCTGAGGGAAAATTAAAAAGTAAGCATTGACAAACAGTGAGCTAATTGGGAAATAAAGCCAGAGAGTGTCATGAATAAAACTGCCCACTTCTTCTGCAGGTATTTTAGAAACTATTCTGAAAAAAACTAACACAAAAAAACTAATTGGAGATGTCCCTACATCAGTTTAAGATTTGCTTAGGTGGGTAAGAGATTAGATCACTTGTAGAAGCACAGATTGCTAAAAATGAGGATTATCAGTGCAAGGGTGTTAGCTAAAAAACTGCAGAAAAGTTGGATGGTATTGGGGTGTGATCTTGATGGATCTGAGAGTTTTAGCTAGTTAATTCTGCTGGAGTTCCTGTGAAAATGTGCATGAACCACTCCTTTTTTTCTTCCCTATACTCCAGGTGTTACTGATGCTGTATGACTGATGTACAGAATGTTCCAGTGTAAACTGGAGAGAACACTTACACTTCAAAAACATGTAATAAAACTTACCATGATGGTGAACTGATGAAAAATAGTGGCCAAGTGGGGCAAACTTTCCTGTACTAATTCTACTATATGTTTGCACTTAAGACTAATTTCCATGTGCCTGTTTACAAACATCTGTATTGTCYAAAAAGAGAGAATTTGGATGTCCACCTGCCCTAACCCCTGGGTATTTAGTAAGTCTATTTGGAATTTTCATTTTAAAATATAAAAAGGTAGTCTGTAAACTCTTTGGTTTTGGAGAAATGCTCACCTTCCCAGAGGAGTGACCCCTCAAGACCRCAAACAGAGAAATCAATTGAAGATGTGCAGTGAAAGGTGAAGGTGCTGCTGTGATCTTTAAGTGCATGTGTGGATTAGAAGACATTTATAARGTGTTTTTGAAAGGTGAAGGCTTGGTGGGCACGTGTGTGTGCACGCACGTGTGTGGGGGGTGTGTGGGGAGGTGATTGGGGTTTCTTTTCATTTTGTACTGCTGCAACTCCAGGGCAATCGTTTGCCAGATGTCAGGGAGGTCTAGCATCTGATTCTGGAGTGGAACATAATAGATGATCTACCAGGGAGTTCAGCAAACACCACATATAGCTTTAAACTGTCATTACAGACAAAAACCCAGCAAGGTGACATTTGGTGACATACTGGGTGACATTTGAAATGACAGCGCTTGCTTTAAGATGTAGCATTCCCTCCTGCTGTGAATCAAGGGAGGCTGCACTGTGGCTATGACTTGTTTTATTGATGACCCCAATTTCTGCCAAATGCAGCCAAAGGGACTGCACAGGGCCCTGGCTGTGGCACCCAGGGAGAGGGCAGCTACAGAGCATTTGTTATGCACAGCATGCTTGGAATGATTTGGCTCTGAAGAGGAGTTACAGCCTCTCCTGWACTCCTTCTGAAGAGTTCTGTGAGGAGAGAATGAAGAGCAGCTAAAATAAAAAATACCCCACTAGAGGAGTGTGTGTGCTGCATCCCAGCACACACATTCCTCTAGTGGGGTATTTTTGGTTTCCTGGGATTGCAGAGGTTTGGTGAGCAATAAAAAAAGCAAGTTTGGTGCTTGGGTTTCACCAACACCTGCTGCTTTCAGGAGTCATCAGTGAACGCTCACCTTCTAGCACATGTAAATGGGCTGAATGCTTACTTCTGAAAGCTCTGGGAGCTAGGGGAAAGCCTGGTTAATCAGCAACGACCTGGGCTCTTACTGATTYCTTCCATTCTTTTTGAGAGCCAGAGTTTCTTGTGATTGCTCCTCACTTSTGCCCAGGGTTGGAAGGGCTCCTTGCAGTGCTGTGATCACTGGAATGGGGCCATCCTTTACCTGTGCTTGGACTGGAATCTAYGGAAAACCCTTGTAAATGTGAAAATCTAGTCGAGTTTGGGGTCTGTTTTGATGTTCCTCGTTGTATTGTTAGAGCTACAGGGAAAACCAGCTGCTCTCAGACACCTTTTTAGACCTACTTACTGGTTTTCCATGGAGTTTTACTTTCTTGAGCTTGCTGTGCAAGTTTATGGAAAACTCTAACGTTGAACTTGCAGAAAATTGTCAACAACTGGGATGTATTATTCCCATTATATATTGTAGCATTACTCAAGCCAGTACAGGAAACAAYTTTATGAATCAGAATTAGACTTCTGGGAAGATATTCTGCGTCATTTGTTATCAATATTATTTTAGATGCCATTAACTGGCAATAAAATTTGGATGCAAGTAATTTTAATTGTTGAACGTTGTATTAGCACATAATGCTCTGATCATAAATATATTTTCTTTTTTTTCTGCTGTTAAAATGAAACTGCTGTACTTTAACAATTTTGTTATACTTAAGGAGTGTTTGATTTGCAGTCTTTGAGGTAGAGGAAGGGACATGAAGAAGTGGATAGAGGTAGCACAGCACCCCTGTGAACAGCAAATTACMTGCCTGAACTTAGTTTTTAAATTCCTATTAGTAGAAAACATCCTGTAGGATTTTAACCTGCAYAGGTGAAACAAGTGCTATTTTTCTTTCTTTCTACTTGTGACTTGCTCTGGAGTCTATTTAATGACTGAAATGCTGAAGCTGCTGCTCASTAATATGAATGGGTTAAAGATCTATCTGTGCAGCACAACAGCTGTAGGGCTGAGAAATGGCACTGAAGCCTCATATTGGTTCCCTCCACAGGGAATGAATTKTAACTTCATGAGTTCAGCTCTCTAAGAACTGGCCTCCATGAGGAATACAAGAAACACCTTAACAGATTAGCCAGCAGTCTATCTAATTTAGTGTCCCATTTCTCAAGGCTTAGRGAAGAAAAAATAATTCTGGTTTACGAAGCAAGTGAAGAAAGGGCAGATATTGGTTGTGGGGGAAGGGAGGAACTGCTGATCCCTCTGGTTGGRTTATTGGGATGGAAAGGAGCACACCCACATCCCTAACACTGTTGTTTGGATAACAGTGGTTGGTTTGGATAGGGTGTTCCTCACCTTCCCTCTTTCACCTCCCTGATTCCACATTGGGAAGCTTTTCATGAAGAGAAAACTCTAACAAACCTTATATAAGGTTTTTTATATATATATACAACTCCATATATAATCTTTTGAATTTTAAACAAATTTCTTCTTCTCAGGGAAACTTCTGGTAGCCACAATTAACATTTCTAATAGCTTTTTTGGTTTTTTTTGTTTTGAATTTGTGTAGTGTCTTTCAAGGTTTTCTCTGGTGTTGCCATCTTCCCCATGAGACCACAGAGGGCATTGCTGGTGTGAATATGAAGAAAATATTCTTAGATTTTCTCCAGTTTTTGGCCTTACTAACATATTGTGTCACAGAATCACAGAGGTTATTAGAGATCACCAGTGAATGCAAACAATGATATTCATGAAGTGGCTGAAAGCTGATTTTCTTTAGTCCACAGATAACTGCAGGATTTTCCYATCAGGTGTTTGTTGGTTTTGCCCCTCCTGAAAGTTGGTCCTTCTTTTTGCTRTGCAAGTTGTGGTTTGTAACTGCTGCAGCTGCAGTAAGCTAATAAGAGTAGACACTGGAATTTTTGTATCTCTCTGAAGTCCCATGGTGGCCAGTGTGAGAAAGGAACCAATAAAACCAATTCTCTCGAGGTCCTGGGCTCATTATCAAACATAACTGCTGTGTTTGCCATGCTTGTTTTCCAACTGTTCTGGTATTTCAGCTGATGAGTAAGGAGTGAAGCCTAATTTCTGACTGAGTGATGCATCAACATCTCTCTCTCCCCTATATTTTTTTTTATTAAAATGTTTATCAGGTGTCCTCAATTACAGWGGCATTCACTAACTCACTGCTTTATCTGGATGCAATACTGATGCTKTTWAATTTTTTTTTAATTGTGATCAGGAGGATGTASTAGAGCAGAGGTTTATTAGGCTTGCAGATGTTACCAGCTCAGAGGAACCTGAATGCTGGATGGCAGGGGATTGAGGATGATTGGATATATGCTTTTGTTATAGATATGTAGCACCATTCCTGATATGTGGCTCTAATCAACAGAGACAAAAGTACTGGGCTTACACAGGAATCATAAAGTGCCTAAATCTGGGGTGGAAAACAGCTGTCCAGGTAGAAATTCAGTGGGAGAGGATGTTGGGCTGGTGCTCCAGAGAGGTTTTTCTTGGTGGCAGCAATATCAGGAGTTCCAGCTCTCAAGCTGAGCTCCTGCTACCTCACAGCCATGGATCTGCTCCMAAACCACCCTGGTGTTTTTCTCCATTCATTTTCGGCTGGATCAGCAGCTCAGCTGACAGATGTTGAGTAGCTGGAGCCATCAGCAGGGCCACAGCAGGGACATGCAGCCASTCACTGGGGTCACACCTTTTGACAGAAATGTCACCCTGGGTGAGTTCCAAATGATGGTGAAGCTGCAGGYTTTCCATGCTGGTGGCAGATGGGGTAAGAAATTCTGACTGTGGAGATGAAACCTTAGCTCAGCTGTTAGGAAAAGCTTTTCCTTGCCCATGGAATGTTGGACAGGGTGGCTGGGGATGCTGCAGGAGACCCTGTGTGGGGGTCTTTAAAGGGCTCAGATGGACACACACGTGTTGGGAAACACCACAGAGGATTTTTCTGCCTGCAAGCAGGGAAACAGATTTAACTGATCTCTGGGGATCASTGCCAGCCCTCTGACTCATATCCCTTAATTATTTGTACTGCAAAAATGAGGAAAATTCAAGGTTTCTCCTAAGATGATAAGACTGAATTTTGCAGAAACCACCCTTTTATTGCTCAGTGCTTCAGTGTAGGCAACTGGATTAGCCTTCTTGTGTTTGATCAGTGTGGGGGAGAGGGAGAACATTAATCATATCACATTTCTCTCTCAGCATTTTGACAACAAGATGGTGTTCAGGAAGAATTTGGGTCACATAATATATATCTGTCTGTCATTAAAAGAACCACTTTCCAAGCACTTTTATTAATCATAGAGTTTACTACAAAAAAGTGTCAGTGTGACCCCACCTATGGCATTAATCCAACAAAGATGTTCTTGATGGTTATCTTTACCTTGGTATGTCCCACTAGAAGATGCCAGTTTTGAATGAATATCCCTGTCTATTTGAATAGAAATTGCAGGGCTGCTTCTTAGGTTTTCCTTTTTTCTCCYTTTTTTTATGAYCATGGTGCWGTTTTGTACAGGATTATGTTTAACTGTTCATTTTAATGTCTGGGATGACTGGTGRATGCTGAAGGAGGAAAGAATGGAGGAATTTACAGTCACTGACTCTCCAGAACATTTGCTACACACCCAGTCTCTATTCTCATTTAATTATCACAACAATTTATCATAGAAGTTATTAATTGAAAATGTTAATCCTAACTGAGAAGGCTTCTCAATCTCTGAAGATGAGCACATTTTGAGACTGTGCTGGAGTTTTCCTTTTTGCTCTGCATCTTCATATTTTAAAGCTCTGAAGTGACCTAAAATTGCCTCTCTTTTTGTGTCATCATTAGAATAAAGAACTGAGGGAGCTGCAGGGTAGGAGCAAGGGCTCTTGAAGTGAACATGCCACTGTGTTTTCCTTCTTCGTATTTACCACAGTTGTGCCTTCCTCAGCTTCTGAAATCAGTATTTCAGCCCAGCATTCCTTCCTGGTGGGCCCCCAGCACCCAGACCTTTAGTGCTGCTAGGAGAAGTCCTGCTCCTGGCAGGAGTGATTTGCTTAGATAACTGTTTGGATTCCATGGAGACTGATGCTTGGCTGCAATACAGAGGCAAAATGATGCTGCAAAGGAACTGTTTATTCCCTTTTCAGACAGAATTGATAATTACTGCTCCTGGTGCTATAGCACATCACTCCTTTTAATTTGTCCAATAAACCACGCACWGCCTTTAATTTCTTTTCCCGTTCTTTTTTGCTAACAAATGAACAAATATATTTTCTTTAGATCACACTGGTATTAATTCATGGCATCTTGTCTGTGCACCACCTAAAACCAGCTGAACTGATGATATTCAGCTCAGATATTTTAAGCAGTTTCTGATAGAATTTGGGGGGTGGACAAACTCCATCAGGAGGAGATTATTGCTATGAAAATCCAGAGAGGCTGCAGTGTCCTGCATAATATTCACAGTAGCTCCTTGCAAAGGCAATAGGATGTAGCTGATGGCAAATAGATCCCTCAATCTATGAATTTTAAAATGCAATATGAAGCATAAAACAATATATATCCAGGAAAACTGCAATTTATCTGTGCTTTGTTGTCTTAACTCATGAAAAGACAGTATTAGATCACATAAAGAGCMAAGTGTGGTTTAGAATTTTCTTCCCTGGAATCTCAGACCAGGAGACRAGTGGTTTTTAATGACAGCAGTCCATGTAAATTCATTATGCTCACTTAATAAATAAGATGAGGAAACRTATCTATATGCTTATTTCAGTTTTATAAATGTCAGATTCCAGTAAAACTGGGTGCTTTGATGATGTGCTGAATTAAGTTAGACTTAAGCACGTAGGACTCTGCTTTGCTTTGCCTGAGAATGTTGGTAGAAAGTGACTGTAAAGGTTTCTCAAGGATAGCATGTAATTAAAGGCTGCACAAATTTGGGGAATGGGTATTTTGTTGGCTGACAGTGGAGGTACTGTGGTAGAGAATAGTTTGAAGGAATTTCACTTTGCGTGCAAACCAGCACATCAGGTAACTCTGTAGCTGTTTGCAGCATTCACCTGCAGCACAGGAAACTTTTCCAGCAAATGCTGTACCTGGAGCCTTCATATTCCAGACTGGAACTTAGCAGTCTTTCCTGAAAAAAACAAAAAAAAAAAAATCAAAAGGAGCTGCTTGCTTTTTTTTTTTTTTTTCCCTTGAGATGAGGGAAAAATCTAAACAGCCTTTTATTGGTGTGCAATAATTAAGTAGGAGTTTTCTTTCCTGAGAAGCCCTATTAAATAGAAAAGCAAAGATAAATGATAACTAACCAGACTATTTTAATACTCCCCCTATAGCCACAGACATGTGTTGTGCTGAAGCAAGTAAGACAATGAGTGTCTGTGCTTTTGGGAGCAGATTCCCACCCTGGGAAGCTCAGAGGTGAACATGTGCCTGGGGTGCCCCTAACAAAAACAGCATTTCCAGCAGCTTTTTGTACCAGTCAAGAAAATATTCTCTTTTTTGTGTGTCTGGGAGAGARAGACAAATTAATCCCAGCATGATGGGGACCCGGGGTTCCCAGGAAAGGATGAGCAAAGCAGCTCTGAAGGGCTGGGGCTGCTGCACCCATGGTGGCAGCCAGAGCAAGGGAGGAGGATTTGTTTGTTTAGGCACAGGCTACAAATTTACCTCTGCCACTTTGGTTTAAAGAAAATAAACTGTGCTTCTGCCCACAACTACATAATTACATTGTACTCTAATATCTCTCGACTTCAAAATGACAGCTAAAGCAGATTAAAGCTGTTTACAGCCTATGGGAAGTAGTATGGTGGCTGCTGGCAATATTTCTTTCTCGCTCAGTAACCAAAGTCCGGTCATAAATCTATATTCTTCTTCAAGGAGGAAGGCTGTGATTAAAGGATTCCTCCTACAGCTGTGGCTTGGTGATAAGAGCTTTATGTTCAGACCCTCCTAAGCGACAAAAAGAAAAAAAAAAAAATCATTTTTCATTAAGTTAGCTACTCTAATTTGGATGGGAGGGGGAGAAGCAGACAAGTAGTTTGGTCAATGGCTTGCTGTAGATTTGGTAGGAGCATTGTGTACAGCATTTCTAAGCAGCAGCTGGGATTTGAGAGATAGACTACAACCCCTGTGCCACCTCATCTGTGCCCCTGCACTGAGATAGTTTTCTCTGCAACACGGATATTGTGAATTTAAACAAGTTGCTATTCTGAACACTTGTTAGCTGTCCTAGCCCCGTGCTAGACATGCAGGCTTACCCGCCCAAAAAACTGCAGGCAGGAGCCCAGGAGCTGTCCTGCAAACCAAACACTCAGAAGGAGAAGAGACCCAAAAACTCAGAAGTGCTGCTGTGCTTTTGTCTCCATCTGGGGCCCCCATGGAGACCACASGAGGGACTCCTGGGGAGCCCACTGAGAGCACTTTGAACAAGGATTTGAAATGCTCAAAGCCATGCTGGACACCATTTGATCAGGCAGAACTTCAAATGAATGCCTTTGTTAGGACTTTACCCCTAGAAAAAGAACACAAGAGCTGAAGGCAGCGAAACAAAAGCCAGCAAGGCAGAACACAGCAATCCTGATGCTTGTTTTGCAGGGTTTGAATGTTTCTGATGACAGAGCACAGCTTGATTATAGTAGGGAGGCTAATTAAATTATACACCAAAATAACTGTGGGAATAATATGATGCCTGGTAGAAGAAACAGGAACAAACTCTAATCCCTCAGTAACTCAAGACATGAGTTATCTCAGTGTGGCACATGCCCCCAGTTTTGCTTTTTAACTCAGCAGTGACAAAGGGTGCAGTCACAGATCCAGTGGTGTGTTTTTCTACTTTCTTAATTTTTAAATTAGAATATATTTGTATTAGAATCTTTTGCTGGTCCTAAGATTTCAGTGTTTAATTTGCATAATAGCGCTGTGCAAAATGGGATGAGGGTTAATCAAAGGATTTTATCACTCTTTTTAATTATATTCATTATGCTGGAATAAGATGTAAATTTTAATTTCACCTTGTTAGCTAATGTTTTTCACCAAAAGTTTGGATTTGCAAATCATCTGGCATTTTTAATAGAAGCAGATGCTGGTGATTTTGAAGAACCTAAATGCCTCAAGTACAGTAGACATTATTAATTTGATTGATATGCAATTTAATACAACCTAGCAATTATTAATGCCATTTAGCATCGCTGTGGATATTCAGAGAGGTAGCCTATAAGCAAGAAGAGCAGTGCAAGAGAAGAGAAGGTTGTTTTTCCCCCCTAGATCTGCTTCTGAATAGATGTTCCTTTTAAGCTTGCTACAGTAAACACTCTTTCCTYCTCCCCGTCGAATTTTTAGTCACAGCTATCACCTGGAAGGTTATTTTCCAGAGGCACACAGTTATCTCACCTTCGGAGAAGCAAGCAGTAAACTCTGTGTGCGCCTGCAGACATTTACCAACAGTGTTTTATRCGTTACGTTTATAACTCTCCCAATCGCAGGGAAGCCAACTGAAAAACATACCTGCTAATGGAAAAGGACTATTAAAGCACTGCTGTGCACTCACCTTGCACTAAGCCAGCTGCACAGAGCCCCGCCATAAATCACACTTAAATGATTGCACTGCACCAGAATCGCTGCCCGAAGAGCGAACTTGCAGCGGCAGGGAGGCTGTGCCAGCGGGATGAGAGATCCATGCACCTGCACAACGGCCTCAGGTGTGYGCCCTGGCTTCACGTTAAACAAAGGGAAAAGCCCTTTTGGATGTGCTSACTTCTTTCTGGAATGGCAATGAGGTCGCTGTTTTCCATGGGTTCCTCCTGCCAGAGGTGATTCCTGGAGCAAGGAGGGCTGGGCTCCCCAGCTGGTGACAGCTAGAATGGATTCAGCATCTCTCTGATGACAGGGGACCAAAGCTTTGTGTGGCAAACAACCCTCCTGAGCAGGGTGACCTGYAGCAGCTGCCAAGAAAAGGAGGCTGTCAGTGCTTCAGCCATTGCTTCATATCTGAGTGCAATGGTGAGGCTTGGGCTGCACTGCAGAAATGAGAGGGATGGTGAGGAATGTGTGCCCAGCCCAGGGCTCTTGAGGAATGTGAAATGCAGGTGAGCAGCGAGTGCTGTCTGTGAAATGTCAGCTCTGTTGAGTGAAGCTGGAGGAGGGCAGGAGGGGAAGTCACCCCACTCACATTTTCTACCTTGCATGAACCTGAAGTTGGAAATAAAGCAGACAAVAGTTCCTGACACCAGAAAATCTGCAGCCATAAAGAGATGAAGCAGTTTGCTAAACAAAACCACTGTTTTTCCTTCASTAACACAGTTCTTCATAATCTTTGCAAATTAGAAATAAGTGCTTAATATCTGTCTSCTTAATGCTTCAATGGAATTGATCTGAATCCACTCTGGGCTTGATTCAGGCACTGGCAGRTTTTGTCTCTGCTTTGTTATTCTTCAGCCAGATTCAGGAGGATWGCTGCCTGCTCCTCACAAGTCCATTCTTTCTGTAGAGCTGATCTTTCCCCTGCTCCCCTGGGATGCAGCCCCAGGTAGGACTAAAGGCTTGCTGAAACCCCAGGATTTGCAGCAGCACAGAGTCTSAGACAGGCTGCAGGAGGAAATCAGCAGCCTCCACTGCCCACTCCCAAAAATACCTGAGRAAGCACAGCTTGTACATTCTGAGCACACATGAGAGGAATAAGGCAAAGGACTTCAGTGTGGCATGAGCGAGCTTAGTGGAGGTATGTGAAGATTTTGGGTTCAAGGAACCAARCACTCCTAGCAAGCCTTAAGGAAAACATCCAGTGTGAGGGTCCCAGGGCACTGAATTCCCAAAGCAAGCCATGCTGCACCTCACATTCTCTGTTGCTCCTACTTAGCACCCCTACTTTTAGGTCTCCTTTGCAAACAGTGCAGTTACATTTGCTGTGGGGTTTTTTTTTTT
>CADDXX010000142.1:515209-600643 GCA_902810485.1 Alauda arvensis
TTTTTTTTGTGGCCATTTGATCCTGTCACAACCAAAGCAATGATTGGCACACTGACCTGGCAATGTCAAAAAAATTGGGGAATTTTTTTTGTGGCCATTTGATCCTGTCACAACCAAAGCAATGATTGGCACACTGACCTGGCAATGTCAAAAAAATTGGGGAAATAATGGAATTGTTTAACAGRCGTTGAAGCCAAAGCCCAAATGTAGAATGGATAGGTGAAATTTTGGGGTTTAAGTACGAGCAGGTACTTTTTTGCATTATGCTTCAATAAAGCATTTAAAGATAGTCATGAATAATAAGTAAGTAATTTTATGCTGAATGACTGCATAGCATAGAAATGTTCCCTCTCTCTCTTTTAAGTGTAAAAAATTTCTTTCTCTAAAGGCCATATATTCCTTTCATTCCTGAGATGCAGCTTCTATTGATGCCAGTTTATGGTCCTGAAACTTTGGCTGAAGATTAAGAGGGAAGGCATAAGAGAGACCTTTATGGCTTTTGTCTTCTAACAATTTGAATTAAATACTTTCCCAAGAAAATGTGTTTTACATGTATTTTAAATTCCTTTTTTCACAGTAATGTCTCTTTTTCTAAGAAACTCGCATTTTGAAAATGTTGTGACATATTACATTAATTGAATATACAGCCTCAGAAACTGGAAGAACCTTTTCAATTGCACTGAATGCATCTGAGCAAGCTGGAGGCTTAATGCATAATTTCCACCAGAAAAAGGGAAAAAACCCCCACCATTTCTCATTAAAAGCRAGATCAGTAACACAAGAAAGCAGCAGTATCACTGTCTTTTATCCATTAAATGAACTCCTGTCATTGCAATTCCAAGAGTTTTTGAAAGAGAAATCTCAACCTGACAGGCTATTCCAGTTTACAGTGAAGCTCTTGATGTCCCCTAATTACAGACCTYCTTCATATAGTTATTATTTTGGAGCACAACCATGGCATCAAGGTAGTCACATGAAAATACAAACCTTCATTAAATAATTATGTATCCATGCTCCTCTTTCTAGGCATTTCTTACTGGTTTGCATTTTGAGACACCTCTGCAGTCATGTTTTTTTTCAGCTGACCACATTTTCTGTCCCTGTGTGAGATTGCTCTTCCCATGCAGGGCATGCAGGAGCAGAACACACACCTCAGCTGCACTGCAAGGCTCCTCAGTCTCCTTGGAGTGGCCACAGAGAACTCCCTCACAAAGCCACTTTTTGGGATGGTCAGGCTCTGATGTTTTTCTCAATCTGTTTGTCTTGGTTGGGCTAACAGCTCACTGCAGCCTGGTGGAGTGGTGCCATTCCTGTCCTCCTGACTGGCACTTCCCTTGAGCTGCCTCTCACCTCCTGCCCCTCTGAGACCTCAGGACAGCCCAGAATCAGAAATATCCAACCCCAGTAACAATGCACAAACGTGTGTGGGTGTTTTCCTGMTTTGGCTGCTCCAGAGGCACTCCAGTGCTGGTGGCTGCAGAGGATCCTGTGGATGGTGGAGAGGGGATGGGAAGTGKGGCAGGGCCACAGGAAGGCAGCTGTGACACTCACCTACCTCCCTGTGAGGCTGGCAAGAAAAATGTGAATTGTGCTTCTTCAAAGGATGGGCAAGACAAATGATATCTCAGCAAGATAGTCATATTTCAAGCAGCCTTATCTAAATGAAAAATAACCTCCAGCCTGCAAGCACTTGGKAAGGAGAGCTTCAGTTTTTGGGGATGAGCCTGGCAATGAATGAGCTGTTTTGAAACTTATTGACAGCATTTGCATAGACAGGGTGCCTGTGAGATTGCAGTTTGTCACTTGCTGTGTACATGGCGTTTTTTCTTTTAGATCTGTSACAAAGTAAAATTATGAAGTGATAAGTTTCCAAAGCTTGTATTAATGATGGGTTGAGCAAATTCATCTTGGTACAGAAGGGCCTCCTTAAGTATTAAGGATGCAGAAAGCTAAAGGGCATTTTTGTGGGTCCCTTTTCCCAGTTCCATCACCTAGTTAAGTTTAAACTGCCCAAACCCCCCCAGTACCCTAGCAAGGCTTTCCTGTATGAAATATCATTATTGTCCATGGTGCAGCCTCCATTYTCTCACTTAAACACAAAGTATTTGATTCCTTTATCCTGGTATTAGTCAGCTGCTAGAAAAGTCACAGAAACTCATCTTTTTTGTTGTTTCACTGCCTAAACAGCATTTCTTTTTGCCTCCTTTTTTTGTGGTGAAGCAGCATCACCATCAGCAGTTTTTTGGAGACATATCAGAGAACTTTTATTGGGGAAGCTTAAGAAATGAGAGAAGAAAAGGAAAATAACKATGAGAAAATAAATCTGAGTTTGTYTCATTATGATATATTTTGCTGGTAAAAGGCCATGTTCTTTAGCACTCTCAGAGTCTAAAATCTGAAACGTGGGAGGATAAACTCCAGTCAAAAGCTGCTGTTAGCACTGCTGTGGATGTTTGGCACAAGGTCACACTTTGTATTGGTGCCTTTCCTTTGACTCCTTATGCTTATAAAATTCTTGTGATCACAACAGGAAGGATGTTATCCCACACGAGTAAAAATTGGTCTCACTTCCTTTTTCTAGAATCTGGGGTTGTGTTAGTTCAGATTTTCTAATCCTCAGGAAAGCAAAGTCCCTGTTAGTGAAATAAACTCTGGATTGAGGCATGGCAGGGCTCGTGCCCTTGGAGCAGCCATTCCYTCTCACATTGCTTCTCTTGGCATGAAAGGCTGTGCCAAAGGGGGGATGGCTTTTCCAACATCTATTGAAATAAAAAGATAATGTCTAGCGTTTTACAATAGAAAATCATAACCTAATTATTTATAATTCCCTTTTTATATTTATGATACTATATTAATAATGAAGAACTCATTTAGTCTTGATATGGATGTTCCAAGTAGTATTTCCCCTGTAATTTATCACTCATTAATGTATCATTATTAGAAAGTATTTCCCTCTAATGTTTTAGTGTTGATATAAAACTGAGGATACGGAAGAAGTTGAGGTAAGAATTTACCTTTGCAGCTAGCTAAAGACAGAGTGAAGGTTATTTTCATAGACTGATTTTGCAATTTGAAAGGGGATAAGTGAAGAGCAAAATCTATTACTTCCCACATGTGCCTGACACTCCTGGTAGAGACACAGAGGGAGCAAACCCCATATTGACCTTGGAATGAATCAGTGCTGTGGAACACACAGAATGAGGTAGCAATTAAATTTACATTACTGTTTATATACAATAGCTCATAATGTCAATGAAAGTTATTGAATTTAAAATTCTATTTATTTCCTCAGAAGTTTAACCTRATATAATCCCACGTTTTCAGCAAATGATTTGGCTAATTTATCTCACATTGATGTCCTCTTCCTTTCAATGGCATCCACTTTGTCACCTTTGTGAGGGACTGAAAGGAAGTCTTCATTTATTTCTCAGTTCTATTGTGGCCACATGCATGTTCCAGCAGACTATAATAGACCTATGTTTTAGAAGATTAACTGAAATACAGAAATGAGTATTACTTTTTTCCTGTATTCAGCTTGTTGTTCTGATAYTGCTGCAGTTTTCCAAGCCAAATCCCCTACTGTTAAGCCCTGGCTGAGTGGCTGTGTGAGAGCAAGTTAAATCCTTCCACCTTTAATGGTATTATTTCAGACAGGTTTTAAACCTTTCCAGCTATTTGTAGTGCTCTTTTCAGGGAGTGAGGAATCACGATGATTTCCTGTCATGAGAACAATGTTGCTGTCCTGGGCATCTCAGCCTTTGAGGGTCAGTGAGAGCTGTGAGCAGCAGCTGCTGCAGAGCCCAGGGTGTTTTATAGGAGCTGTGAAAGTGCTCAGAAAGGCCAGAGTACAAAGCTGCAACACCTAGGGCAGCTGTGAGAGCCAAAGGCAGCCTCAGGTGCTCCCCACGGGGACAGGTGCTGTGAAATCTGAAGGGTCAGYGTGTGATCACAGCGTGTGCTGCAAATCCATGGCTGATATCCCCAGGAAYAGCTCATGCCTGTCTTTTTAAACAGCACCAGCAGTGCTCTGAGTTTGTCAGGTSGAAGGGGTACAGTTTGTCCTGCTGTGGTCAGATCCTGGTCCCAGGGCTGTTCTCCACACTGCCATGGAGTGCATGGTTCAGCATTCCCTGTGTCCCTCCCCTTGCAGTGCTGGAGCAGTGGATGTTCAGCTGTTCACTGAATGGATGAGTGCAGGGTTCAGCATTCCCTGTGTCCCTCCCACAGCAGTGCTGGAGCAGTGGATATTCAGCTGTTCACACTGCCATGGATTGGATGGTTCAGCATTCCCTGTGTCCCTCCCCCTGCAGTGCTGGAGCAGTGGATATTCAGCTGTTCACACTGCCATGGAGTGCATGGTTCAGCATTCCCTGTGTCCCTCCCACAGCAGTGCTGGAGCAGTGGAATTCAGCTGTTCACACCGCCATGGATGAGTGCAGGGTTCAGCATTCCCTGTGTCCTTTCCACAGCACTGCCTGGAGCAGTGGATATTCAGCTTTCTCCACACTGCCATGGAGTGCATGGTTCAGCATTCCCTGTGTCCCTCCCACAGCACTACCTGGAGCAGTGGATATTCAGCTGTTCACACTGCCATGGAGTGCAGGGTTCAGCATTCCCTGTGTCCCTCCCACAGCACTGCCTGGAGCAGTGGATATTCAGCTCATCACACTGCCATGGAGTGGATGGTTCAGCATTCCCTGTGTCCCTCCCACAGCAGTGCTGGAGCAGTGAATGTTCAGCTGTTCACACTGCCATGGATGAGTGCAGGGTTCAGCATTCCCTGTGTCCCTCCCACAGCAGTGCTGGAGCAGTGGATATTCAGCTGTTCACACTGCCATGGAGTGCATGGTACAGCAGTCCCTGTGTCCCTCCCACAGCACTGCCTGGAGCAGTGGATATTCAGCTGTTCACACTGCCATGGAGTGCATGGTTCAGCATTCCCTGTGTCCCTCCCACAGCACTGCCTGGAGCAGTGGATATTCAGGCCCGTGCAGAATGGGAGGAGCCCTCAGGCTGCTTTTGGACCCCAGTGGTTGTCTGGAATTTATCCCTGCCGTTGACCCTTCAGGCCATCTGGATGTACCAGCTAAGCTGCATCCCAATAAGATGAGTTGTAAGGGATTTGTCAAGCTCTAACCATGCATTTGTGAGCCTGCTGCAGGGGTGGGATGCAGGGACACACAGGATCTTGCAATRTATTCCCAGCAGAGAAGAGTTTCATGTCCCACTATAAATGACTTATCAAATGCCTACGTATCGTTTRTATCTGCGTGGAGTTTAGTATGAATGGCTTGTTAGACACTTACACTTTGTCAACAACCTCTACAAATGCATTTACTTTAAGTGTTGAGCATTCCATTATAAATGGCTTGCAGAACATATCCATAACCTTGATAACTCCATTCACTTTGTTAGTAATGGCTCCTTGAACACTTAAAGCATAACAATAGCCAAAATGCATATAAATATTTCATTGCAGATCTATTGTTACTTATTTATAACATGCTCACCAAAAGCATTACAGGATATTTATTAAACATTTATAGATTATTTTTGCTACAACTAGTATGTGATATAAATGCATTATTCATCTCACAGCAAATCATTGCTGGGCATCCCTTAAAAATTAAGTTGYACCAAGAGGATTTGGGGTCTGCAGAATCTGAACAGATTAATTTTAACCACGTGCAAATGAGATTCAGCTTTGTGTTTATTTTTGTCGAATTAAATGAAAGAGGAAATTAGTAAGCAGAAAAACAGCCCTCAGTAAGCAAAGACAGAGTGAGGGAAGGGTTGCCCTGATCCCCCTGGCCATTTGCCACGCTCTGTCCTTGAGCTCTGRCAGTGGCTGCACACCAAACTCGTGGCTGTTGCATGAAAAGCTCCTTTTCTCACAGATGTTCTGGTGGGTTGGATGGCATTTTTTTCTGGAACTCAGGAATTGGAATGAAGGCTGTTCTCTGTAGCCACAGTWTTTATTTGATCTGAATTATATTTTGCTGGTTGCCAGTACCCCAAGCTCATTCACTCCCCTGAAGAGTGGGCTAAGAGCRCAAACTCCTGTGCACACGAGCACCTGGGGGTGTGTGAATTTTGAGAGAGCAAACAAATTTGGGTATGTGGGGTTTTTTTCCCAGGCATTTATCAATGCCTCCAGACTACAGACAGGAATCAGGAGACTTTCACAATTGTTCCTATTTTACAGAGAGGACAATGTAGGATGTTGATTCAGATGGCATTTGTGCCATGGTTCAATCATGCATATGAATAGTTCCTTTTACCTGTGTAAAGTTGCTTGAATATTCAAGTGCAAGAGCCCATCTCGGGTTGGTGACAAGATGCTATCAGCATATATCTGCTCATTCTGTGACCCAGCTTCCTTTAGCACTTTGCTATTCAATAMCTGTAAATAAATGGGGTAATTTAAACTCTTACCTAGCTTTCAGGAGATCTGGATTCCCCCAAAAYAAGCACATCATTTTACTGAAATAATGATGGATATCTGAAAGGCACAGTTTTATACCTGTTAAATTATTCCATGTTGTTTTTCTTTTAATGCATCTATCCATCTATTCTCAAGTAACAGTTCTTCATTAATAATGTCTTTGTGCTACAGGTTATTTCTCCTTTTTTGTTCTAAATTATTACCCATTTAATTAATTTTCCTCTAATATAAAGGGAGGATAGAGTTGAGTGTTTCTGCAAATGGGGGCGTGTGAGTAAAGAGCAAGGATAATATCTCAAACTCATTTTCTCCTGGTCTCCTGGTGTTTGCAGAACATTTGATTTGTTGCTGATACAGSTGGTTACAACACCACTTTATTTCTTTAGGGGAAGATGCTAAAATATCTGTGGAGTGGTAGAAGTTCCTGTTTTATTTGGAACTCAGAGTCTTCATTTCACACTCATGTAAATATGTTTCAGATTTGCCTTGTGTCACTGGCACACCCCTAGAGCATCCATGGACGGAGGGAGAACAGGGTGTGGTGGGGCAGGGTGTGTGACTCCAGACCCTCTGCCCAATGTGTGCCTGCATTTTGTGTTTGCCTTCTCAAGAATGTTTATTTTGCCTTCTCAGTAATGTTTATTCTGCAGTTCTGGAGTCATTCTGCATTGCCCAGTGGTGGAACAAGAAAACCTGCTCCCACCAAGGGAAATTCAGTCAACTCATGGCTGCACAATTTGTGCTTTCTCTGTAGAGCTACAGAAACTCTGCAGAAATGCTGGCACAACGTGCAGTGCCTCATCTGTGTCTGAGGCACTGCTGCCTCCCCTCAGTGCAAGGACAGGCCAGTGACACTGGGAAAAGCCACTTCTCCATACCCTTCCTCACTGACTGCATCCAGGGCATCTTGGGAAGGCACTTTTGTCGCTGCACTTTATTATTTTGAAGCTGTTTTGCTCT
The DNA here is from genome assembly GCA_902810485.1 of Alauda arvensis. Lineage (NCBI taxonomy): Eukaryota > Metazoa > Chordata > Aves > Passeriformes > Alaudidae > Alauda > Alauda arvensis. The sequence goes on from CADDXX010000142.1 coordinate 522,615, forward strand.
GGAGGGGATATTTGTTTCACAATTCTCCTCACATACTGTTTTCTTGAGCATGTGACAGAAGCAGCACTTTGTAAGAAATCTTTAATTTGGCTTTCAGTGTTTCAGGCGTCTGTTYCAGTGCTTGTATTTTGGCCATGAGATTCAGCATGAATCTAATAACACAGCCTGGCACAATTTGTTGCAAAAATCTATTGGTACAATGATCACTTCTAACAGGTGTTGTTTCTTCAGAAATCCATGAACGCCGTTAGAATTTTTTTTTTTTGGCATTTTCAAATGCTCATTAGTGTCTTCCTCAGGGGTCTGAGGCGGTCATTATTAAAGAATGAGTTCTCAAGAGAAAAAGGCTCTGCTGCCAGAAGCCAACAAGTGACAGGAGTTCAGCAGTTGCTAGGCGAGTCACTTATTGAGGTGCTGCATGGATAAATTAGCTTTCAAAGTCTTAAGCTGAACATGTAAAGAACACAGATGTCATGTGGCATATTCTCCAGAGGTTAAATTTAGGCTCCRCTGCCAATTTTAAAAGGAAGGAAATGTCAGATGGTGTAGAGCTGAGGTTGAGGGTTTGTTGCTTGTGCAAATTCCACTGACATTGACATTAACAGACTCTGGAAGATAAACTATGGATCTGCTCTAGCTGTCCATGATTTCATTTGTATTGCTTGTTAATTCTCCAGTTTGTTCCAGCACAATACCAATTTGCTCCAGTTGACTTGACAAGCTTTTGTTTTGTGCCTCTTMTTTCTCTGGAGATAATTYATAATCCCRGCTCCATCCCTTGTGTGATTGCACAAACAGACAGGTATTATTTGTGATGTTTGTCAGCACTGGGAAGTAAYGCAATATCAAAGCAGTGAGTATACAAACCTAGATTTTAGCAGTGTGAGATTTAGCTRTGTCTGTGATACAACTTAAATGTTAAACCTCAGAATAGCCACAGATACTTTATTTTTGAAGAGAATTTTTTTCCAAAATGAATGCAGAGATGAAATTAAAACAAAACAAAACAAAACCCTTTTAAAATTAAAATTTTGCTTTGTTTTTTACTCAAACATAAGGCATCTGTAGGTTTTATTTAGATAGAAGATTCTTTGGAAACTCCTTTGTAGACTACACATTTTTCTGTAMCAGTGACAAGTAAACCTCTCTGTGGTTTTGAACTGTCTTGAACCTGCTGCTTGACCCCCTCCCTTTCTGTTCTGGGCTTCGTCCAGCTCCCACCTTAGTCAGTGGGAGATGTCWCATTTACTTAATTAGGAACTGGACCATGCCTTGCCACCCCCACCAATTGCTGTTTTAATTGAAAGCATCCCTAGAGCTGCTTCCATCARCGGTGGTGTTCTCAGGAACAAATCATTCTAGTTGTTTAATTAAATATTGAAATAAAACCCCCTTTAGGAGTGGCTGGGGGCAGCTGGTGCTGAGCCCTGTGCAGGCATTCACAGTGACAGGGGTGAAAGGCTTGCTGTGCTCCCCGTGGCTCTCACCAAGCCAGCCCATGCTGATGAGCAGATGTGGGATTATTTTCCGTGTTTTCCATGGGGTTTAACCCTCTTGCTCTGGCTTTCCTGGACTCTTAAGAGATCTGGCCTGTCTCGAGCACTACAATCCCACATTCCCCACTTGAGCTTTGCCTGGACACAGCAAAGCACCAGTGGTGTCTGAGTAAATCACATTAAAATGCAACATTCCTGTGCAGCAGTATCTGGATGCAGCTGCTCCTTCCCCTCAGTCTGAACCCCACCAAAAGCAATTTGAATGTTGCTTTTCATCCTGGTAGGTAATCACAGACCCAAGGCTGCAACCCAGCAAGCAGCAAGGGAGGAAAACCTATTCCAGRCTCCACAGAGGTCACCTTTTTGATAAAAGCACAAAACAGCTAATTAAATTAATGTAATAATTGTACCTAACCGATTACCTATTTCCTACCTGTACTGTGGTTTTAATGAGCTGAGCTAATGAACTATAATGTAATTAATACCTGGGGAGGGAGGGGGAGGAATAAAAGAAATGGTAGTTTTCATATATGCCAGCCTCTTTTGTAATGGCAGGGGGGAAAAAAGTTCAAGACTGTTGAAAGGAAAACGTTTAGTGAGGAAGAGAGGTTTCAAACTAGAGTCCTGCTGAGGCCCTGCCTGCAATTCTGCACCTGAAAAATATCCCTGTTGTTACAGAAATACTTTAAAAATTACTCMTTAATGCTTTCCTGACACCATTCTTAGAACATCTGTGAAGGGGAATGATGATTTAAATGAAAYTGCAGATCTAAGGAGTCCTTGAGGAGTGCCCTGTCCTAATGAGCATCCKGCAGAAACCTGCAGGTCCACGTTCCTGGTGTATCACAAAGGCTGTTTGCTGCTGGTCTCATTTAGCCCTTGGGTTTGTGGGCATTACCCACACCCTGGCCAGCACCCCGTGGCAGCAGTGGGGGGCTCTTGGCAAGCACAGAGCTGTTCCAAGGCTCTGGCTTTTGTATCCAGTGGGGGACAATGACACAGGTTACTGAACCTGCTGATGGAGACTGCTCTGGTAAAGCACTAAAAGGCATAGGGAGAAAGTAAAGTAAAACTGAGACTCCTGCTGTGAAAATCCAGGATTGTTKTCTCTGAATTAAGTTATGCTGAAGCTATTAGGGAGAGAGTGCAATAGATTCATTAACTGTACCATTCCAGAGCTGCTGGAAAGCAATTCACATTTCAACTTTAGTATCTTAAAATCCAGCACCGGCTTTAATTATTAATAGGCTTCATGCTATTATCATTTGCTTGCACATATACATTAATCATTACATGGCTTTGCTAATTTTTTGTTTTGTTCAGAAATAAATAAATAAAACGGTGACAAGATGCTCAGAGCCCTCAAGAGAATCTGTTCTCCTCTGATGGGCAAGKAACATCTGCGGGCATTTTGCTGGCTTAACAGCATGTCTGTCAGAAACCTGGTGATTCAGAAAATTTACTAGCACTCACCTAATGATTAATTAGCCTTCTCTGTAAGGAATGGGGTCTCTTCATTATGCACATTGTCACCAACACTTTCATCTGTTTGCTGTAACACGTATGCTGGAGACTTAATAACTGGAATTCCAGTAGTCAGGAGATGAGTTCAGGTTGGTTTTGTGAGCAGAATTGGTGTTTGGCCCTACATATTTAAGGAAGTCTTCAAGGATTTTAATCAACACAGGTCTGTGTAGTGTTCTAGAAAAGCTGTTTTGTGTGAATAACAGTACTGTAGGACACTAATTTCAACTAAATTTAGTTGGCTGGAAACACTCTATATTAGATTAAAGACAGCAATAGGAATTATTTTAACAGAATAATAATTCATCTATTTGTACCATGGGCTATCTGAAGAGGGTTTTTTAAAGGCAATCTTATTTGTAAGGCATGTTAAGCGTTCCACTTGGCAAACCCTRGGCACAGTCCTGTGTTTCATAAGGTCTTCAGCTGCGAGCAGAGGGTCTTTAATGTGCTGAGGGAAAAGGTCAAACTGACACTTCAGGATTTAAACCAAAATAATTTATCATCTGCACACAGACAAGGCAAAGATTTGTTCTTAGGGGTGAATGCACCCACATCTGGCACGTTTCTTATGGAAATCTCTGCTTTGTTGATGATCCCCTCAGTTTGAACTCAAACTTGGAGCAGCTCACTCACAGCACCTGTGTCTCCGCAGCTCCATTACAGTGATTGCTCACACCTGGTGAGGGCCCAGAACACAACACAACACCTCCCCTCAGGTGGGTGGGGAGCCCCTGGCATCAGTAAATCGGCAGGAGAATTGAGAATTGCTGGGTGCTGGAGCTCATGGCAGCGTTGAGTCCCTGGGGCCAGAGCGGGATGTGGCTGTCCCACCTCCCATCCCATTGCCTTCCTTCTGCATGGAGCAGCAGGACGGAGCTGCAGGTATTTCCTTTCCTTCTGGAACACTCTATGCTCTGAGAAATGGTGGTTTGCCATCTTTACTTCTCCTTTTCAGCTCCCGTTTACAAGCTGAAAGGAGGTGTTGGATTTTGGGAAGACTTTTTTTTTGGTAGTGTTATTATTAGGTGATGCAGGGGGAAAAAAAATTCTTTTGCTCTGCTGAAAAACYGAAAAGCTTTTTACCCACCTTTTTGTGTGTGTGTAGATGGTTCCCCAGCCATGTTTGCTGCTCCTGGGTGGGGAGTAAAGRGGAGATTTGGGACATCCCTTCTCCCAGTGGGGAGTGATACTGGTGGCATTCTGCACTCACTCCTGCCGTACTGGTGTGGGGAAATGCAGTGGAGGTTTCAGCTTTGGAGGAGGACCTGGACTTGCAGGGGAAGCTGAAGTTGTTAAAGAGTAGACACAAATAAGGTGTGTTTCACTTTTCTAAATTCAAGTGCTTAGCTGACTGGTTTTTCTTTTTTTTTTTTTTTTTTTTCCCAAAGAATAAGATAAAATCATTCTCTGCTAAAAATTTAACATATTCAAGAATTTTTGTGGCAAGTAAATTTTAGTCTTGGAACAGGTTTGTTTGCAGGAGAAATCTGTGGTGTTGGTTGTGGGGTTTCTCGTGGGTTTTTTTCTYTCCATCTATCCAATAAGGAACCAGAAAAATTCCATGTGACTTGCATATCTAATTAAAACTATTCAGCACAGCTTGAATTTACATTTTTGATTTCTTGCAGTAATCTGCTTGTGAACAATCTAGAGGCAAGGAGTTATTCATAGAAACTGTTGAGTAAATAATTTTCAGATAATGAAAACATTCAAAAAAGTCAAGATAGTTAATTAGTGAGCAGAAGAAATTAAATTAATTGAATGAATAATTCATAATGAATTATTTGCCCAGCTCTATTTTACATAGTGTGGAAGGTCTGAAGAAGAGCCAGTATTTGAATTACCTCCAAACAGAAAACCACATCTCTATTTCTGCTGTGTTGAGGTTATTTATTGATGTGTAAAAACAAGCTGGGTGAGCCAGTCTATTTAATCATCTTACTCTTTTTGCTCTGCACCGTGAGTCATGCTGGATTTGAGACCATAGATGCTTTGCTTGCAAACGTGCATTAGGGAATATGTGTTACAGGGTTCTTTTTTTTTTCTTTTTTTTTTTCTTTTTAATGAATTTAAATAGTGTGAGAGAAGCATGATTAGAGCTGAAAATGCTCTGTAAAAGCTATGAATTAAGTATRTGCTACTGTAGCAATGGTTGCAGTTGACATCTGTCACAGCCTTGGCAGAGTAGTCCTGGGTAATTTCATTTTGCTGCTGGACAGAACTGTGTCCAAAAGATTCTTTGGTGGAGCTGARTTTGTTTGCTTGGGGTTGGAGAGGGGTTTGGTGCTGCTTTCTTTGCTTGTTTGGTTTTTRKTTTTTTTTCCCTTAAAAAAGGGAAAGCTTTGCTYCTCTCTGGCAGGTTGTGAGGGAACTTTCAATAGCAATTAAATAGTGAAATAGTGGCTAAATTAGCATTGAAGAGCTGAGTGTGGTTCTTCCCTGAGGCCCAGTGGGCAGTGAGTGTTCAGAGCTCACCTGTGTTTCCCTCTGTCCTTGTTTTCCCCACAGTGCTATGGAAGAGCACAAAATCACTTCTCATAGAATGGTTTGTGTTGGGAGGGACCTTAAAACCCATCTCATTTCAACCTCCCTGCCATGGGCAGGGACACCTCCCACTGTGCCAGGCTGCTCCCAGCCCCAGGGCTCAACCTGGCCTTGGGCAGTGCCAGGGATCCAGGGGCAGCCACAGCTGCTCTGGGCACCCTGTGCCAGGGCCTCAGCACCCTCACAGCATCTGATCTAAACCTACCCTTCAGTTTAAAGCCAYTCCCCCTTCACTACATGAGAAGTCCCTCCCCAGGTCCCCTGGAGCCCCTTTAGGCCCTGGAAGGGGCTCTGAGCTCTCCCTGGAGCCTTCTCCTCTCCAGGTGAGCACCTCCAGCTCTGCCAGCCTGGCTCCAGAGCAGAGGGGCCCCAGCCCTGGAGCAGCTCCATGGCCTCCTCAGGACTCTCTCCAGCAGCTCCACATCCTGGTGTTGCTCCTGGTGGCCTGAACAGAGGGACAATCCCCTCCCTCCCACTGCTGCCCACCCTCCTCTGATGCAGGGCAGGGCACAGGGAGTTCTGGGCTGCCCATGTTAGTATTGAGCTTCTCATCCGCAAACACCCCCAAGTCCTTCTTCTCCTCAGGGCTGCATAACAACGCTGGAAAGGCTTCGCAAGTGATTTCCATTCCTGGTAAAGCCACAATGAGAAAACCAAACTTTGACTGATTTAATATCTATGGAGACATGAATAAAATAATACATAATTAGATAAGAGCCACCTCTACTCTGAGTTGTAACTTCTGAGGAGACCTGATTTGAGGTGGAATGGCAYCGTGCAGCAATGAGATGAGTCTGATGCAGGACTATCCCAGGGAAGTTTGTATTTCTGTTATCATCTCTGTGGAGAAMCAGGCACAGATTGAGTGATCTGTTATCTGCAGTAGGAGTGGAAATGACTGAGGGTTTTTTGATTGAARCCATGGCTGCCCAAGTAGAGATAATTGCAAAGCTGAGTAATGCTATCCAGCACCACCCAGGATTGTCAGATAGTCCTTTGTTACTCAGTTTTCTCTGTRAACTGAGCAATGCTAAATGACAGTTGTAAATCCCCACCGTGTGGAGATATCGATAATATATGCACAGACATAAGGAAAGGAAGAGATTGCAAATTTAGTCAACTGTATAAAAAYATTCTTTTCTTGGGTACTTGAAAGTTTTGAAGGAATTTGAACAGCCCTGGAAAAAAGAGACTGTGCTGTAACAGATGGGCATTTCCAAAATGACTTTGTTTGGGTTCAAGATAAATACAAGTAGTTCCTATTTTACCCAGAGTGAGTCACTCMAGCCACAGCATGGACAGATATATGCTAGAATTGCATCTGACATAATTTCTCTTTGCTCTACTTCCTGTGAATCTGGTTAATCCAATGCTGAGTTTCCATTAAGGACCACTGCTGGACAAAATTTTGGGCTAGTTTCTGCAACGTTAGCAAATTTGATTCTGATTGTGAAGTGCTGACAAGTTCTGTYTGAGGTAAAGGAAGTGCAGAGTCAGAAAACCTAGGCCACTAATGGTTAAAATCAGGACACAAATGATCCTTACTTATGTTTTATTTCTATGTACTTCCAAAGGCAGCTCTTTATTGCCAGCATACTTAAGCCCTTGAAACCTTTCCCGAGGCTTCCCCAGGACAGGAATCAGGCAGCAGGTGGGTTCTGTTATCCACTTACTTCAGGTCATCTCCACACTGGCAGGTACAGAGCACAAACTGACTGGATAAGAAATACATGCTCTGACTGCAGGTGGTTGGAAGGGATGTGGCAAGAATGAAAAATCTAATTGTAACTGGTTGTGTTAGGGAGCCAAAGCAGGCTGGGGTTTAAAAGAGGAGGTTGTTGTGCATCAGTGAACAGCCATTTAGATTTGACTGCAGCAGCACAGAGTTTGTCATGGTGGTTTAGTTAACATGTTCAGTTTTGATGAAAAAGAAAGTGTCTTTGATCGCTCTGCAGAGAGAACAGTTTCTATTGGAATTGTGCAGGTAGCTAATTCTGTAAGGTCATGTTCAGTGCCCCCCTGCACTGAGAAGTTGCTGAGTGGAGCAAAACCAGAAAACCCATGGAACTGGAGCGAGAAAAATGATTAAGATGTTCCCAGGAACACCAGCTATTTGCTTCGCGTTCAGGATCGTGGGTTCTGCCACCCTGTTTTACAGGATGCCTAAGATGGCACTGATGCTCAACAGAGGGAAGTTAAACTGCTTCAGCATACCACAGGGAAGGGTTTACACAGGCCTTTTCCAGCCATGGCAGATCCTGTGTTATAACACTGGAGAGAAGAGTATTGTCTGGTCACTTCTAAAATGCCTGGTGTGCTGAGGCAGAGGAGGAGGAGCTCTGCAAACAGACTCTTCTATTGACCTGTTTAGAAATTAATAGTGTAAAGGGTTTAACCTATTTATCAGTRAAACACAGACTAGCACAAGACTGCAAGCTAGGAGCTGCTTTCAGAGTCACAAAGAGGTATTTATCATTTGTCCTAGGAGTTCYAACCAACCTCCATCTGTAACACTCATTTCTCAGTTGTCCCAAGTAGTCTGGYAGAAAACTTTTTRTTGGTTGYTCTGCTGAACACTTYCTGGCGTGGATATTTTTCAGAGSCTGGTTTTTCTCTCATTCAMGTTCTYAGTTTCAGCAGAGGTTGTTTTCCCSTCCCTGTTTGCTGGCAGGGGCTGTTGGTTTGCACAGGTGACTGGGGGGAGTGGGTTGAGCTGACAGTTCATCAGCAGCTGGCATTGTTCCTCTGTCGCTGCTCTGCAAAGGGCACGGTGCTAAATCAATTAGAGAGAACTCCAAATTGGCTTCAGCGAGCAGTTCACGTAGAGATATGGACTCTGGAGACTCTGTTCCTCCAGCCTTGCAAGTTTTGGCTGTTTACCTCATACCTCTTTTCCCCAAGAGGTGTGAGACTGAAGTGCTGTAGCTGGTGCTGATCCAGGGCGTGGGAACAGAGACATTGCAGCATCCTGAGACAAGGGAAGAGTCCARGCAGTGGCAATGGAAGYGAGGAATCACTGTGCCTGGCAATAKAAGTCTGAACATCTTTTTTTGGGACTCACTTGTTGAGACTGAAACGAGGCTGGAGCACTAGAGAGTCACCTAGGTGTGCATTTCACCCTGAGAACACTTTGCAGAACCAAAGCCCRGAAAATGTGGGTAAAGCTGATGTGAGCAAGAATGCTGTCAGTTTGAGGTCTTTCTCCAGTAAATTTTGAAGTTTTCTGTGGGACTTCAGATCCCCATTTGTGCAGTTTCAACTTACGTGCAGGCTGGCCTGACATATATGGAAAAGTTTCACACTACATTTGCAACAATATCTCAGAGGATTCCAGTATTTCCCAGGAAGTACTGGAACATCTCCAAGTGAAGAAATAGTGTGTTATGTCTGGGTWTTCTGTCTCTGGATCAGCTGTCTGTGCTGGCACAGTTTACCAAGGGCTGTGTGGAATAGAATAAATAAATGACTGCTCTCTATAGCAGCAAATGACTGACCAGACATGGATCCAAACTTCTGGGGTACAATCAGCTTGGACTAAACATGCTCATGTAGGAGCAACTGGCTYAGTGTTTGAGTATTATTTTATCAGTCTTGGCAAGGTGGTCAATACAGAAATAAAATTATGTYAATGAGAGGCTAAAGGGAGTTGTTTTTGTGATGTTTGGGAAAGCAGCAGTTCCTTTCTGAAGGGTGTCACCATGCACTCCAATAGCAACTGTTGTTATTCATCCAAGACATACTGTGTATGTTTCTCAGACRTTTTTATGTCCTCCTTTCCTAATTGAGTAAGTTTTTTTCTACTGTGTATTGGTATATATTTGACCTATAAAGAAAAAAATAATTGGTAGTTTATTACCAGGTATGTTAATGGCTTGATGAAGTTTTGAAATGCAGCATCTCAAATGCCATACTGTTTATCTAGTTCTTAATACCTTTGCTATTTCCTATTGCTATTTGATGATCAGTTTTTGCTGGAATATGTTTTGCAATTACAATAAGAGATTTAATGTTGTTTTGAACTCTGCCAAAGTCTGATTAGATTTTCTGTTTTGGCCTAAGTCATTTCTTTGTGCTTCAATTTTCTCTATATAAAATGCTCAGATTGCAGGGCTTTAGGCTGCAGATCCTGGTAATTAACTGCAAGTCTGATTTTTAGTTCAGCATAAGGTTAACCAGCTTCCATAAAGCAAAATCCTATTTATTCAGAATGAAAGGATTATAGGGAAGACATAAAGTAGCAAGAAAGTAGTTTATATACAAGTCTGGGTTACCAGGAAGTCATCAGCACTGACACAGAGCTCCTAATAGAAAAGCAATAGGTAATACCCCCTTCAGGGCTCTRAGGAGTTTTGGGAGCAATTCCACATCACTCAGATCATGGAAGAAACTTCTCCCCACAGATTCCCTGTCTACATTCATCAGTCAYTGTGTAATCTCCTCAGGAAACAAACTCTGCTGCTCCTCACATCATTATGAAGAAACAATTTTTAGCGGTTAACTCCCCACCTGGAGGAGGGCCCTGAATTCCTGCTGGAATGTTGCAGATGGGCACTGCAGCATCCAAACAAAGGCACCACTGCTGGCTAAAAAAGCCTGAGTGTGACAAAGCTGAGTTGGAAAGGAGAGTATTTAAGGAYGTATCCCTGTGCTTACACCTTTTTCTGGACCATTCCTCGGCAGCAGGGAGGTCACTGAACCCACACTGTGTTTTGGTCTGACCCTGTACAGACATTTTTATGTTCTCAGCATCCAAGATACATCTAACAGGGTATTTATCAGTACTTCTGTGCCAGGCTGCCCAGACCTGATGCAGGCTGTGCTTGGTCCAGCATAGTAAGAAACAAGCCCTGGCCTGGAGATCCTGACAGGTCAATTTGACAAGAATGACAAAGGTTAGGAGGGAAGTGAGAGCCCAGAGCAGGGCTGTGATTTGTACAAAGATAAACAGCCAGGGATGGGAGAAGCCTCAGGTTCCTGCTGATTGTTTATTCTGCAGGTCAAACAGCTTAGRTTTTACTTCTCTGTTGCAGCTTCTTTTATATTTACAGAGAGCCTTACTTCAAAATTCTGGTGCATCTCCTCTTGTAGCCGTCACCTTTTCACTTTTATTTAATCTCCTCTGTATTAATGAGAGTCATAAAGTTCAAATTAAATCATCTTGGTTAGGATTGGTGAAATAACATAGATGTTTTTGTTCTTTCCTTGGATCCTGATTTGGTCCTAACTATCAGCATGTGTTTTAATCCTGATATTGCTCAAACCCAGTATGTTTTCAGTGCCTTTCCTAGATGGAAGGTTTCTGTTAAATTGAAGGCACTCTGATGTTGTAGGACTGAGCAGTTACTCAACCTCTCTGCCTGTCACAGTGCTGAGCCCTAGAGAGCTTGAAAACCTGTCTCTTCATCCARCATGAATATCTAATTCTTCATGGATCTATTGTTCACTGCAGAGAGGTACAAATATTCTCAGCAATCCTGCAAATAGATAGGAACTTTCTGAAAATTAGACAGGTTATTTTGTCAATCTGTCTTGGTTTTTGGTTTGGGTTTTGGTTTTCTTTTTATTTTTTTTTTTTGTTCTTGTCTTGATTTGTTTCTATTCTCCAACTACTTGACTTTTTGGTGTTTATAACTCTTTTTTGCCTTTCTCCTCCTGTGAAACACTACCTGTCTGTCCCCTGGTAATGTGTAGAATTTCTGCCAGAAGCTGCTTCTTCARAGATGTGTCTATACAAAAATCCTCGGGTGGGTATTGCTCTCCCTTGATGTGTGCAGTCCTCTCTGCAAAAATAAGAAAATTGTGCTCTGTCATTTCCTAGGACCAAGACACAACTCACTTTTTTTTTTTTTAAGAATATATTTTAAATCGCTCACTTTGAATTCCTGTATTTCCTTTGTACCTGCACACTTGCCAGCTCTCCTGGCTGACAGCAGCAGGTGAAGCTTCTCCCCTCTGACCTTTGAAGGCAGTGAGGGAAGAGAGGCAGATGAGAACTGGGGCAGTGATGGGAAATGGGGGTGATGGGTGCACAGGGTGGCCTTGCCTTGCTCAGGAGGCTGTAAAAACACAAAGCAGCCCGAGTGCTGCTTTCAGTGTTTGAGCTCTGATGGAATTCCCAGCCATGCCAAGCACCGAGCAGCACCTGGTGCAGAGAGAACAGACGTGTCCTCCCTTCAGCAGCAGGGACCTTTGTCACTGGGCATGTGTGGAATAAAGCACTGGCTGTGTGCTAGGGTGTGAATCACTGATAAAACTCTTATTCATGCTGTCCCCAGTGCACATTGAGAGCTTGGTTTGAAGCAGCTGGGGAAGTGCTACTCTATAATAGCCCTAGTGAGAAACCAGCTTTAGGGACAGCCCTGTGATGAGAGGGACACACTGGAGTTGGGACCTCTGTCCTTCAGGGTGGCTGGACAGAGTCAGAGCAGCTTTCACTTCCAGGAGAGCTTGCAAGCATGCAACTCTAGTCAGAGAACTAAGTTTAATTTGATTTCTACACTGCTGATCTGSGTATACAGTTGTCACCTGCATAAAAATGGTAAAAAGAGAAACTGAGATCCTGTTATGATATTAAGGGCTTGATCAAACAGAAATACTTCTGGTCTCTCTTCACACACACCAGAATCCCAGCAGAGAAGGAAGCTACTTTGTAGTCTTATCACAACAGAAGAAAAGAAAGCTTTTCTTGTTCTACTTTTTTCTGTCTTTGAGTTAAAAAATTCAGGGCGTCTGAGGTTTGCTAAAATATTTGGGAATACCTTGGCTTAAATAATAAATGGTARCAATGATACCTACTGCTTTACAATTTGAAGTACTTATTATGTCCATTAGTAATGATATTTCAGAGCTGTCAGTTAACAAAATATAATGCCAAAGATGCTCTCAGCAAGATGAAATTTTTAAGTTCTGGAGTGAAATCTGACATTTTCCTTGGCAGTGGCCCTGCCCCTTCCTCCTTGTTTAGAGGTGAGTCACAAAGCACCTCAGCAAAATGTGAATAAAAGGTGTCACTCCAACGACCTAAAAGCACCCAGGTGATGTGAACAAGAGCCTCAAAAATAGGCTTTACTGATGTTTGTCACCAAGAAAACCCCCTAAAATCATCTTTGTCTAAGCAAGACCATTTCTGCTGCAGTTTSAAATGCAGATATGACAGATTTTACTGTTTGCTGTTCAGTGTCAACATCACSACTTAGATGAGAAATAGTGAAGTAATAAAACCTAAAGTTCTTACAAATMTTGGTGGTTAGAATTGAATTTTATAAAAATCAGCATATTTGAGTAATTTTTTTACCAGTTGATCTTCCTAACCAATAAGCACATTAATGTATATATTTCCATTAGTTCAAATTTTTTTGTTTTTTTTAGTTTTTACCAGTATTTTAATTAGATACAAAGTTGTAAAACTRTGGGGGCTTTTGTGTATGTATAGCAAGAGTCCCTTAACATGCAGCAGTGTAGTGATTTCTTTGTGGGAAAGAACTAAGAAACTAAAAAAAAAACTAAGAACATTGATTTGGTCATTCATGTTCATCTTAAAAAACAAAAAGCATTTACACTTTAATATTGTATCATATAAATAGACATCTATAGCTCTGCATACATTATTAATAGCTTTTTATTGCCTGCTTTATTGGTTTCACTACTGCTTCTCCTCTTGGGAAGTCATGTAAAATACAAAGCTGCACAAATGCCCACGTTGCAAGAGCCACTATATACAGAGCAAATAAGATTGCCCAAGTACAAATATTCACTGGAGCAGCTTCCTGCAATTCATGTAACATAATAACAGTCCACAAATGCAATCCTCCTAGCAACTAATATTATTCCAAGTATTTAATTCTTTTTTTAACCTACGACACTCGTGCTGCTATTTGAATATTGAACAAAATTTTATTCCCGTGTTTTCTGACAAGAAAACAGAATTCTTGTTGAGAAGAAACAAAGAACTTTAAATGTGACTCGGGGTAAGCAGCAAAGCTGCACAGTAGATGTGAAGGGGGCTAGAGCTGAGTGTCTGTGTGGAAGGAAAGCACTGGAGACAGGATTATTTTCAATAGTTAACTTGTGTCAACCACTGACTTGAGGCTGAGGCCAAATGAAGGAAAAGAGCTCGTGATGAAGGAAGAAGCCCTGGCCTCCTCCCTCCAGCTGCTGCAGAGGGTGTTCCTGCCAGGGTGTCCCAACTGTTTCCCTTTGTGGCCTCTTCACTCTAATTTCTAAAGGCAAATACTTTTTGATGTCTCAGGATTTCCCTCAGTGTTTAAAAACTCCTTATTGAGGGTTTGGGTGGCTTTTTTAATATGTTGAGAGTTTTTCTGTCTCTCTCCTACACACCACACAATTCCCCAGCTGTTCTTTTGACAGTTGTAACCTTCTGACCATCTGAGCTTTAAAGTTCCTGCACTAAACTTAAATATGTTTCTTTAAGGACAATTATAAAGTTTTCAGGACCAACTGGTCACAGCAACCCTTCAGATGTTTTGTTTCTGGCAGTTGTTCATTCACAGGGCTGTCATTTGCTTCTCTTCACGCCACTTTTCTACCTCTGTGAGGATTTTTTGCATCTCCTCTGTGCCCATGGCCCATCCTTTTGTGTACGGCCCCAGAGATGCTCCATCCATCGGAGCAGACCTCACAGTGGCTCTCTGCAGGCCCCAAGAGCTGCTGTGTGAGTGCCTTGTCTTCCAAGGAAACTTCTGAGCGCTGCCCTCCTTGGTTCCTGGGCTATGGCAGCCAGCACAGCAGCGTTTGCCTCTTCTTTTGGTRAGGTGAGCTCTACTGCCTTCCTCAGGATTTGGAAAGGTGGCTCCCTTCCCTGGCAGGTCTTGCAGCATAAAAGGAGCTCTCTGTAATGAAGCAGAGGCAGGGCAGAGCTCTGGAAAGGTCTCGCTGAGGCTGACACCTGGTGCTCAGGAGCAAGYGCTCCGACTCCTCATTCCTCCCCCTGTCAGCATCGATAAGCCTCTCCTACCTGACGGGAGCTTTTATTGCCCTTGACTGCTCTCCATTTATACAAAGGTTAAATCTTCCCCTCTGTCTGTGCTTTAGAGCAATGTGCTATTTAGAAAACAGTGCTTCCATTGAATGCAATAAAGGCAGGCGCATCTGGCGTAGTTGTCGGGGCTTTTGGGGTTTCTTTTATTCTATTTTTCTTCCCCTTGGCAATAGGTCATGGAGTAGGTGCAACTTAAACTTTTCATGTTCTGACATGCTGCAATTACCCCTGCAGCAGGGGAGACCCAGGAGGATCAGCACAGTGCAAGTCTGCTGTATTTAGAGATATGCCCATCGAAAAGGGGGGAAAAAGTTGAGCCTTTTAAATGATCTCGTGGGTGGTTTGGTTTTTATGTTCCCTGGGCCAAGGGGGTACTTGTCAGGCAGCAGTGTCAAATGGMTCACTTGCCATCCAGGTGTGAATGGGGATTGTCTTGCTCTTCATTGCAGTAGGACAAAAGACTTTGACTGGCATCTCTGGAAGAGAGAAAAATCCTCCTGTGTTCTTCCATAGCTCTTTYTTGGGTATAATCCCAAAAGGCCTGGGTTCAGTTCCTGGTTGTGAAATGAACCTTTCTAGGTTTTCACAAGCTCTATCCGTGAGTGGAGCTGCTATCCCAGTTAAAGCACAGTATTTCTGTTCAGGATGCACTGGTTCTGTGAGCCTGAGCAGTTTGTTGTAGGAAGGGGTGAGGACAGAACCTTTATAATCATTTCAAATTACCTCCTAGATGTCGGAATTATACCGTGGCATTTGCAATCTCCCTGCTCTAACAACACACTGTGTATGCACCTTTACTGCCATATTCTTTCCTTTTCAGCTCCCTGAAGCCTTTCTGCCCTGCTTCTTTTTCTTCCTGCAGGAAACAGGATCTTCAGAGGGTTTTCTGCAAGCTCTTTGTAATATTAGCGAACATGTACAGGAAAACCCTCAGGTTATGTTCAACTCCTGGTATCCTTCACTTTAGATTTAAGAAATTCCCTTAAACTCTCATTAGTGAAGACCTTCTCATTCCTATAAAAGTTTAAAGGAAATCTTTGTCTCATCAGAGATTTAACACAGCTCCTCGGCGTGGCTGAAGAAAGCAGATYCTTTGTGCCTCTCTGTTCATTCTGGAGCAAAGACAATTGTTACAAAAATGTGTCTTTATTGATGTGACCCTCGGGTTCCCTCATCACTTTTCGACTTATTACCTTTTCCTCTCTGCTGCTTTCTGCAAATCTTTTAATTGATGGGAGGGGAAAGGAAGGTTTTGATTAAATGCTGAGGAATCCAGGCAGGATTACTTCATTTCCCTCGGCACCGTGTGAGCCGGGACTGGCACAGCACACTCAGTGTTCCTGCTGCTTTCTCACCTCATCTGGCCCCCTCTACAACAGGGGCATTTTAGTCATGTATTTTTAAGCAGAGTGGCATAAAAAAGAGAATTGAGGTATCTGTGTGCAGCAAAGTTTGTTCAACTTCTTTCTTTGTGAATTTAAARCTATTTATGGTTTGTCTTTTTCAAGTTTTCTCCTCACAAAACTGAGTTACGCTAAAAGTTCAGAAACTTCCTCACACATAATTAAGATAAGAAGCCAAGAAACTTATATAGAAAAGAAAGTAAAAGAGTGAGAATTTAACTGTTATTGTTTTGGGAAGCCCACAGCTTCCCTTAGAGAAGTTTAGGGGGTGCATTATGCARTGTTAAGGTTGTTGAGTGAATCTTMGAATTTAGATTCTACTAAAAAATAAAATRGRGGGGAAACAATKTTATGTGTACCCTCTGTTATTCCTGAGCTGACAGCTGCCTTCCCTGTCTTCTCTGGGGCTTGGTAATTAACTCCTATRCCTGACTCCCTTTCTTTTTATTCTTTCTCCTGTCTTTCTGTGTTCTTCTATTTGCTTTTTCTTTCCTTGGGTTTGTTTGGTTGGTTTGTTTGTTTTTGTTGATTCGATTGGTTTGGTTTTTGTTTTTGTTTTGGGGTTTTTTGTTTGTTTTGTTTTTTTTTTTTTTTAAATCTTCTGTGTTTTTCCTTTCCCTTCCTTTCTCTTTTATTTCTTATTTTTCTTTTCCTCCTCCCTCTCCTAAAGCAACTGCGAGTCTAAAGAAACAAGCATCCCATCCAGCACCCTGTACTTCCTGCCTTGCCTAAAAAACCCCAAAAAACCCTCTTTGTTTTGTAAAGATATTGGATGTAGATGTGTCTTCAATGAATTTAAACCCAACACACACAGAATTAGTGCCCCAGCACCGGTGTCACTGTGGCTGCCCTGTCTCCTCCCATCCATGGCTGTGACTCCTGGGCTGTCTCAGACCACTTTTAACAATTCTGGGTCTCAAACAGTTCTTGTTTTGCATCCATTAACTGACTTTTCACAGATAATGTGAAGTTAAAAGCTTAAATCTTCCTGAATAGSCAGCTTTAACCTGTCTGAATTTGCTACCAAATACCTGAATATTTAGAGATATCATTGGAAACATCAAATGTGTTATGCTGCCAGAATTATAGAAATGTCTCAGCCACGCTGTGGTCAGAATTTAAAACTGTGGTTGTTCAGAAGTTTATGATGAACTTAGTTTGGAGTTTCAATCAAATCATGATAGTTTAAGTTAAGAAAGAGGAAAAAAAATCATGGCTGGGTTTGGGAGAGAGGGAGACTTGTGAAAACTCCTCAGAACACGGACTGCTGGAAGAAATCCCACTAATGAGAAGTGCAGGTACGCTGTTCCCAATGAATAATGTATCAAAAAGAATCAGTGCTTTTCACGTTGCCTTATAAATAATGGGGTTTATCACATGTGAGGCCCATTCACAGATAAATAAATCAGTGCCTGGTTAAGGAGTTGGTGCAGAGWTCCAAATGCAGTTTGCCATTATAAAAATGAACTTTCATTGGCTGTGAAAAGYGACCTCTCCAACAGGCAACAGCAATGTTGATGGAACAATCCCCTAAAAAATGCAAAGGATCCTAAATGTTGCGGCACTGGTAGCACAATCTTCCACAAATTGATTTGCTTTGTGTTAATCCTGGAGTTTTTTGGGTTTTTTTTTCAGTTTTGCCTAAAAGTGAAGATGGATTTCTGGCTTTGTGGTTCATTTTTGCATTAGACATGGTACAGCTTAGGTGTGCTACAACTGTGYTCAAATAAGCCAGGTATTTTTCATATGAATTCCAAAATACTTACAAAATGAAGTYACTGGAGGKTGGCTGTTGATAGCTTTTTRTTTGTAACACAGATATTTAGCACTYGTTTTTCTTATGAAATTTCTCTCAATTCCATCAGATCTTATTTATTTACATAGGCCCATTATAAAATTATGTAGAACATGAAAGTTTCTAAGGGCCTTGTTCCCTTAATTAAACAATTAACTTGCCATTTTGGATTTGATCAAGAAATGATTGAACATGACAGACTGTCTCCCCTCTGGAGCACATAACTGTGTCAGGGTCAATCATGTTTCCTTTGGAGTCAGAGGGAAAGGGGCTTTCTCATAAATTAGAACACGTTCCTGTTTTACAGTAGTAAATACCACACATAAGTGATTTTGTAATGTTCTCATAAGATTAAAAACCCAATCCATAGATAATTTAATATGTCAGCAAGGTGGTTATTTAAATCAAATTRCAACCAGCTGAAGAGGCCCATCAGCTGGGTGAGTTTTTTCAGTGCTTTAAGGAAATGAGAAAATGGTAACTAACGTGGAGGAGCCTAGACAGAGAGAGGGATGGAGCTGTAAATCCTTGTGCTTCACCTCAGGATCAAAGATGTGCTTGGCTTTAGGCCCTGCCAGGAAGGATGGGGTGGCTGCTGATGTTTTGGAGGCTGTGGAGGAAAGGATTTCCAGCCTGGCTACTTCTCCTAGCCCTGAGGAGTGCTCTGCCCATGGGATGTGTTACACCCAGGTGCTCTCCTGTRCCTGAAACCAAGTTTGTCACCAGCTCAGTGCTGCTCCTGTGGCACTGTCAGCAGCAGGGGTCACAGAAAGCAGCATGAAAACCAAGCCATGCAGAGTACCAGAGCACTTAGGGATCTGCCACCTCACACAATTGATGTGAAAGCAATTGCTAAGCATCCTGTGGATAATTTGCTTTTCCTTGCTTCAACTTCCTGCTGCTGAAGGCATTGTTGATTTTATTCTCCATTTTATTATAACTTAACTTTATTATGGTTTTAGAGTATTTGCTAGAAATAAACATGCTCCTTATGCACTACTCTGAAATGAATAAATTTTAATGGTGCTTTTACCAGAAGCCCAAGACTCTCTACAGCCACTTCTGCTCTACTGAAAAGAACACCCATCAAATTGGCAGTTGTCCATAAGATGTTTGCAGAATCTGAGTGATTTGCATATTGGAAACTGTTCATTGATACATTAAATAACATTTTATTGTGGACATCTGGTCTGCTAAAAATCTGCCAAAGTTTGTATCAAATAACTGCAGCAATTCAGATTTATAGAAGGAATCTGTTCTGAAATATGTTAAAATACTGCCCCTCTTTCATTTCTAGCTTTTAGAAACTATTGTGCAAAAGCTGTTCTAGTGAAGAGTCTGAGTCTTCCCTGCAGAACAGCTTCTTGTGTTTGTTCCTAGGAACCTTATAATGAACAAAGAACTTTCTGCATCTCCGTTTGTGATTTCAGTTATATCCAAAGCCAAGTAGTAGCCAGTGTTCAAATATTGTTAGGGCTAAACATAATAAATAAAAATTAACTTTCCAGCGAAGCCAATCTGTGGCTGTGTACTCTGTAAAATGACTAAACTGAACACATATGCTTGAGCCTGCCTTCAACATCTGTAGGTTCTGTAGGAATAATTTAAATYCACTCTCTTTAATTCAAATATCCATTAGATGAGAATTGTGCATTTTGCATTAGAATAGATTAATGGCTTGTTTTGCCAATTTATTTCAGGTGAAATTCAGGGGGCTGTTCTTTGATGAAAATAAAAATGTGACTCAGCCCAAGAGAGAGGAGGCTTGCCTTTTTTTTTTTTTAAGTTGATGTTTGATGTACTTCTAGTTGAGGCCAGTTTCAGTGTGTGTTACTACATCCAYGCTGAGTTGTATTTTGACATGTCACTGTCAAAGGGCCCAGGGTTTCTGTCAACTGGGCTGTATAGAGCAGTAATTAATTCTGTTATAGAAGTGTCAGTGACTGAGRAATTCCTGAGCTGGAGCTCAGCCTCTGCACTGTCTGTGTTTGACTGGCACCAGTTTCCCTCTAATAACAGGGAGAGGATGCTGGCTCAGGGTGGCTTTTGGAGATCACAGTGTAAACTGCACTATGACAAGGACCAAAAGGCCAAGCCCTGCTTTGATATACACCAAATAAATGAGTKACCTTCATAGGGGTGAAAAACCCCACATTTTACAGATTTCTGGGAGAGATCCAGCCATAATGAGCACTAATGTGGTTCCAGCCTGTGGGCCCACAGGGTGATTCTTGAAAGTAAATCTGGTTTCTGCCAGGAGCCTTTTCTGCCTGAGCCCTTTCAGAGCTGCCCTGGCAGTGGTGGGCAGGAGCCCTGGTGCAGAGTCAGCCCATGGGGTGGCTGTTTCATAAATCTATGCACAAACCCCCCTGCAAAATCAGCCTTTGCTCGGGGCAGGTGTTGTATGAGTTGTGGTTCTTTTCCCTTTGCCACCCTAATTACAGTTCTCTGGCAGTTTTTCACCTTCCCTGATGRAAATGATGCCATTGAAGCACTGCATGAGTAAGTTGGGTAACTGAGGTGCAGGTGSTGATGGCAATTYCCAAACCAGTCTGGGCTGTTTTCACTCCATTTTTGTGACATTTCAAAGGGTGGCACCAGGAACACAAAATGGCCAATGCCTCATGTTTTAAAAACATGTCATTTAATCACCCCTCAGACAGCAAACATGGCTGGAAGAGTCCTAACTAGAGCTGTGCAAACTATTTAAAACAGCGGCCAGACACGGTGTCAAGTGATTTCATTTCAGGCGTTATTTCAGCTTGAACCTTGCCATGTGTTCCTCAGCAGAGTGTCAGTGGTGTGAAAACTTACAGCCTATTTCAGGAAAAGCCAGGCTGATCTCTGCCTCTCTATGAAAGCCACTGACAAACAAATATTTTCTTCATTTTTTTTCTCTTTTTGGTGGGCCATTTCTGCCTCCATCATGTTCAATGTTCCTTTGACTCAGGAGCAGTTTTAYTGTGTGCCAGCAGCAGTGTTCTGAGCTCAGTTTATTCTAAATTAACCAGCTTTGTGGATATCCTATTGAAAAAGGAAGCAAGGTGTGAGGAAAAGACCTATGGGTTCTTTTTCTGATCTGAAGTTAGTTTTATTTTTTCCTTTGGCTGGGATTTATTTTACTWTTTTGGGGGAGTGCTTTGTGTTGTTTGTTTTAAATTTTTATTGTGTTTTGGATTTTATGGTGTTTTTCTCATTTTGTTTTTGTTCTTTTTTGTTTGGTTGGGGTTTTTTTCTGTTTATTTCTTGTTTCTGATTAAATCAGATTGACTCAACTCTCACTAGTCAAATGTGCTCTGATAAAATTCTCTTAGCAAGGGAACATTTCCAGTACTACCACATCTTCCTGATCTTAAGAGTGCAATTCCTTGCACTTTGGGCAGAAAAGTGGTTTAATTTGCCTTTTTGATCAGAAATAAGCAGTAGCATTGCATTTTGCTGGATGCAGGTTGATGGTAACAAGGAGGAAAATGCTGTCTKGCTTCCTGAGATACTTCTGGCATGTGAGGGATAAGGTTGAATGGATCTATTTTTCAGCAATGGCAGATGTAAGTCTTGGTTTGGGAATGATCAGGACCCTGCTCAGTCTTTGCCCTTTTGTTTTACCTTGTACTGAAACATTTGATTAGCAGCATGCCACTGTTTGTTCCACTGCTAGAATATTTTTGGGTTCTGATTTTCTTTCCTCCTCTTCTTTTTCTGGTCCTTAATTTGTTGTCTCTTTCAGTGTGGTTCTGTAGGCTTTGAGGATCTCCTGATAGTTAAAATATTTACTGTAGAGTTATTTAAGTTTTCCAGCATGACTGAAGACATGCGTTTTCATAATCCAGTTTTTCTCGTGTGGCTGGCTGGTTTTCCTGCACTTAGCTCGGAGAAATGACTGTGTCAGTGCTGTGGCTCAGACAAGGAGCTCCCAGCAATGAAGAGCTGCAGACACATTCCTTTGGGACAGGAGGAGCAGAACTCTGCTGTTGTATCCCAGGCTGTGCATGCAGTTACACCATTGCTGGCTCTTCCTCTCAAGCCCAGGGTAGGTGGAAGTGTCTCACTGTRGGCAGCAGGGTTGTTTCTGCCAGAGCACCTCCAAAAGGAGGGGAAAGAAGGGGCTGTGCTCACTTAGGAAGTTGAATAAGGCTTGTGAAGTGTGGTAGGGACAGACTAACCAGGGCWCACGTCCAGCAGCTTGCAGCCATGCTTTCATCCAGGACTGCTGGAGGCAGTGCAGTTGAAATAGCKCCTGAAAATGCAGACATCTCCCAAACTGCTTGTTTCAAATCTGCCTCCAGTAAAATTTACTCCCCACAGCTCCTATTACTCTTCTGTCTGGAGCTGCCTTACGTCCTSCTTGCCTCCAAGTATCTCACTGGGCATCACTGTTGATGCATCATCAAGAACAACAGAATGCTGTCTTGTGTATAAGCCCAGGGGAGYGTGAAGCCTCACAAAGACACTGTTTACAGCCTGTTCATGGATTCAGGACTGCTCTTGTGATACCAGGAGCTAAAGCCTCCCATAATTTTAATGTAAAATGAGATTTTGTGGGTGAGGTTTGTACGCCTGTGTCAGGGGTTTTAATCTAAACTTGTTTCATTGGTCCAGCTGGGGGTGAATAAAACTGTGACATTGCCCCTAATAATTTACCCTTTGCCTTGGCATTTTGGAGACTCAAAAGCTGAACATGGCGTTGAAAATTTGGCAGACAGGCTTTTATATTTGATAACTGCATTGAGCCCCCACACCAAGGACTCCTCTAAGCAAGGAGAGGAAAGGGTAGGATTTTACATCCAGCATGTGAATGTGGGCTTTCTGTAACTGTTAATCCTGGATGGTTTCAGGCTCAATGTAAGACTGCCATAGAGTGGTGAGTTTGTTCTTCACATTAAATTCTACYGCAAGCTATGCAAGGGCAGTCGAAAATTTTCCGACAGCAAGTTTTCCCATCACAAAATAGCAATTCATTGAATTACAATATGTGTTGGGACAGGGTTGAATGGTTCAGACACGGCTTTCTGTGCTCCTCTGTTCTCAGAGGAAGTAGCCCTTGAGATCCCSATGTCAGGCGGCTGTTACAGCAGCTCTGAGCTCAGCAAGCATTTCCAATCTTCATTCTCCCACTCCCTCTTCCCCCTCCACTGAAATTGTGCTCCCTGTTCACAATATTGCTGAGCTGTCTGTAATGATAAATGATGTGCCTTTCTTTAAATTTCCTTTCTGCTCAGTACTAGATATTGGCCGGCTTGGATGTGTGTTCTGGGTGGATAAATTACTTTGGCAAGTCATAGAGAATTTATGCACATGGCAACAGATGGACCCTGTGTGCTAAAATTTTTCTCTGTTGTTCTAATTATGTAACTTGATTTTACCTGAGGCAATTATGATTTCATGGGCAAAGTTCAGTGGTTGGGTTTGTTTGTTGTGTGTTGTTTTGTTTTGTTTTTTAGGGGGTTTTTTTTGGTGTGAAATATGAACCTGTACGCTGAACGAAATTTTGGTCTCAAACCTTGTTATAGGCCAAAATAAAACTGGGCCATTACTCAGCCGCACATCAGCCTTTAGTGAGCATCGATCTTTTCACATRCATGACTCGTGTTGTCAAGTGGATCTTGAGAGTTTCAGAGAATGGAGCCTGGGGTTTGTCTCTTGATGRGGATTGCTGGTGTATAGCAAAGATAACTGCACAGAACATTTGGGAGGCATTCAAAATGCCTGCAACCAGGCCATGCTAGAAATGAACATGTTGTTGTTCCTAATTTAGAAAGTAGTCTACCTTTGATAGTCAGAGACTTTTCTTATTTCATCCTGTCACTGTGCTTTTGTTTCAAAGGAGTGGTGAAGGTAGAGCTTCATGTAGAAAAGCAAAATAATTTTAGAGCACAAGCTGAGGAATGGATCCTCAGCTTCCCCTGAACTGCTGACACTTCTGTCACAGTCTTTGTCCTTGCTTGCACTGTGTCCTCAGTTGTGCTTTGGTGCCAGCATATTTTCATGCAGCTCACTCTAAGAATCCTTCTGGATARAGCTGCTGCTCTTTCTGTTAGGGCTCTGTAGTACTTGGTACTTGCACAAATAGTTGAAATTACTTYTAACAAAACATGAACAGATGCTTTGTTTACAAGTTGKGATTGGTTAGGACTTCCAAAAATCATTACATTTTCTTTTAAATCCTGAGGGAATCCAGGAAGAGTATCTGAAGATGGAGAAGGGAATAGTTGGGCTGTTTCTTCAGTCCGTTGTTTCACTCTCTTGCTGGGTGAAATAGCGACACTGGAGGTGAAGACTGAGGGAAGAAAATCCCGTTTCTCTGGGATAATCCTGGGGATGGGTTAGGGTGCCAAGCCCATGATTGGGGTCTGGTTTGGAGAGGGTCTCCAGGGGCAGGCACAGGTGGAGCTCAGGTGGTGGTCAAGGACTGATGGCCTGAGTTGAAGGTGGCCGGTGCCAGCTCTTACCTCCCCCCAGCACTCGGAGCTGCAGTCCCTGAAGTGCTGCACTCAGGGCTCTGACACCAGCTCCTCCTGTGACAGTGCCCTCTGTGTCATCTCCCACTGTTGGAGCATGGCTTAAGGACCTTAGACCCTTGTTATGCCAGCCCTTCAAGAAATGCTCTGCCAAACAAAGCCAGGAACATTTCCCTACATCTACACAAAACAGCAAAACATTCAATCCATGCATTCCAAGTGATAGCAGTTTTCTGCCCCTTTTTTTTTTTTCCATTTCCCCCGTAAATATTCTATTCAAATACAAGGCATTATGCAAACATATTTCTGTCTGAGTAATATTSCTGTTATACCAGGATAGCATGTGCCTGTAGCTCCCCCTCTCCTGGAATCCACAATTGCGACAACASAGTTTTTAATTCAAACAGTAAATCCCCACTCCTATAAATCCTTCCCTGCAGCTCCCCCCTCTCCTGAATAACAGTACTGTAAATAAGTGGCTGGTCTAAAAAAGAGTAGGTGGTGCATGATATTAAAAACAGTAACTTGTTGAGCAGAGCTATTAACAAAAAAAAAATCTGAGTGCCACATAATAAAGGTACTATCAGCAAATACCAGCCTAGCATCTCAGCTAGCCTTACTGGGCTGTGAGTTATTGCTGTGGTCAATAGATCTCTTTTCTGTAGCATTCTGCTTATATAGGTGATAAATCTTACAGTCTTATGGGAATAGGGTCAGGCTTCTGCTACTCTGCCCCATTATTTTTCTCCTACATCATTTAGAAAACTGCTGGACTGGACCGTTTTTGGTGCAGTGACTTTTTGTTCAGGTACATGGTAAATTTTATTGTGCATATTAAATTTTACCTCGCACCACATTTTAACGTCCATCTTGATAGAAGGTAAAACAGAAATAAAAWCTTAAGCAAAAGAGCAAATAAACATGAGAAGCAAAAAAACAAATACTATTTTCCATGCAATGTTTAGGTGCAAAGTAAGAAAAGAAAAAAAAAAAAGTTTTGATTTTGGTCACATGGGTTCTTTTTGAATATTTTTTCAAAACTGGAGAATGGATAATCTAGGAGTGGCATCCAATCACAGATACTTTTAGTAATTCTGTAAGCTCTGGGAAAATTTTAAGTCATGGTTAGTTKGACATTCTTGCAGTTAAAATGAGAAGGAAATTAGGTGACATTAGGTACTGATGGACAAAGCATTTGAATAATTCATTATTTTGGAGCCATCTCAGTCCAGCCACCTGCCAGGAGTCACAGCTTGTCCCTGGCTGCCACGGGTGTTCCCTCAATCCCTGGAGCAGGAGGGGTGTGTTCCTGCCCTRKGGGAGCAGGCAGGGGGAAGAGCAGGGCAAGGAGGAGCGTGGTTTGCTCGTAGCCCCTGCTGTGGGTGAGCAGTTTCAGTTTTGTTGTCCATGTTCAAGCAAAGGGACAGGGCAGAGCCAAGGTGTCAAGGGCACAYGTTGGTGTCACAGACATTYCCAGCTGGCTTTWGCATCTTGTTGGTATCAATAATTCTGAGTTACATGCCTGGTGCCACAGTGAAACATCACCCTCCAAGGTGCATGAGGGCACCAGGTCCCTGCAGAGTCACCAGGAGACACAGCTGCCCAAATGTCTTTATTATTTATTTATTCTTTGGCCACCTGTGCTGCACCAGAATGCTGAGTTGCCTTTCTGGGAGCTTGCTTGAGAAAGCAAGGGCTGCTTTTACTTGGGACTGTTAAGTGTGAAGAGGACATAAGAACAGTGTTAGGGAAAAGGGAAAGGAATAGTCTGTGTTGGATGGCAAAGCAGTACATTTTAGCAAGAARTATCAGCCCAGACATTGGGGAAACCCTCTAATTTTAAGGCTGAAGAAGCAATGAAATAGGTTACCAGTCAGGAATTCTCTGTCACTACAGGTCCTAAAGGAAAAGAGAATGTCAGGGAGAAGTGGTGTGCTTGCAGGACCTCTGAATGTCCAATCGAACCCTGTTTTCCTTGGATGTCCATGATATCCATAAATCTTTGTTTCCTGAATATAGTTTGTTAATGCTGAAGTTGGTTCAAGCAGCTTCGATGATTCTTCTTCTACTCCCTGTGTCAAACAAATATTTTCCCTTTCTGACTAGATTTCTTCCTCACAGCTTTTGCTGCTCCCTGGGCCCTCCAGGAAAGTCCTCTGCTGTCCCCTTTAATCCCTCTCCACAGTGCTTTGGTAGTGACTSTTTAGCTTGGAGAGGACAAGTACTTCTGTGAGCAGTTCTTTTGTTGGTACCTGGAGTAAACCCTTCAGATCGCTGTAGGAAAGCTCTGTGGGTGTAACAACAGGTCTTTGATCACATCTTTGTTCATTAGTCCCCCGTGCCAGTCTAACTTGTGGGTTAGAGGAGCAGCTGTTCAGCTCTGGGAGAACTTGTCAGCCACTGTTTCCATGAAGGAAAGGTAAATAGCTGCTATGCCRCTGGATGAACCATCTGTTAGCTTCACTGAAGAAAAGAAGTTGATAAACTTGCTGTTCAGTTTTTATTCTTTTGTTTTTGGTTTTAGACCTGCTGAATGGAAGTTTTTAGGTTGTTGGTGTTTAGCTCTTACCTGTGAAACCTTCCTTCACCTAAAGCCCAGTGTGTGGTCTTTATGGAGCATTATTGAGTGTGAGGGCTTCCTTTACATGATTGCTGCTTGGTAATGTAGGTGTAGAAGGAAGGATTACAGGTGACCTCAGCCCTGGTAGGTCACAGCTGTACTAATGACCAAAGAAGAGGAACAGCCCTGCCCTCAGTGGGTCACAGCTGTGACTAATAAAGATCAGTGTGATAAGAGGAGTGGGTTGGTTAATTGGTCAGTGGAGGACTTTGAAGAAGGAGATAATGGAGGAGGACCTGGAGGAGCCCTGAGGAAGAAGGAATGATACAGAAGCACAAAGAAGGAAACAAGGGAGAGAGTTGCTGCTGTGAAACATCTGCTGTGAGGTCAGTCAGGTCTGATGGGGTTAGAGCTGCTGTTGGAGCCTGCAGCCACAGCTGGGCTGGGTAAAAGCCGGTGGTCAGAGGTGGTAAGGAAATACCTGCAGTCATGTTCCAGCAGGAGATAACCAGCAGTCAGAGGCTGCAGTTAGACCCTACAGTAGGAGCTTGCTGTAGTCAGAGGCAGTGAATAGTTGGAGTCAGGATTACTGAGTTATAAGGAAGAATAAATGGGGATSCTTTTCATACTGTGATAAAGAAATCTGTCTCAGCTCCTTTCTACCCCTAAGGGGAGGGTAGCTGCAACAGTTAACCCTTTTTTGCTACCATTGGCACAGAAAGGCACATAAAGTGATAAATCCTCATATAGAAAATGTGCAGCAGTCTTGGGTTTTGGACTTTGCCTGACCATGCTTAAAAAAAACATTTGTTACCCGATTTTGCAGAGCACTAAGTGCATGAGAGCTGTTCTCTGTGTGCTCATGCAAAAGAAAARCCTTAGCTGTGAAAATACCTGCCCAACCAGAAAATAAAGAAGTGCACCTGATTACTCTAACCTAGTTTTCATTTATTTTAAAATTGAATAAACAACATACAAAGAACAAAGTTTTCTCAAGACACAAAATGGTCTTTTAGGGTCTAATAAAGGCAGCACCAAACAACAGCAGGGTTTGCTGTAGTATTGTTAGAGGGTAGGGTAGTTCTGATGGGATTATAGGACAGTGGGAGTGGGTCTGTGTGATGAAGTGTCTCCAGCAGCTTTGCAATGTCCCATAGCATAAATTGCTTAAATGTGTGTCAGACTGATGGTGTCCACAAGCAGAAGCCATGCTTTGAGTATAGGGACTGTGCAGGCACATCCAGCTTGTTTCCCTAGAGGAATCATGAGGCATTTACCACACACAGGTGTGATCCTGTGTAGTAAGAAATGAAAATGCCACGAGCTGTACTGCCACTACCCAAAGCTGCTCCATCCCACTGGCACCTTTAACCACGTGTCAAAAGATGTTCTATTTTATAGCAGTAGCATTTACTTTGTGGTCTTAAATGAATTTTCGTTTTGGAAACCTCTGCTTCCACTCACTGTAGCACAGAGCCCTGGAAACTGGAGTTGTCATTAAAACTGGAAAGGCTCTGACTAGAAATAAATCACAGCTGTAACAACAAGGCTCACTAACTGTTCCAGCACTACTATCACTTCATAGAGCTGGTCAGTCCTTTCCCTGCCTGCMCCTACTAGATGGCCTGTTTTAATCAAAACCAAGTTATTAAGCCCCAGTGCAGGAACAACTGGTGGAAAATATTTGACATGGATTATGAGGTCAGGCTAAAATGGCCTAATGATCCCTTTTGGTTTCACTTATTATGTCTCTTGTTACATAAGAGCAATGCTGCCAGTGAAGAGTTGAGAGCACAGGTTTAATGAGGAGTGGCTGAGCAGSCTGGGGTTCTTTAGCCTGGAGAAAAGGAGTCTGGGGGAGACCTCATCACTCCCCAGTACTCTTACAGGAGGTAGGTGAGGTGCAGGTCTGACTGTTGTGCCAAGTAGCAAGTGATGGGACAAGAGGAAATGGCCTGAAGATTTGACTGGGAAGGCTTAGATTGGCTATTAGGAAATATTTCCTCACCAAACAGGTTCTCAATCACTGGCACAGGCTGCCCAGGGAAGTGGTGGAGTCCTCATCCCTGCAGGGTTTGAAGAGATGTGTGGATGTGGCACTGTGAGACATGGTTTGTGATGGCCCTGGCAATGCTGGGGGAACAGTTGGGCTCCTGGTCTCAGGGGGCTTTTCCAACCTGAAGGAATCTGTGACTTTGTGGTTGTTTTCCCAGACTGTTGTGGGCTGTGAAGGGGCATGGAGACAGGAACATGAGAGAGGRATTGTCTTGAAATTCTGAGCCTGGTCCTGTGAAATCAACTGGTAACTTGCTAAAAAAACCCCAAAAAATACTTTTGGCTYYAATACAGTATAATCACCTGTTAAAYATGGAMTTRGATTTAGCSCCCTAAAGYAGTGTTGGTCTTGCCTSTTTCCAACCCAGAGCTCTGTGYATGTGYCACTTGTGATGTGCARCTGTCAGAAATGACAAAACCTGGAGGATGCCTGGTGTAGGGCACTGGGAAGATGAAGCCCATCACTGGCCCCACTCCTAATGGCAACTGGGAGATGATTTCTCTCTTCCTTCAGTGACAGAGGGAGTAATTTTTGTGCCTGGCTGTCCCCAGTCACACAGGTGGTGCTGAATGCAGATGTCCCTTGATTGCCTGAAGGATGTACCAGACCCTGAGCCAGAGGCTCTACCTTTTGCTGCACTTCATTGCTTTGGCTTTTCTTTCCTTTGGGAAGTGGTTCTCTAGGTTTTGTGGTTCTTCCCTATGCAGGCAGGATTAAAGTGAAGACACAAAAAACCTCCTTAAAATTTTCCAAGAACATTGACAATTGATTCTTAACTCAGGTGACCTCATAGTTTATTGTATGAAGGAAAGGACACGGTGTAGAAAAAGATAACATTAAAAATAATGAGCATTTTAAGTCAAAGAATATCTAAAATTCTTTGAGGTTTTCTGCCTGAGAATATCACCACACCATGAAAGAATTTCAGATGCTTTGCACTGGCRATTTTGARTMCTGAATRACAGAGCTGACATTCTGACTGCTTWGSTTTYCCTCCACCCAAAAATCCTGAACCAAAATCACACAAACATRGGTTCATTTTGTTTCATGCATTTGAACAGTCCTGCAAGTATGAAAGCAACAACCAACACATAGTCAGGAGAGAGCTGGTTAAATTAACTGGATCTGTAGTTCTTGTGTCAGATGTCTCATCAATCCTAAGGGTAAAAATGCTATCCAGGAGTATCAACCAGCTCCTGGACAAAGCAGGGAAGCAGATTGTCTAAAACCATACATGGCAATAGAACAGTAAACCCTTAATCACCTGGATTGTAATGGACACACTGAGAGCAATGGGCAATTGTTTTCCATATATTCCATATAATCTTTATAAAGACTGGTCTAATAGTTCAATATAAATCATAGATCAATTACTTATTCTAGTGTCCCTAAAAATTAAAAAGAAAAAAGTGGTTTGTGTAAATGTCATAGTGACCAGACAGGTCGCACATAAAGCATATCTAAGAATCCAAATTTTCAGTGTCAGGAAATCCTATCAAAAATGTGATTTAACTAAAAATAAAACTAATAATGCTGGTCCTTGGCCTGCTTCTATCCCCAGGGCTTCAATTTAGTTATATGTTAAAACTGGCTTCTGAAAGAGTCTTAGATTCATTTTGACATCTAGTGGAATGAAAAACTGTAAGCTATAAAAGTGATTTTTTTCCCTTTTCCAGTGCAAAATTCCATTCTTATTCTTTCAGAAGCAATGCAACTTTGGATATTGGTTTTATAGAGTCACATTTAATGGTCTGCTCTGACTTTGGAAAGCAAAGAATACCTGTAACATAAATTTGAGCACTCTTGTTTTTCTCAAGGCTGCATTAATTTCTCTAGAGAATGACTGCATCTAAATGATGGCCAGATATTGTCAGGATGCAGGGTCTGGGTTTTTTTTTTTTCCTGTCACTGTCTTGAACAATGGAAATACTCTAAAGTGAGTAAATAATTTAGACCTATAAACCAATAAAATTCATTCTGCTGATTTAAGTGAAAGGGTACCAGAGTTTTACATTTTTATTTTTTGTAATCTTTTGTAGTCTTTTGTCTCATGTGATAGCTTTTAACCTCTGAAAGCATTCCCAAGAGATTACTGGTCTTGCTCCTCCCCAGTTATGTGTAATTTCTTGGGAAGTGYATGAACAGCCTCAACAAAACATCAGCAAAATAACAAAAGGGTATTATTGGTTTCACTCACTGAACATAAGAAGTGCAAATATAGAACGTGAACTTGAGACCATGTCAATTAGTTTTACACCAAGAGAATTGGAAAAGGCACCATGAGACAAGAGGCTCATGGCAGGAAGTGCTCAGCTGGGCTCCTCTGTTGGGGGTGGCCTCAGGGAGCATTTTCAGCTCCAGAACACTGAGGACAGAAGTTTCTTGCTGTTGTGCTTCAGTTTGGTGGCTAATAGGTCCTACTTGGTTAAAAATGTGCAGCTGAAATTTCTTCTATAAGTCTGTCCAGAAAAATTGGGTACATTAATTATAGATTGAAACTATCTCAGAATGGAAAGTGTCGTTTTTCTTGTGGTGTAGCCTGTGGGTGAGGAGCTCATCTCATCTCAGAGAAAACACTTTGCTTTCYTATATGGACACTGTACTCAGTAATCAGGGGAATTGTTCTGTTTGTGATAAGTTCATGTTGATGTAACAGATAGGGTATGGATGTGTAGATCATTGGTTTAGTGGTAAAACCAAAATGCACAGATGAAACATTTTAACAAATAGCTCAGCATRGGGAAATGCCAGGTGGCTTTGTTGTTCTTTCAGCCTGCTGGTTTCTTTACTGATATGGTGCAGTAGTGTTCTAGTGTAATAAAATTATTAAAATTATATAATCTGATTATTAGAAAAAAATTCTTAAAGCGTTTTCATATTGCTGATGCTTTCCTTTGCATATATGTTTAATATTTCATCAAAAAGAGAAACAAGAAGTTTGTACTACACTTGAAAAAACAGAAAGAGTTAGCCTTTTTCAACTATCTAGAATAAAAACTGTGTGTTTCAAGCTCTTTTTGAAGTTGGATCTTTCAAAATCTCATCTTCTAAGTGCTTGTCTCTGTTAATTGGATAGGTACATAGATAGATAACAGGGCAGTGACATGAAATATGAGAGAATTGTAGAAAGAAGCAAATTGTGGATAAGTTGATGAACCTTTGGGACTTTAAACACTGCAGGTGAAAATCCTGGGTTTTGTCTTTCATTGCCTTCTTTGAATGTTTTGTTTCTTTATCTGTAAGCTACTTGTATGCAGAGGGAGATCATAACGTTATCATAATTCTGGGTTTTTTCCTACTTATAAATAAAAAATTGAGATTATTCTTACTGTTCTTACTATTCTTGCTGTAGCAGAATCTGTTTCCATTGATTTGTAATACAGTGCAATAGCGTGAAAGCCCAAACTGGTTGTCAACTACAAAGTGTGGTTTCTCAGACTCTGGGGAATCTGCCTGATGAAAGCAGGACCTCGCCTTTCCCGTGTTCCACCTGTCTCCCTGATTTCTGAGGTTGTGGATAAGCTCAGCTTTCCTCAGGACAGCTGAAAGGTTCCCCAAAGGATGCTCTGCTGTGTCCATTGCACAAACTGGCACAGTTCTCCTCAGTCTCCCTGCCTGGCTGGAGGTTTTAGGCAGGGCTGCACTGTAACACTCTGTTCCAGCACATGTCTAGGGAATTCCCTTTAGGGCTGTCTCAAGGTTCTAATGATAWTAATTACCAAATTACATCAGCAAAATAGAGGGTCATTTCTGTGTAGAAGRAACAGCAGGGAATTAGCTCAAGTGAGTCTGAAGTGCAGAACTTTGTGTTTAGTGCATGTTGAAGTTGGTGTTGTCCCCACACCAGGCTTTTCTGATCCTGTCATAACTGATACGGGCTCCTTGGAAGAAAAAACCCTGTTCCCTTAAGCTGTGTAAGTGCAGCCAAGATGAGTGTGAAATTGGGAAAAAAATAGGGTTACACCTTTAAGAAATTGTGTTAATATTGTGTTAGACTCCAGATGCTCTTTATCATATAATCGTTATCATAAAAAGTCTTAATGTAAAAGATCCTAATAGAGTCCTACAGTGTCTCAGGAGCAACCTGGATTGGCCTTTGCATTTAAATTAGAGAATAATTAGATCCATGAGGAGAAAAAAAAAATGGTGTAGTGCATTCTGCTTTTCTCTTCTAAGGGAAACACATGCAATCCCAAAACTATTAAGTAGGCATTGTGAGAACATGGAATACATTTAACTCTGAGGAATGAAAACTATTTATTTTATCATGCATATCAATATAGAAGTGCTGCATTGTCCTTATCTGTTCACATGCTCTCTTTAGCAGTTAGGTAATCTCAAAAGAGTCATATAGAAAAGGGCAAAAATACCACCAAAAAATCATCCCTTCTTCYGCCAGTGTCTTCAGGAAGTAGAAAAAGCCAGATCAGGTTCCTGAGTTCTCTTAGGAAAAGTGGTACTGCTGCCTACCTCATTCAACATTACAGACAGAATTTGTTAATTTGCAATGTTTCTGATTGTTTTTCCCTCAATATTTTATGTTATCTTTGAGAATTTAAGTACGAAATCCTGAATTGCTTGAAGTCAGCACAAAAAAAACCTATCAGTTTTGAGGTTTCTCCATAATTCCTTACAAAACAATGTTCCTCACTGGTCTTGGACAGTGCCATCTGCAAGTGAAGCCCTGCTGGCATCTATTKCCTTATCCTGCCTGTGTGACACACGTGCTGCACACCTGTGTGACACACTTATCCTGGCAGTTATGTTATTCCTGAATCAGGATTAGTGCTTGGAGGGCTTGATGGGGCACAAAGGATGCTCTGYTTTTCAAAGAACTTTTTGCCAGGCCCTATGTGCATCATCCCAGCAAAGTTCTGGTGACCACAGCTGTGTTAAAATCAAAATGCAGCTCGCAGGTCCCTYGGCAGGGCTCACAGTTTATCTGTTGCAGTATTGCTCCTTGGAGAATCTGCTCAGCCTTTCCTGAGGTAGGCAGTTACAGAAGAGAGCCTTAAATATTTATGGCACCTTAAAGCACAGAAAAATTACTGCCTATATCACCATCTGTATCCTGTTCCAAGGAAGCAAAACTCAGAATTGCAATAGAGTGTGGCACATTTTGTGTGGTAATGAGTATTAGMAGAGTTTGTTTGAAGTTAGAGCAGAGGGCTAATGCAGAGGTTGTTACCGCTGTGTTTCGTAAACTTCTCTCTCTCTGTTCTTTTCAAAGTGCTAATACTTTCAGACATTCACTGGCTTTCCTGAAGGTTGGGAAATAGTCAAGTGTAGTCATCTGGAGCTGAAATATTTCCTATTACTTGCCTGTAAGAGATTTATTTGGACATCCTCACTGTAGTGAGAAAATAGCTTGTGTATGTGCCCTTAAAAAAAGCAGTCCGTGGAGAATATACCTATCTTTGTATGACAGATAAATAGTTCCATCAGGATGAAGCTGAGCTTAACCTTGTATTAGAATGTTTTTCTTATTCGAGCTTTGTTTTAAACCAAGCAAACTCTTGAAAACCTCTTGAAGAYGGAGAAGTTTCTCTCCAGTGGGATTTTCTGTTTTGGGGATCAGTGGGTGCCTGCAGTGATGGCTGAGTTTGTCCTGTTTGCATTGGGTGTGGAAGGGATGTGTGAGGTGACTCTGCAAAGCTGTTCTTGCTGCAGTGGAGTTTAGAGCAAAGTGAAATGGGCTCCCAGGCTCTCCTGGACAGAGCTGCCTCCTCTGCTGTGTTCTCTGCACTGCTGGGGCTGGCTTTGAGGCACTGGAGTTGAGCCTTGTCCCTGTGTTGAATTCATTTCAGGGGGGTTCCCATCAGCAGGGTCACTGTCACAAGGGTCTCTGCCTCTCCAGCACTTCAGGGGCTGSACACAGCTTTCMTTTTACTCACATTTCTGTMAAGTGGGAGAAGTCTGGAGCACCAKGTTTGGCAGTTTTCTCTCATGCTACAATTTYGCTCCAAATGAAATATGACAACACAACAGTTGCAGTAATTACAGTAATTGACTTCAGAGAGTTCAAGATGATCATGTAATTAGCTGCTTTATGGGAGAGAGATCACCACCATCTCCCTGTTTCCACGCTTCTGTGGTCTTCAAAGGTGTATTACAGAGGACTGTGAAACAAAGCACTTCTACCTGAGTTCTGAACACAGTTCACAAAGGCTGACYTGTGAATTTAGAAACAAAATCAAACTGCCATGAGACAAAAACACATTGCCTTTCTCCCTAGCTAGGAGAAGTTGTCATGTTGGTGCTCTTGCAGAGCCAGAGCACGATGAGAGAGGTTGTAATTGGCAGAGAGATAATTCATTTGGAAACGTCTCTTTTACTAAGGAATTGCAGGTAATTTCAAGAGAATAAATTAAATGCCATAAAGAATCTTTACTGATGTCTTTTCAAACTTTCTGTGGGAGAAGGCGAGGGCAAATAGTCTATTGAGAATTTTTATATAAGCTGTGAACAAAACACATAAAGCTCTAATTGTTAGGAAACCACTGTGCTCTAAACGGTTCACATATAATAGGATCATTTCTATGCAGCTTCAATAGGAYATTCTTCCATTTTCTACAAGAGAGACTCATGGCATGGCAGAAGTTTTGTGKTTTTGTCTACAAAATAATTTTCTAAAGAAAAATGGCAAGACAAACCTACTTCCATCAGATTTACCCAATTGTTGATTAGTTGCAAAATGAAAATGGATCTCTGATTTATAAAATAGTAGTAATTCTTTAATTTTAAAAGCTAAATCAAGAAAATCTGGTGAAATAAGATTATTAGAGGTGTGCAGATTTGGAAGCTTAAGACGGGAAGCTATTTTCTTTTTCTCTTTTTGTTAATCACTGAAAGCACAGACACCTAAAGTGAAGTACTGGATAGTGTCAAATCTTTTAGTCAAGAAGACTTTCCTACTACATAGAAAAAACCTTCTGATTTACAAATTCTAGTTAAAATCCCCTGGGTGCTTATACTCTTTATATACTTTATTAGGATAGGCAGTAAACTTAGAAACTRTCTTCATCCTCAGAGGAGGTAAAACTTAACTGAAACAAAGCTGAGCAATTTTACCCAACAGTGTTTTGAGCAGGAGGCTGGATCATGATGACATCTTGAGGGTCCCCTCCAGTCTGAGTTACATTATGATTCTCTCATTAACTTAATATCTTAATTCAGGATGTTATTTTCTGCATTCAGATTTAAGGGCATATTAATATAAGAAAATAGGCATTAACCACTCTTGTGATCCACAGTAACTTACCTGGAGATCCTGAGTCATCTGCTTGCTAGGTAAAATGTGTTATGATAACCACTGGGAACTTGTTTATGTCCATAATGGAATCTCCATGTTTGGAGAGATGTTCATTGTGCTACCTCACAGTTAAAGTGCTGCTTTATTCTTTGATGTGGCCATGGGGAAGAAAATAGGTTTGGAAAGGGAAGATGGTTTTAGCWTTCATGTTTTTTAGATTCTGTACTGCATTAACATCTAACTCTGAACTTCATCTAAAGTGTTAGCAAGTTCTCCTCACAGTTTAGTTAGACAAACCAATCCTTTTCCAGCCTGAGACCCAAGGACACCATTTCAGCTTCAGGCCCAAAAAGTATAAACAACAGTGAATTGAGGGGAGCAGTGTGAGAGGATGGGACTTCRTAACCTGAAGGTGTAACTGGACAATTAGACCCAATATGTAAATGGGCCAAAACTTCTAAAAGTGTGAAGCCTCATGATTTAGAACCCATCTGGAGTCCATCTTGGGCAGAGCCACAGCCAGGCTCTTGTACTGCCCAAGGTGAATCCTTTAAATGCCTTGTAATAARTWCCTGCTTTATTCCTTTAACTCTGTCTAGCCTTGTTCCACATCAGCCTCTGTTCTTCCACATCAGCTCTCTAGGCACCAATGGAAATGCTCCCTTTTCCAGGTGTGGAGCAGCAGGTGGGTGATGGATGTGGCTGTTCTGGTACCTAGCCCAGCACTGAACACTGTTCCTTGTGTGCATGCACACCCTGAGAGCTCACAAACCAGAAAAGCTGGCATCTTCCCAGTGTGCATGAGTCAGTAGAGCTCAGAAGAATCCAGATTCTCATGGATCTACTTCTGCACGTGGGAAGCAGCTTTGCTTTCAGATTATGCAGTAGGAGTTGGTGCCTGAGTGCCACAGTGTKTAAAGGGCTTGAGGTTGTAGCCTAGTCAGGATTTCTGTGTGAAATGTGTAGCAGGGAAGATAGCTAAGCAAGAACATCCCCAGCTTGAAAAAACCTGCACCTACAGAGTTAGAAAATTAGAAGTGAAATCCTCTTCCAAGAGATAAATGCACTGAAGTATTAAATAGCCTTCAAAGGGACTCCTCCCCTGCACCCACCAAAAGCATTTCTCAGGGGAGTGAAGTTGATCTTCTCTTCCATTTTGTTTATTATTGCAGGATTTTGCTGATGCATCAGCTGTGAACAGGCACAAGTGAATGCTTTTCAGATGGAGTTTCAAATGCAGAACTGTGCATTACAAGAATAGCAAAGCAGAATTCTTTGTTCATCTTAATTCTTTCAATRCATTGACAGAGCTATTGCCCAAATGACCTTCTCTTCAAAGTATTGCAAATGATCTGCAATACAATCAAATTGTTTCTCAACTGTCTGAGAGATGGTGTCTTCTTTTTTTCTTCCCTTCTTCTCCTGTGGGTACATAATTTAAAGGTTATTATTTTGCCTGGCTGTTTTCCTGAGTTCATTCTTTGTGTGGGTAAAGGACTTGTTTTTATCAGACCATGCTGATCACTATTGAGAAAGYGTGTGGCTGTTATGGCATGCTCAACTGCTCCCATGTCAAGAGCACTTATTAAATTTTATTATAAATCATGGTACCACATAAACTCAAATTATTACTTCTTTGACTTCTTCTGTAAGCTGTTTTCCTCTGCAATAATTTTATTCAGGAAAAAATAAAGCTGTTTAAAAGAAAATAACAACCAAACAAAAAAAAAGGGCTTAAAAATACTATATAATAAATTCTATATAATAAATTCCCCTTTTAAAATTGCACTAAAGAAAAAAATAAAATCCTTGCCAATGTAGACCTTCAAGCTGATCCTGACTGAGTTCCTGGCAGTGTTGCTCAGTGATTTCTGGCTTTAAATGTACAAAACTCGTGGAGAAAGCTTCAAGTACTGGCAGGATTTTCTGCAGCCTGTGGGCCAGGATCAACACCCTCCCAACGAGCTGTGCCTGAGCTGCAGAAATGCTTCAGTGAGTGAGGCTTTGGAGGGAACATTGCCCTGGTGCAAAAGCAGTTGCAGACTCTGTAATGAAGCAGTTGTGTCAGAAACAAGTGTGTATTGATTGTCTAGATAGGATTATGAAGCACCAAACCCAACTCCATTTAATGGATCCATTTAATCCATTTACTGGATGCTCTAGTGAGATCCCAAGCTCTCAAGCACTGTGATGTGATGCTCCAGACAAGAGCTCTATGGTAGAGGAAGTTCCATATRTGAGAGATTTTTACACTTGAAAATCAGCTTGCTTCTGTGTTGGAATGGAACAAAATATCCCTGAAGTTGTATTTAAAAACAAAACCAAAAAACCCCCCAAAATCCCAAACAAACAAAAAACCCATGCACGAAAAAACAACCCAAACCAAACAAATAATTTTATTCAACAAAAACAAGAAGTCCAAACAACAAAATGAAGTCATATTTAGATATATTAACCTCTCTAAAATATTTGTCTGTGTTGTCAATGGTTTTAAAGCTCCACAATACATTTGTTTTTCACGTGCTTTAACATTTCTTCCTGTTTTGCTGTGTAGCTCATGTGCTCGAGTTTCCCCTTTATTCAGGTGTCATTTTCCAGGGTGACCAGGGGAGCCCAATCAACTTGAACTAAACCATTCATTAAATCACATRCCCCTGTGGAGCTCCTTTCTGAGGAAACACCAGTGATTCTCACATTGGAGCCTGGATGTTTCCAGCCCYCTGAATGCAGTGCCATGTGGGAAAGGCATTTTTCATTCCTCAGTGTGCACAGGCCCCAYGTGCCTCAGTCAAACCCARMTTTCAGGGCTGTGCTTYAGCAGTGCTCACAGCTGGCAGCACWAAACCAGAGCTGCTGTAGCAGGAGGCAGCCTGTGCAAGCCTGAAAAGGATTAACTTTYCCTTCCTTCCATTTTCTCCTTTCTGAATGGRTGAACATGGYAAAGCAGTTATTTCCTGTGGTTACRTATTATACATAATTATGCCACTTGTGTGAATTATTATTTTTTTCCCCTAGAAGAGCTGACACAGCTTGCTGGTGTTTTCTGTTGGTTTGTTTGGGTTTTTTCTTTGTTTTTTTTTCTGCCCCATCATAATGCTGTGTGACTGACAGGAGCTCATCTGCCTTTGGAGAGCTTACAGGTTCCCAAGCTTCACATTCCTTCTGCCCAGGAAAACATCCATGTTTGCTATGGCAGATATGAGCTGGCAGACATTTTGGTCTTATTCTGTACGTTTTAGGTGAGCTATGATGTAATTACAAGTTTAGTAGTTTAAAAACTGAGTTATTTGTCTGAAATCACCACAATTTGATACCTGGYAGTCAGATAGGGTGGTGTTTCTTCCCACAGACAGAGTGGGGTGTTGTTTCTTTTGGTCACAGGAGGAAAGAGCAGTCAGGAAGTCACCTTGCCCAGGTACCCCAGKGTGACACAGTGATTAACCATCCATCTTGTAAAAGCTCACTCTGCCTCATCTCTGGATCCTGGTCTCTGCCCTTTTCTTTAGGCCTTCTCCCAGAAACCAATGGGAACAAACCAGGCAGTGGAATAGCTGGGAAAATGTGGCATCACTGAAGTGTGTTTGTGGCCATATCTACAGGGATTTCATTGTTCCTTCCACAAAATCTGAAAGAGGATTTAACCAATCCAGTGACATCAGCWGGGCYYAGYRKCCTTAGCCCTCACAGCMYAAMAAATGTATGGAACTACATCAAAGAYTTTCCTTTGATTTTGGTTTAGCTRTTTCCATTTGGAACAAATGTTCARCACAGAGCACATTGCTGATTGCTGAAAGATGGTGATCCATGATGCAAGTTGTGGGTGAGTTATGGCCACAGGAAGGAGCAGTTTTTGTCAGATTTGTTTCATTATGCAGGTGTGAGCAACACGGACTCCAATTGCCTTTGGAGTAAAAATTATTAGGAAAAAAACCTATCTCAGCAAGAAACGTGTAATGGGATTTTGTTGTGGGTTTTGTTTTGTCATTAGGTGATATGTTCCTCCCTTTTAGTCTCAGAGATATTCCACTGCTGGCCTTGATATTTGCTGTATGAGTTGTGGCTCGGGTGGCAATGCATTTCCACAAGGAGACAAGGTGATAACTCTTCTGACTGGTTATCGCTTTTTCAGGAATAAATCTCGAGGGATGGATGCTAAAAAATATCACTGGATCAATGGCAATCCAGGCAGAAATGGTCACTGCTGCAGACAAGGRTGCTCCTCTGTTTTCCTTTGTTATGGCAAACATGGCCGTTCATATTCGCTGTAGGTTGTGCAGGGCGTGTGAAATGAAATGCAAAAGTAAAATAGGAAAAAAGAAAAAGCTGCAATCTAGGGAAGTTGAAATTTGAATTATAGTGGCTCATAAAAGCTGCWATAAAGACCGTGGCTCTGGTGTAAAAACACAGGAAGGAACTGTCTCTTTCACGAAGAGATTTCAATATTGGGTCGCAATCCTACGAAGAATTACACCACTCTTAAACTTAATACATACATTATTGGAGTMATCAGAACTGCAGAAGTCTGAATTGCAATCTTTATTGTCAGAAYACATCTGTGGAGATAAATGCCCTGTTGAAGTTAATGTGAGTTTATAGTGTAAAGAGTTGAAGTTAACAGATCTTGTGTGCACAGTCAAGGCTACGTGGACAAAGGCACTGGCTTTGCATATTATGAGGCTGCAAAAGAGCTGAAATAATCTCAAGTTAATTCCTTTTTTCTGTCAGTAGTCTCAATATTTGCCTTTCCAGGGTTGAACTCCTCTGGTTTGTTGTCTTACTCTAGCACCTCATTTTTTTTAAATTGTTGGTCATTCTATGTAGACAAAAACTCAGAGTTTTATGCAAGCTGCTCAGTTTTGGGGAAGATTTGGTAATGGAGTCAACTGTCTAGATTGCAGTTCTTTACTACCAAGCCCAAATGAAAGGCTGCTCCCCCAAGATTTCACCTTCAACTCTTCACTGCAAACTCTGTCTCACTGCCCTGTTCTTCCATGGGAAAGAAGTGAAATTATTTCTTCTTCATTTTCTCCTCTTTTGATGCATCTTGATGCCACTTTTGCATTCTTTTGTCTTTTGTTACATTTAAAACAAACAACCAGGAGTTCTCTTCCTCACTGTGTTTTAACTCTTAACATTCTTTTTTTATTTTTTTATTTTTTTGAGATGATAACAGGCTCCTGTGTTTAGCTTGAGGCTCATATTTTTCATTAAACTTTACTTAAGCAATGCTATGTTCCCTGACATTGTTTGATCCAGCCTGTGTCTCTAGGCTGTACAGTTATGGTGTCTCTCTTTTCAAAGGTGAATTGAGTGTGTACAGGTATAATTCACATGCTATGAAAATTGTTAARTCTCTTGAACTCCTTCAGCATCCTGCTAACAAAAGCTGCATGTCACGGGCCTAAATAAGAATCCTTTGCTTCTGTACTTTACCACGGTGTCAGGGCCAGGCTGCAGGACAGGTTGCTGTGAGTGGCCACCCTGTGTCAGGCAGGATCCTTGATCTGAGGGGGGTAATTCTTGCCTTTGCTGTTTTATTTCAGTGCTGGAGAGCCCAGGGTGTCATCTGAGCACAAAGTGTGCCTGCAAGGAGAACACAGCACATGCAGGCAAAATTGGAATGACTGAGCAAAGCTGAGACCAGGAAATAGATTTGATCTAAATGTCAGATGTGTTGGAATTGGAGCTGTTTGACACCTGATGGGAGGCAGTCCCAGAGAGGGGAGGTGGCTGAGCAGAGCCCGTGGAGTTGTAGCTGCTCCTGCCCTTAATCAGGCTTGGAGGAGMCCCAGCCTCATGGCACTGGCTTGGAATTTGGCACTGGGAGCAGATGTAATTCTGTCCCTAACAAAGAGAGGATTATGACTCTGMCAAGGCTGGGCATATGGGATAAAGCCATCTGATGAGAGCCTCACCTGCTGTACTAACACTWACAGGGAAGCCTTGGTTGCATTTTGTATCTTTTCCTTTTTTTCCTTAAGCAGCTGTTGAATTTTTTGAAATGAGTCTCAGTGTAGACTGCAGTCTCTTTGACAACTCTAAAGAATGTAAAGTCAAAACTCAAGGTGACTGAATCATCTTCAAGTAGCACTTGAGCTATCAGTGTTTTGCAGAACATGACTTTTCCTTTTGCCTGTGGATTTTCAGCTTTTCTCCCCTTGCACAAACTTAGTTTTGATGCTGGGAGAGATCATGTAAAACTAACATGCAGGATAGTTCTCTGCATGCTCTTGAGTGTTACTGCTGACAGGATTAAGTGATCTGTGGGGGTTTAGCTCTCTTAGAAAACAAGTCTTATCTTGTACCTGGAGTTCTGATCCTTTCTGTRRAGAAAAGAAGAGAATCCTATGAACRCTAATGGAGAAGTTTTCAAGGAACAGTCTGGTACTCCAGGGCAATGAAACTTGTGAACATTCAGGCTGTTAACAGGTGCCTATTTCTTACCTT
Organism: Alauda arvensis; assembly: GCA_902810485.1. NCBI lineage: Eukaryota > Metazoa > Chordata > Aves > Passeriformes > Alaudidae > Alauda > Alauda arvensis. The sequence goes on from CADDXX010000142.1 coordinate 565,151, forward strand.
GTGAGGAAAGCAGATAAATTTCAGATTATAAAAATCAATATAGGAACAACAAAGTATACTGAATTATTTGTCTTAAATTAAGTTGCTTTTAAATTTTATTCATTTCTACTTAGATCCCATTGTATAAAAGCCAGCTCTGTTATTAGCTCAGCTGACTTCTCCTCCTATTACTTTCATGGATATTTTATTCCCTTTGTAAAGGCCCTCAAAAATGGACTCCAAAGAATAGTTAGTAGCCTTTTATATAGTAGRTAAGGGAGAAATAGAGTTGTTACATATCCAGCTTTTTTGGGTTTAATTAACAGATCTGTGCACTAAAACCCCATGTCCTTTGAGTCCTTGTTTAATAGTCCAGTGGTTAATCTTGCAAGATCTGGCAATTGTTGATATTCCACCAAAGCACTTCTGGATTGAAAGAGATGTGTTCAATTTTAAGAGTTTTCAGCCATGGTAAAGTCAGTCAGCAAAACTGAACTGGATAAAGCTTGTTTGAACAGTAACACCCTAGCAGCTGGATCTGTCTCTAAATAACAAAAAAAGYACACCCCCTCCCAAAAATAATGAAACAACAGTGCAGATCCAACCTGAGGGGTTACCTTGCCAGGACCCTGAGAGCACCAAGGGGCTTTAATGACCCTGAGCAACACCAACCATCAAGTCTAATATGAGAGTATAGTTAAATGCAGTTCTTAATATGCTAATTAAGACAAAACTMTCTCTTCTCATTAAATAATGTGCTGACCTTGAATCAGTGTTATTATTAATGCTTGGATACGTTTGCCAGTTTTATCCCCAGCTTCTTCTCCCCAGCTTCCCCTGGAGTGTCCAGTGCTGCAAACAGCAGTGCCCCTGTTTCAGCCATGCACTGAGGTCATGAATGAAACACAAACTGAGTGTTGTTTGATACCAGCTGTTTCCAGATGTCCTTATTAGTTCAATTATTTGATTTAGCAAATGTAGMTATGCTGCTTTACTTAATACCACTGAATCTGGCTTTTAAATCTCAGAGGGGGCCAGAAATACCCTGTTGTTATTCCTTCTGCACGTTTTCCAGCCATACCTGAAATTGGTTTTGCTCATGGAAWTGACAAGATTAAGTTACAATTAGCTTAGATTTTGATTGCCTCTGTGAGAGAGGAAAAGATCATTCTGCTTATGAATGAGTTGGCTACTTGTGCTCCTATGCTTGGGATGCAACAGTTCTTGGTGGCTTAGGGTGTGTTATTAAAGATTSAAGCATCTTTGATATGTTTAGGCTCAACACACCAATGCAGCACACACAGAAACACTAGCACTAAAAGAAGGAGTTTTCAGTAGTCTTTTCTATCTTATCCTCAGTACAATAAAAAATCAGAAGATTTCATKAATCAGTTGAGAGGGAATGTATTTTCCCTCTCTCTCCTCCTTCCCCTCCCCCAAGACAATCTGATATTTAAATAAAAATGTTTTTTATTTGGTAGCTACTTTTTAATTTATTTTCAACCTATGAGCTTCCTGAAAACCGTTTTATTTAACCCTGAGGATTTTAARCTCCATGTTTGGGGATTTTTCTCTGGTTCTGCTGAGAATTTAGAAGAGATCCACTCTGAGGGAGGATTATCTGCTATCTACCTAATACAGATTTTGCTGCTTCTCCTAAAGTATTCAGTGCTGAGGGCTGTTAACAGACATCTTATTGAAATAGAGGGGCCCCAAGTCCAGCCCAAAAGAAGTATCTATATTCTTATTTGTTGCTGTTACACAGCATCAGTTCCTCCTTGAATTTGCTGAACAGGAGCACAGTAARTGCAGGAACAGGTCTGGAGTGGAACAGAAAGCTACCTGGCTCTCAGTTGTGGGAACATTCCCATTGGATTTGAGAATTCATATTCTAAACACTTGTGGGAAGGCTTGGGATGGGACAGATACATGCAAGAGCCAAGAATTGCTCTGAGCTTTGAGGTTCCTGGGCTCTGGGCTGGAGCTGTTCTCTCTCACACCCCTGGCTGCTGCAGAGCAGTGAGTGCCAAGGGCAGTGTGAGCATCCTTTCCATGCTTGGGTGGATTCAAAGTAATGAATTTTGTATCTGAAAGAGAAAAAATACTGGTGTTTTACAAACTATAGGTATTTGGAACTKTGGTGGCCTGTTGTCTCTGTCCTGTAAGAGGGCTGTCCAAAGGCTTCAGACTTAGGAGTTGCCTCTCTCCTTTCTGGTCACTGAAGGTAACTCTTTTCAGAGATGCTCTGAATGGGACAGGATAGCTGAAATTGGCCTAATAATAGAAATCTGTAAGCTTAAATAAAATCTTATCTATCTCTGTTTATTTTGCCTTGATGCTTTTCCTTTCTGGACTTCTCAACATTTTCTTTGGTCTCCAAGATGTGTTTCTGTTTAAGTGAATGGTGTTCCTGTTTCTGTGAATAGTGAAGCCTTCCTCTTCTTCCATCAAATCCTAAACCCTTTGGATGCCTGAATCCTTCTTTAACAACACTTAACACACACACACCTCTCCAGTTTGAGGTAAATATTTCAAAGATTATGGTAAATTACAATTAATTTTAGTTAAATATTTCAAGAGGTATCAAGACTCACTGAGCTTTTATTGTTTTTGTCAGGACTTYAATAGTTAAAACACTTCTGAACCCTTTAGGGGAAAGGAAAACAGGAGAGAGTCTCATGGCCTTGGTGTTCTCTTGAGTTAATGATTTCTTTATTACTCTGTTATGGTACTTTATGGATGAAGGGAKATTTGATCATTCCTAGAACACAAGGAGAGAGTCTTTTCTAAGGGAATATTAATATGAGAATGCAGTGCTGCCACTCAAATGAAGGGGGGAGAAGGAAGGAACTGCTGATTACATGTGGYCATGGAAATGTTCCCTTGTGTCATCAGGACCTGTGGGAATACTGCTCCCTTTAATCCTCTCCTACCTCAGTTACAATTCCTAGAGAACAGCTTTYCTTTGGCTTGTGGTACAGCAAGGACCAGGAGAAGAAAGGTTTGACTCTTTTAAAAAAGTGGTGTCCATAAATATCTGCTCCTATTCTGTACCACCAATGGAAAGGTGAATGAATTTTGAACTTAGAAGGAAATGATTTCTTGTAGAGCAACTCTTCATTGCATCAGAATTCCTAAGAATATTTACTTTTCCTTTCTGGCTTATTCCTCTGTGTTTGTTTGGGGTTTTGTTTGTTTGTTTTTGTTTTTTTTCCCCTCTCTTGGAGTGAATTAGCACAGCTTGGGCTACATAGAGATGGTGTGGAGAAGACAAAGYAGAACAAAGCCAGAGATTTCTTTCTCTGAAAAAAAAACCAAACAAAAAACCCCTCCCACAATGGATGCAGCTGCTCAAGTGCTTTTCCTTCTCTAATGTTTCTGACATCTGCAGTTGCTGGATCGAAGCAAGAAATACCAGAACTCCAACAGATCTGTTCAATAGTCTGTAAATAGATMAGATTTAATTCAGCTAATGGAGGAAAGAAAGAAAAGGTGAGGACAGTAGTTTTAGTAGACATTGCCAGCTCTGCTTGCCTTTTTTTTTCCTTTATCCCTTCCTTAGCAAATGCTATTACTGTAAGAGGCAGAGCTGATAGATTTACTTTCTTTGCTGTTGCAGTTTAGGAAAGTTCAAGAAGTCAGCTATCAGATTCTGGGGGCCTTGCAGGCAAAGGAATTTCAATTTCAAAGTACAAGAGATGCAGGTCTTGAAACAAAAGATCATCAAACACTAATAATTCCTGACTGCTGCTGGAGCTGTGGAGTGGGTAGGAAACTCTTTTTAAGGGGCAGAGTGTGGAACAGTGAATCTTGCACTCAATCCTTTGGGACAAGATAAGGGTGATACCAGGGAGTCAGATGTGAACAAACAGATCATTTAAGGCCACTGAAAAAAAAAACCCCAACATGTGCATGCCCAGGAAATTGCTGAAATGTAAGAGGAGTTCTGTGAGAACTCCTAAATCCCATTTCCAAAGCACCTCAGAAAGCAACTTGTGGAAGAGAGTGTGGTGTCCTTCAGACCCAGCTCCAAGCATGGGGAATGTTCTCTGGAAACTGCAGTGTGTGCAGTGTGGCACTCAGGTGATATTAAATCTATGCACATCACCACAGACACGGCATGCTCACGTTTCATGATTAAACTGCACAAAGATAGTATTCAACAGCACAAAAACCTGAATTTTCACCTTTGAAAGCCATTGCAAATTTCACCCTTGTTACCCAACAAATTTTGCCTTCCCTGAAGTGCAGTTAGGTGTATTTTACAGCAAATAAACTATTTGTCACAAAAATWGCAAAACTTTCTAAAGAGTGACCTTTAAATCTTGTTGTGTTGCTGCTTTCCCAGACAGGCTTTCTCAGCCTGCAGATTTACTTTGCAGATTTGTTTGTAGATTTAGTACTCACTGTGTTCCCAGTTGTGTGATGTTGCATTTGGCTGTATTAAAATGCATTTTTTTAGGCTGCAAGTGATTCACATCTCTCTGCAAGAGTAAAAGTAACCTGCCTCTGCTATTTACTACTCCACAAAGATTTGCAGCAGCAAAAAATTGTACCAGCAAAAAATTCATTAATGTGGTCTTACTGYTGACAAAATCCACAATAATGTGGGACTGAGCTCTTGCTTTGACTTAAGACTGAAAAGGAATGAGTTCTCTTGTTTCTCTTAACATCTGCATCTTGGATCCAGTCAAACAACTATTTTTTTTTATTTTACAGGGAAGTTCCTAATAAAAAGTAGAGTTAAAAGCCAAGGTATCAACGTAGCTGCCCCTATAACTGACCCAAAATTGCTTAAATAAGCAGACTTAAGTAAATAATAGATTTTTAACAGAATCTATGTGGTATGAAAGTGCTGCTGTGTGCCTTCTTCTGGTTTTGATAGCGTCCCAGATATAACAACAAATGTTTTATCTACTGAGAAGGAAGTGATGTCTAGTTCTCAGGGTAATATTTAATTATAATSTATTTTGAAATGCTCTTGACAATCACAGAATCTTTTAGCATTAATGTTAGCAAAAAAAACCCAAAAAAATGAAAAACAAACATGAACAACTTCAAAAAAAAAAAAGGTGAAGCAAGATTATGAGCCTTGCTAATTCAAAAAACTGTGTAACTATTCCTGTAAGTCATTGGTGTGTRTTCTCTAGGTTTGTCAATACAGAAAAGGGTTTGATTTAGAAGGTGGTCCCCACTACTTTTCTTTTGACAGAAGGTGTGCTCTGTCTTTTACAGACAGCCATAAAAGATTCTTGTTTTTTATTGCAACTTGACAGCTATGCCAAAAGGCCCTACAAACCCCCCAGGTTTCTTTTATCCGAATTTGATCTTGTTGAGAATTAGTTCTCTCTGATGCTGGCCCTGTGGGTGGGTGTGGCAGGAGGTGGAATTGGTATTTCCCCAAAACAATGTCATTTTTAGCTGGCAGCAGGGTGGATTCCTGCAGGGGAAGGATRGGACAGAGATGGGCTGACAGAGCTCCCAGAACTGCACAGGCAGGGTGACTTTTGAACACAGCAGAAAACAAACCTTAGGTCTGAGGTTTCCCTGGGCATGCAAAGGGCCTCACAATATTTATTTAAACTCAAAATGCTACTGGAAATTTCCAGGAAGAAAGATTTAAGAGAACAACTGGCTCTGTAGGGATATCATGGACTCTTAGGGGCTTTGTTTGCAATTTGGTTTAATCCATTTTCCCCAGTACATCTGAGCTCTCTCTGTATTTTAGATCATTACTAACTTAAAATAAGTCACTACTCCGTGGTCTTGCAAAGCCTGCTCTAGTAAAAACCCATGGTGTTTCTTGGTGTGTTTGATTTTGAAAAGCCTAATATCCAAATTCAAAGTGATTTATGGTGGGATTGTATTGTGTGATGTGTTTATGTGATAACATGTGAACACCTGTGTCTGCAAGATGCACTCAGAATTAATGACACCTTGCACTGAAAGATGTCTGGGAAGAATTCAGCTCACTGTCTTCACAGGGCTGAGGGTTTTGGAATGGCAAGGTGTACTAATCACTGGCAATGTGTGACAAGTGTAGGATCTGAGATTCTCAGGGCAGGAATTACAGGAACAATTTCCCATCCAGCAAAATGCTCCATGGGGTGGGTGCTAGTGGGAATGCTCCGTGGGGTGGGGTCAGTAGGAATGTGCTCCATGGGTGGGGTCAATAGGAACATGGGGGTCAGTGGGAACCCCGATGGGTGGGGTCAGGGTCAGTGGGAATGCTCCCTGGATAGGTGTCAGTGGGAACACTCTGTGGGTGGGGTCAGGGTCAGTAGGAATGCTCCCTGGATAGGTGGGAATGCTCTGTGGGTGGGGTCAGGGTCAGTGGGAACACCCTGTGGGTGGGTGTCAGTAGGAACCCCCCATGCGTGGGGTCAGTAGGAACGCTCCATGGATGGTGTCAGTAGGATTGCTCCCTGGATAAGTGTCAGTGGGAACACTCTGTGGGGTGGGGTCAGGGTCAGTGGGAACACCCCATGGGTGGGGTCAATAGGAATGCCTTGTGGATGGGGGTCAGTAGGAGTGCTCCCTGGATAGGTGTTAGTAGGAATGCCCTGTGGATGGTTTCAGTAGGATTGCTCCCTGGATAGGTGTCAGTAGGAACACTCCATGGGTGGGGTCAATAGGAACAGCCTGTGGATGGTTTCAGTAGGAGTGCTCCCTGGATAGGTGTCAGTAGGAACCCTCCATGGATGGTTTCAGTAGGATTGCTCCCTAGATATGTGTCAGTAGGAACATTCCATGGGTGGGGTCAGTAGCAACACTCCATGGATGGTATCAGTAGGAGTGCTCCCTGGATAGGTGTCTCTAAGATCTCTCCATGGATGGTTTCAGTAGGATTGCTCCCTAGATATGTGTCAGTAGGAACATTCCATGGGTGGGGTCAGTAGGAACATTCCATGGATGGCTTCAGTAAGATTGCTCCATGGGTAGGTGTCTGTAGGAACATTCTGTGGGTGAGGGTCAGTAGGAACACTCCATGGATGGTGTCAGTAGGAGTGCTCCCTGGATAGGTGTCTGTAGGAACGTCCCATGGGTGGGGTCAGTAGGAACACCCTGTGGATGGTATCAGAAGAAGTGCTCCCTGGATAGGTGTCAGTAGGAACACTCCATGGATGATGGTGTCAGTAGGATTGCTCCCTGGATAGGTGTCCTTAGGAATGCTGCATGGGTGGCACCAGTGGGAAAACTCTTTCATCTTGCATTGCCTGTGGTCCGTGGGATCTGCATCCATAATCCACACACACAGAGCAGCAGTTTATGTCCCATGTGCCCCTACATCCCAGGGAGGTGTTCTGCTTCTCCCTTGGCGTGTGGGGCTGAAGTGCAGCTGCTTGCCCTGCTGAGGACACTGTGCCACACCAGCAGTGACAGCACACTTGGCAGGCTGCTGCAAGGCCACCAAAACAGGCTGGGCATAGCTCTGTGATAATCTGCCTCCCAAAATGAGGTGAGCTYCAGTACAGCTGGCAAGGCTACAGGGAGCTTGGAAATATTTCCACCGTATTGCAAACATGGAAATAGATGGTACCCCAAAGAAAAGAGAATTTATATCCTGGATATCAGCAGAACTCCCCAAAACATCACAAAGGGCAAATTACTCAAGAACTTTAATCAAGTGACKGGGTTTGTTTGGATTAGAAACCTTTCAGCTCTGTTTTCACACAGCTCCCATGYTTGTGTGATTGCTTCAATTTGCATTTATGGGTCTAACATATTGAAGTATCAGCACCCAGATCTAAAACCAGCAATGCTAACACTGTGTACTAGGAATTTTTATTTAATGAAAATACTAATTTAAAAAAAGATACAGACAGTGAAATAATGAGAGAATACCAAGGAGCAAACAGGCCACTTCATTTTTTAAATCTTCCTTTGCTRCTGATGCCTATGGGGAGCCATTACAATAATTTATTTTCTTTATCAATTTATTGCTTTTGCCTTTAGGCTGGAGAGAAAAATAAGCCCCCAGCCTTGCGTGGCTGTGCTGAGCATAGCAGCAGCATTCATTGCTACAATGTCTTTTGGGGTGTTTTGTAAATTTGTCTAAAGGACTGATAATCAGGGGAGAAACAAGCCACTTTTTCAAACCTGTTCGAGTCAGAAAGGCAGAGCTGGTGTGATTTTCCTGGTGATGCATCATTGTTCCCTTCCATTTGACTGCAGTGGTAAGTGCTGCTGCAAGGTCTGTGGTGCAGCTGGGATGTGACAGGGGTACAGGAGTTCCTGTTTTCATTCCAGCTGAGCATCAGACAGTGCAGCAAACACTGGGGCAAAGCTGAATGTCCAAGCAAGGCCACCACAGCCTGGAGAAGCATCTCTGATGCAGAAACCCTGGCAGGGATGTGAGGGCAGACTGCCAGCACCGCTCCCCTCCTCACAGAGGGGATCACAGTGAACCAAAAGCACCATCAGCACAAATGGGTGCCAAGGTTTTGTTTTGTCCAACACTGCCAAGAACAAAGCCTTGATCATCTTGGTTGTCCCAAGTCTTACCCAAGATCTTTTGAGATGACTGAGTTTATACTGCTTGAGTTAATATTCTCCCCTATTMTGTTTTTCTCACCTGACTGTAGGTAATAGCCAATTTCTTGTGTGCTGAGAAAACTTGTATTTCAGGGAATGCTGCTGCTCCCTCRCGTGAGACTCCCCTGCTCTCATCTCAATATTGCATTTTTTTAGGCCAGTCAGACTGAAGTTGGAATATATGAGAGTTTTCCTCATCTGAATTGTGGATGTGCATTGATGGAATAGAATATTTATGTGTTTGATATGTATATTTTGCATCATTTGCAATGAGTTTGTATGGAATGGCAATGTTTTAGTACTTAAATGACAAACTTCTGAAAAGTATCAGTCTGTTTACTTGTACACCAGCCATAATGTGATGCACTGCACAGGCCAGCACTCTGCAATACAGAGAATTTGTAAGTGAAGAGGTTTTTCTAGTCCTTGAGGCACATCAAGTGTTTTCTAGCACTTCAAAGCACTGYATGGGAACATATTACAAAAGAAACACCAGGTAGTGTGGGTTTTAAACAGTTCTACTCCATCAAATCAAATATCCCCCTTTCTGAGTGTTTTATTAAAAAAAAAAAAAAAAAAAAAAAAACAACAGAAAAAACCACAACAACAAAAAATAAAAACCAAGCACAGAAAACACCCAAACCCAGTGAATTTCAGATGGGTTGTGTGGGTTGTGACCAGATTCAGGTCTTTGTGCCAACAGAAGGCCTGCCCATTATTTCTTCATGCATATTGGAAATAGCAACCTACCCCAAAGTGGGCATGGGATAAAGCATTGTTCCCTTACCACAAAATCTCCTGTGAAGTGCAGGTTTGGGAGGAAGATCCAGCTGGAATTAAGCTATTGCTAGCTCAACTTCTGCTCCCTTTTTGGCTTAGAAACTGGGGGAAACTGGTGCCCTCGTCTCAGGAAGAGTTTTTGTTATAGGTGCCTGACCTCAGAAGTGCTGGGGAAGGCAGTACAAAATGCTTGTGCTTTTTTCATGTTAAAAAATCCAGGAATGATGGAGAGAGAGGGGAATGGGTGGTGCCCAGAACTTTGGAGYGTGTGAAATGATCTGTTGGTGAGCACTTGTTAAGTTAAAAATTGAGGAAGGCRCAAGGATTTGCCACCTACCTCCAAGAAATAGGAAATATCCCACAAAGTTGAAGTAACAGAAAAGGTTATTCATTCTAGGTTTATAGAGATGAAATAGAGTTACTTTATGACTAAGACTTGGTAGTAAAAGTACATATATRAGGCAGCTGATAATGTGGAGTAATATTTGCAGTAGGAATCAGGGGATTTTGGTACTTAGTCCTGCCATTGATTCACTCTGTCAGACTCTGTCAGCACAGTGTCTTCATTTCTGCTGTGRTAAAAGATGGCTGATAAACGTGCTCCTAAAGATTTAGTGGATTTTTAAAAATTTGGGACTGTAAAATCTGCAGCTGAYCACAGTGTTATGATCATTTGCAGCAATATTTTAAATCTTTCTCTTCATAAGGAATTTGACTTCTTCTTTCTTCTTTTGAAAGTTAATTTATATTAGGAGTAAACGTTTCATGATGCACCCATAGGAAATGTTTATTTACTTCCCAAGGTTTCCCTAAACCCCAAACTGTTGTGCCTTCTGTGCTGATGGGACAGCTCGTCTCGTTCATGGTCAGCCACTAAATCATTCATGTCARCCCTTATGTTTATGTAACACCACTGCACTCAGGGCTGAAGCTGGATCCTAGAGCAGCTCTACAGTACTTTGTGTATGAGTTGCTCTTGGGATTTGGGATCTCTTGGGACAGAGGTTTTAATTAATTTTTTTTCCTTCTCTTCAAGGTTAGCACTTTTCCTTATATCTATATTTTGAGGCAGGGAAATTGCTCACTTGACGGGTGTGGATAAAACATGTAATTTTAGATAATGTTTTAAATTCACCAGAGACAAACCTGCTTCAAGGTAATTTATAAATTAAACTAAATTCAAATAGTCTATTGTGGGTCCTACCTGCAGTTACAAAACTTTCTTGAAGAGAAAAGAGATGGCTGGTATACAAGTTATTTTGCAGCTAAAAATAGGACTGTTTAGAGACYGGATATTATCGGGCAAATTACGTGTTGAACAAACTTTCCTCATTTTSTATTTAAGGTTTTCCTGCTCAGCAACTTGACTAGTTTCAAGCCTGCTCTGTAAAAGTTAAGGGGGAGAGAGTCAGAGGATGAGATTTTGCAATTTCTTTGGTGTGAATTTGATTTCAAAGTTCTGCCTTCTCCCATCTCTTTTTTTCTCTCTCTGTTATGGGATCACAGATTGGTTTGGGTTGGAAGGGACCCTAAATCTCATCTTATTTCACMCCCTGCCATGGGCAGGGACACCTTCCCCTCTCCCAGGTTGCTCCAGGCCCCAATGTCCAAACCCATCTCCTCAGGGCTGCTCTCARTGCATTCTTGGCCTTTTATCTTTTGGATGCCTGAAGGGAGGAAAAAYAGTCCTTCAAGAAAAAGTGGGGTATTTTATGTTTTGGGAAATGCTGTGAATGTTTGGGTAATAAAGAGATGCTTTACATTTCTTTCCTTGGATTTGGTCCCCCTGGTTCCATCAGCCCACAAAGCTCGTATGGAGAGCAGGGAAATGCTGAGTGGGGCTGTGCCTTAGCTCACTCCCAAGGCTGAGAGCCCCTGCCCTGCCCTGCCCTGCCCTGCTGAGCACTGTCCTGCCTGGCTCTCCCCTCTCCTCCACCCTTTCCCTTCCAATCTATTTCATTCAGTGCACAGCATTCCTTTCTGCCTTTCTGCTCAGCTTTTGAGCAGTTCCTCACCTGTCACTGGCACCATCCTTAGGAATGGGCAGGGAGGASAGGTCACTGGTCACTTTGTTTTTGTCACAAGCCTCGTGGCTGCACTGGGACTCATGAATAAGGGCTGTGCTGCCAAGAAAACACCACTGGCTTTTCCCAGTTTTACAGTTCTGATAAAAATTCTGAGCACTGAGAGATCACTCATTCAAGCACATAAATCAGAAAAGAAAAGAAACAAAATTATCCTTTGCAAGTAGTTGTGTGCTGTAACATGYCTCTAACAGATTGCACCTTTATTCAATTTCTTTGTAAGGGGCCATGTGTCAAAAGGCTTTTTCCYTAGACCTGCTAAAATGTTAAATGGAAGGACAGCAGATTTCCTTCACCTTTTCCCTCAAAGCAGTATACACTGCTGCTGGGAGGTGGCATCAGTCAAAAACTGTGCCAAATCCAGGTATGGCAGCTCCAGGGCAACCTGCACTCAGTAGGTTTCTAATTCTGACCTGTAATTGCAGTCATTTTCAGAAGCTCAGTGCTTTCCAGCTGAGTTTCCCTTAGTCCACAGAAGTGTAGAAGTAAAGCTGCAGCTGTCTGGCATCTGAAGGACTTGAGAAAAATGTGTGGGTAGATATCCACCCTGGGTAAGTAAGGATTTGTGACATTTGGGTAGWTCTCAAGCAGGAAGGGCTTGAAGTATTGCTCCACAGTTTATGGGACATGCACCAGCCCATGTGTCCTCTGCTCAAGTGTCACATCTTGTGCCATCTACATGAGGCAGAAATCCCCGAGCAACTGCTCATTACTGGGCAAAAAATAACACAAAATTATATTTTCCCAAATACCATCATCTTCTCACTCAAACTGTTTTGCAAGATTGGAGCASTTTTGAAGGAGACAAACACTGTGGAAAGCAAGGTATTGGGGTTTTCAGTTTTGAGAGGAAATATTACATTTGTTTCAAAAGTAAAAAATGAAGGTAAAGATGACATTAAACTCAAAAAGAAATGAAACCAAACCCCCTCCCCATATGTGGATTGAAAGATATATAGTCTCCCTAAAGGTTTTCAAGGTTTTTATTTCAGGAAATTAATCTTAAAATCAGGTTTTGATGATGATAATARTAATAGTAATAGGGCACRGACACTCAGTTTTAGGGCTGATCATTGGGAACAGATTGCAAATGTGATGTGGTGAGAAAAAACCCCAATATAAACATTTTGGCATATATAACTAGACACGGAAAGAAGTGTTGAAAAGGAAACAAGTCATTTGTGCTCCAAGTCATGTGTGCTGAAATAATAGGAGTGTATTCTTAATTATGTTGTGATTAGATCTGTTGGTAGCCAGGTGCAGTCTGTGCAGGGAAACATTTTGCTCAAAGATCTAAAATACTTCAAACCTCATGCTCCCAAATGTTTCTCCATCACCACTTTAATGCATCCTTGGTCACCAGGTATTGCTGATGACGTTGCAGTGTGAAACACGCCTTGCAAATTATTTAGATCTCTTTTTATGAAGCTTTTTTACCTTCCTTGCCAATCCACTATCCTGAGCAGTTTTTTCATTTGTGTTTGCAAAGTAGTTTGTTTTCTCTGAAAGCTRTGAAATGGAATTTTTTAGTGTCATTGTGGTGATGGATAAGCCTTTTAATATTTTAGCARAAATTAATCCAATAAACTAATTACTTTCTCTAACATGTGGTATCTGGACTGAGATCACAGGTAAAAGAACTGTCTGGTCCAAACAACAGGGTTTGAGCATTTCTTTGTTTGCAGCACAGCCCTCAGCTGTCAGTGTGGGTTTTTTTGTGTTTTGCCTTAATAAAAAGTCTTTATTTCATCATCTGAACAGTTTTGCCCTTAGAAAACAGAGCTTTGCCTGCTGTGTTGAATGGAGGACCTGGAGGACAAATGATCCTGCTGTATTTCACATACAGCCATCAATAACTCCATGAGTTACCTGCAGACTACATGAGCTGCCTTAGGAAAATGAAGGGAACAACAGGCACCAGTGTGTGATGRTATCTTTGTTGTTCTTGCACGATGTACTAGGGGAGCATTAATGAAGATAAGGTAATTTGTTCTTTATATACTGGAGTGAGGGGGACCCCTGAACCATGCMGCTTTTTTCCAGATGCCAGCTGCAGAGGTATTTCCAGGGACATCACCCTGAGGGAGCATTCTGAATGCTGGGGACTTGGCAGCTGACTTTGGGACAGGAAAGGGGACTGTTGGAGGCTGGTGRTGCTGGTGGCACAGGAGAGGTGTGGGTTTGCTGTGGCAGGGCATGGAGGCCTCACTGCCTGCTGCTGCTGGGGTTTGGTTTCCAGCACAGGTAGCAGTGGTTGCATTTGGCTTGCTGGTWGTGCAGAAGGTCTAGAATAAGGCTATAAATGCTTTTTTTTTTTTTTCTTTCCATGTTCCTTGGTTCCTTATCTTCTTTAGTGTGACGGTTTGGGGCTTAAAGGAAGGAAAAGTGATCACAGACATGAAAGTCAGCTCTAGTGAGAGAGGAAGTGATAACACCCAGTACTCTGCTGTATTGCTCTGTATCATGCAGTTGGTTTTTCAGGTTTTTTATCTCTCTTTTGGCTTAAGAGGCTCTGAGGCACAAGAAGGCTTGATGCATTTGCTGCTGCACAGAGATGTGTCTGTGCTGGGTAAAGGAGCAGCTGAAGAGCCAGCAGGCACACATCACTTACCCTCCTTGAGCTGATACAGATTAAAAAGGAAGCAAAATCCAAGAGCAGGAGCATCAGCTGTGTAGACACCTAGGGGCTGCAAGCAGCTCAGGAAACCCGTTCATGTCCTTGCACGAGTTAAAGCTTGGTCAGTGATTTGCTGTCACACTCCTGAAAATGCTGTCCTCACTTATCACCAGACAAGGTGCAGATGTGGGGAGAGCAGAGCCAGGGAGCCACCACGACACCTCAGACCAGGTCCTGCCAGCAGGTACAAATCATCCCACTGGGAATGTGTCCTGGCAGTTCTTGGCAAGCTAAAACAAGCAAACAGCTGGCTTTGGAAGGAAGGATCTGTTCAGGGCTTGTCCCTAGATTAGGGACTCTGACTACTCTCCATAATCCAGGTGTTTAAATAATATATTGGGAATTGTGGATGTGTTTGCAGCTGATGTGATGAGTGCTGCTGGGARCAGGTTGTGTTATTGATGACTTTGTGGGTTTAGGGAACATCAGTTTTGGTGGTTTACTGTGAAGGTTAAATGAGWAGTGGTGGGCCAAAGGCATGCACAGGCAGCTGCAGGGAACTCAGATTTTAGGAAAGTTTGAGGCTGCTCCCTCCCAGCATGACCAGCATGACTCCAGAACAGCCTGGGCTTTKCTTTTTGTTGCAAGGGAGGGTTTGAGCTGCTTGGTTGTCTTGTTCATCTGAGCTAGAGAGAGCTGGACTGTCCACCCACTGCACAAACAAGACAACAGGTCCTGTTTCACTCACAGATCATGATTGTCTGACAGTTTCTTGTGCCTTTCAGTCATTTTTGATTTATATACTGTCTTCACACATACTGCATTTTTTGATTCATTGTATAGGAAACTACTGCAAGCTGGTTTTTCAGTTTTCCTTCTAATACCTACACAAAACTCAATTAAAACTAATATCAATTAGCTGTGAATGACTTTTGAGAACCCTATTAAACAAAAATATGAGCAGATGAGAGCTATTTAAAATATGGGAATATGTCAGTTTTAGTATCCATTATGTTGCTGTATTTCCAGGTCATAAAAATGACAAAAATGGCATGCTCTGTGTAAAAGAAATTTGTTATGGTCACTTAAAAAAATGTTTTTATTAACTACTGGAAAGTCAGATATGGATAGTAAATATTCTTTGATATGGAGTACAGATTTTCATGAACTGACACTTCAAATTTCCCAACTTAAAATATTTGTTCCTCCTAATAAGTGCTTTACTGCAGCTCTGAAGTCCTTAAAGTGTTTTTAAATGCTGYAGAGGTCTGTGAGGTGTGTGGAGCTGTTACTGCCTTATGCTTGCTCTGTGAAAAGCTACAAATTGTGCAGAAATTGAGTGTTGTGTTTAGAACATTTGCTAAGTGATTGAGGGGGTAGGAGTTTGCCTCAGTGATCATATTCAGGCACACCAAGGGTTCAGCTCACCAGCACTGGTCAATAAAAGGTGTCCAGGGCAGACAACACAAAAAATACATGAGTAAAATAAAGACCTTTTAAGATACTTCCCCAATCATCTGTGACTTACAAATTTTTTGAGATATTTGTAGTTGTTAACCCTGAATGAGATTTTTTTTCCCTTCTGAATATATGAATATACTTAAGTCTYGAATCCATGTAAAATTCCAGCACCATCAAAATCTCGTGGGAATAAATTTCAGTAGCTCTTTATAATGAAATGTATCTTTTAAATGGCCTGATCATAGGTTAAACAGCTTTGTTCTTTTGAATTTCAAATTTGCATCTGACAGTGGTTTCCTATTAACCAACTCCACTTGCTTAACTATTGCAGAAAATGTCTCAGCTGTGGTCCWGGTGTTTAAACATGAGTTTGTACCTTACCCATGTTGGCTTTGGTTGGGTTTTTTGAATTTTTTTTTTCTTGTTCTTCCTGTGAGAAATCAGYTTGAAACTGAGCAAACCTCAGTCACAGTTTCTGGAAATGCAGGAGTTGAGAAGCACCTTCAGAGCAGGTTGTACACTGCAACAGCCAGTGCAGGAACACATAAAAAAGACATAATAGATGAACTGCAGAGCAAACTGAATTAGATACACTTAGAGCAGTGTAATGAACTGGTGCCTTTAGTAATTAGCCAGGGCTGAAGTGATCTACTGTGGATTATATTCTTTGACTCTCTAATAATCTAAGTCACATTTCCCCTGGTTGACATTTAGCAAAGSCCTCAATTTTCTGGTGTTTCATAGCTCACTTTTGAATGCTCARAACCTGGATGTTAATGTTGAGAGCTTCAGCTTAAATTGTCTTTTCTGCAATTTTGTACGCTTCTAACTTTATTACAATTCTGTCCTTTAAGTCAGATACATCAGACGTTATTGCAGACGTATTAGAGTATAAAACTTGTCTGGACTCAAAAAATGGTAATAAAATGGAGATCCTTTTCCATGGAAGTGGCTCTTTATGGAGCTGTTTTCCCAATGGAATATCCACCAGCTTCTTCAGGGCTTCATTTGCATCCAGGCYTATATCAGACGTGTGGTGCTGGATRTGTTCTGGTTCCAGKCTGTGGATGTGCAGCATTGGTGCACCCATAGGGGTGACCTCATGCTGCTGTGACATCCTGCTTGACATTCCCAAAATCTCTTTCAGCCCTCACTCTWTTTTYACTGKTTTTGGTTGGTTGRTTGTTATTGTTGATCCCTTTTYTCTTAACRTTTTACTTCTTTTGTGAATCAGAAAATCTTGTTCAATGTGCTCACTTTTATTTTACTGATAACTTCAGAAGTTAAAATAATGCAACTTTTAGTAATTTAAAATGGTAAAAACATATAATAGTTGAAATGTGCATCTAAATTTTCAGTGTTTGATGCTTCCCTGTGAAGAATTGAGGAGCCTTGAATTTTTGAGTATTTTTTGCAAGTTTTGTTTCTTACTTTGAAGCCTGTAGTCTAACCTTAATATGGGAACTGATATTTTTGTCAATTTGTGGCCTTTTAGATGGGAAGCTTCAGATGAAGAAATTCAAGYACCCTGATGGTTGTGTCAGTGTGTTCATGTTTCACGTTAAGGCATCCTGACTCTTGAGAAATTCAAACACTCCTGCAAGTAATGGGTAATGGCATGTAGTTAGTTAAATGTGTTCACAGGTTTGTATTTGTCAGGACATCTTTGGGATCATCATCTCATAAGGCTCAGGCTGATGKATGTCAGGTGTTGGCATCAGGAAAAGTACTTGAGCAGTCAACAATTTTTTTATTTTCATCTTACTCATAATATGTGTATGTTGATAGTRTTTACCAGCACTAATTTGCATAGGGAAAGAGACTTTGAATGCTGCTGCTTATCTGGTCTTTAGCCCCATAGCATTTATAGCAAAGATGCTGTTAGCTGAGTTGTGTTATTTAATCTGGTGTTCCAAAGAAAATGTCGACAGGACCAGCTCTGAAAAATCAAACTATTCCAATGCCTTTAGGACTTCTTTCTTCCATTGGCTTCAAATGAAAATAAACAGAATTTTTTCTCTTCTTTATGGAAATCCATCTCTTCCTTTTTCTCTTTTTGTGTGATTTTGAACTATTGCCTCTCCTTTTCCTTGCTCCTTTCCAATATCTGTCAATGCTCTTGTTTCCTGTTGCATTTCATTTCTTCCTCTCTTCTTTTAATATTTAAATCACTCAAACCACCTGAGTTTTTAACGATCTAATTTTCCAAATCAACCTAATACCTCACACTGTTGGGATTTCCTGTCATTTTGCCAAAAAACGTTCGTCTCCTTGGCACCCATTCAGTGACTTGTGATACACCCACAGCACTTGAAACAAAGGTTACATTGCTTCCCTGCGGTCTCTGCTCATCTTTGGTACCTTGGCAGGAGTCACAATTAGCAGTAAATACATTTCTGGTTGCAACTTCTTCTCAAATTTAGCTCCTGGAACTCCACCTGGAGGATTGTGTTACATCTGAATTTGCCAAGGATTAGAAAGGMAACTGTCAGAGCTGCTCTGGGTTTTTCCTTCTATTTGTACAGCTGACTGACTCTCTTTTATACTGAGGTTTCTTACAAATGAAGCTGGGACAGCTCTTGGTTGTGTTGGTTGAAGGTTTGGACTGTTCCATATAGAGCAAATAACTCTGTTTGTCCAAGCCCTGCGTGAGCTCCTGTAAAACATCATGAGAGGGGGACTGATCAGGGAAGGGCATATGGAAAAGCTGACTGGAGAGCTTGAACTTAGTGTCAGCCTAAAACACCCCCAGCTGGTGACGGTGCTGGAGGTTATGGGGCTTTCTGGGACAGCAGAGTTACCTGAGCCCAGCCAAAACACCTGAGGGTACCTGAATTCCTCTGGGCTGAAAAGATGAACATGGCCTTATGATGACTTGATGGTCTCAGGAGTAGCAGGTGTGGGAGGACAGAGGCAGAGCTGAAGGCAATCTTGCCCTTGATGCATTGCAGCTGTGTTAATTATCCTAMATTGGGAACAGCCGTGCCTGGGTGTGATAAAGAGTGAGCTGGTTGGGAGGAACTCAGTTGGAGTGTGCTGGCAGTGCTGTGAGGAGGGAGGGACAGGAGCTTGTGTGAGGGACAGAGAGGGTTTGGTGGCCCTACTAGGGACAGGAAGGAGCCCGCTGGAGCTGCAGAAGGAAGAGGAAAGAAGGAGAGAAATAATCAGAACTGTGTGGAACTGTCCATGGGAGGCTGCATAGAAAAGGTATGAGAGACTTCTTAGATAACAAGGTGCTGATGCTTGAAGCCTTTTTCAGTGTCAGCCACACCTCCTCCATCAAGCAGGAACTTGAGGGAGAGAGGTGAATATCTCATCTGGAAGGCCTTTTACAAGTGCCAGTTTTTGCACTGGCAAAGCTGTGCCTTCTGCCAGGAAGRAAAGGTCTGGGTGGCTCCTGTAGCTCATGGTTGTGCTGCCAAGGGCTCAGGCTGGAGAAAGCAGCTTTGGGCTGACCAAAGGTATAAAAACAACACTTCAGTGGGGTGAACTGCTCCAGGTTTTTGCTCAAACACATTCCCCATCATGACATAAACATGACAAGTCAAATATTTGCTTCAGATGTCTCAGCATAATTGTTCCTGTGAGTGGTAACTGGGTGTGGTGGAGCTGTACAGCATGTGGCTGACTTGCTCAGAAATATCTTTGAAGAGCTTTAAAATTCTTTACTCCCTCTTATTTCTGGACAGTGCATGAGGCGCATAACAGGCATTATTACTCCACTTGCTGATTTCTAGTGTCCTACAGTACTATTCAAATTTTGTTTGATTTGCTACTTCTGGAAAATGATACAGCGGAACTTAGACTTGCCTTGCTTTAATTGCTTCAAGTGGAAGAGGCTATGAAAGGAGCATTTTTCAACCCCAACCTTTGCTACAGCAGAGTATTTTATTCCATTCCCATCACAAGTGCTTGAGCAGGTGTCCTGGGGAGAAAGGCCTCTCCTCCTCTGCAGTGTTATTGTAGAGGCATGTAAATGGAGTGTAGGGGGTTTATGAGCCTCCTGCTCAGCAGTAGTTAATTTAAAAGCCAGAAAAAATGACCACTCTGATATTTTGTGGAAAGAGAWTCTGAAAGATGTAAAAGAACAAGCTGAACTTTTTAAAGCATGAATGAACATTGCCAATAAGTGAATAGTCCTGGCAGCCTGCTCCCTTTTGCTGTTCAGCTGTTTCAAATGCAAGCAATCACAGTGCAGACCTCTGTGCTTTGCAGCCAGGACTTACCTGCTCACCCAAACAGCAATCTGGGGCTCTTAGAGAGCTGTTTGGAGGAAATAAGGGGGGATTTCATCTGAAAACAAACTCATGTTTATTAGTGAGAACAAGGTATTTTTTCCTCCTGTTTGAAGGGTGATGGATATTGGAGTGATTGTTTGTGACTGTGATGTACTGCTCCACCTGCCAGCTCACTGCTGGCTCCTGTGACACTTGCCTTGCATTCACAGACAGCTTGGCACTGGGGATGGCCCAGATCACCTACCAAATATCTCTAGTGGGAAGTGCTCCATGAAGAAAAACAAAAAAAAAAAAAATCTGATTGGTGTTTTAAAATGCTAGCTATTGAGAGAGTTCTTATTTTAAAAGTTTGAATTATGTTGTAATGGTTTAAGTTTTACACCAAGTTCRAGGTGAGAACTTTCCTGTTTCATGTGACTGCTCCCATCTCTCAAAGCACTGCTGTTATTATGTTGCTGTTGACTTTYAGTGAAAAAAATAACAGTTAGCATGCATCTCTTCTACCTTCAAATGTAATATCATTACAATCCACTTTTACTTGGCAAAAATTAGAATTTCAGTTACCCTGGGTTAAAACATGGTTGGAAGAAGGCAAAAGTTAAGATGGCCATTCATCCAAAACTCCAGCCAGGCTCTAAATGAGCCATTCTGTATCTCTGTGTAGTTCAGATCACTTTCCCCCCTTTCTCCTTGTTTAGCTTTTTGTGCTTTCATCTGAGACTGAAATAAAAAGACCTAAATTCTGAAAAGATACATGTAATGSTTTTTCAGAGACTCRATAGAACTGGAATAGTTAGGAGTATGTTTTGGGCATTTATCCAAGCCCAAACAAATCTCTACATAGTCTGAGGAACAAGAACTGAATTGCTATTACAGTAACTGCTTTCACAGGTRAAAAAGAAAACAGCTAGCAAGTGAGATAGGCAGAGTAAAACAATTCTGCCTTCCCCAGCTGAATAACAAATACGTTTTTTCAGCCTCTAGTTTGTTTTTTTTCCTTTCTACTTCACCTGTAAAAGCTGTGGGTTTGGGAGCAATATATTYTAACTCAAGAAAAGTTAAAAAATATCAGGTCACTCAAGACAGTCCACACAGCACTGGGGCAGAGAATGTAGCTTAATTTGTTGTTCAAATTCTGCAAGCCAGTTCCTGATCTGGAAACTTACTTCATTTTGCAGAAGCAACCTGAAATGTTTCTTTACCCCAAATCTGTATATTCTGTGCAATCACCAACTCTGGGAGTCAATGACTTTTGGTGTGCACAGGCTTTCCATACTTCATTTAGAATTCTCTGCTCTCATTAATATTCTAATTTAAACATTATGAAATTGGTCAAAGTAAGTTGCTTCAAAGATTTTAATACAAATGCATAAAAAATAGTTGGCAATTCTTAGCACCCTTCCCCTCTTGTTATTGATGACTGTCTTAAACTCATCCAGTCTCCTCAGGGAACATTTCCTCATCTTGGTAGGAAGACCCTGGCTGCTGCCTGACCTGGATGGAGAATTTTGGTAATTGTGTTGGGAGAGAAAGTCTTGTCTTTGTGACAAGACTTATGCAAAACCACATTTAGAAAACCTCTAGGAGACATTTCTGTTTAAAAGCTGCTTGCTGACACTAGGAAGAGGTGCAGCTGCAAGTAGGGATGTGTGTGTGACCATTGTTCCCAATGTGCTCCTCCTCCTCTCAGGAGAGGCTCTTCCCTGTGGGCTGAGGGGAAAGCAGGATCCCTGCTTCTTTGGCCTCAAATTTGCATGGTTTTGTCTATGTGCACTTTTAGTTTGCAGCTTTGAATTTGCCACGTTAGTGCTAAAGACATAATCATGAGGTTTTCACTCTGTGAGAGGGGAGAATTGTTTTATATTTATTTCCTCTGCCAGTGGCTCTTCTATGTGGACAATCAAACTATGCAGGAGGAAAAAATCTCACAATAGTCAGTCTGCTGGTGATGGTTAAAGAGGCTTGGAGACATCATAAAGGTCAAAAATATCGTAGCTATAAATGGAAGTGTTTAAAGCTGGAGAGCAATTTATGGAAGAGGACAGCATGAATTGGCTCTGGAACCATTCTTTTCCATTATTTCTCTAAATGACTCTTTTTGTAGTGTTGAAATCAAGATAATCAAGTTTGAAAATTAATGGGAAGGAACAGCAAATAATTAGGAGCAATGCTATCAAGTAGGTAACTGCTCTGACTACTGGCACACCTGATTCTGTAGCTGCAGTGRATATGACTGTAGAATGAAAATAGGAGTAGATTAACTTTCCATTCAGCTCTCCCTACCACTATCTTCCCCCAAACTATTAAAGTGTTGGATTTTCTTTTGTTTTGTTTATTTTATTATGAATGGGTGACACTTAGAGAAGAGTACAAAGACTTTTGGTGATTTTTAAAAATGAAACTTGTGGTGTTAGCTGTTCATTGTGGCCTAGGTGTAACCAGCTCTCATGCTGTGTGGCCACTCCCTGTTTCAGAGACTCCTGAGGGTCAGATGCCCATTCCTAATGTACTATCAAATTCATATGACTTATTAACACAGCTGTCTTTTGCTTTTWTTGCTTTCATTAGGATTTTTTTCCTTTGGGGAAAAAAAAATCACTGATGTGAGAAACTTTGGGAAGTTGTTTGGGGTTTAAAGAGTTGTGGTCTTTTGAATGTTCCACACTGGATCAAGTGTCCTGTGTCTGTGAACCGTGAAGAAAATTTTTTTCTCTTATTTTTACATTTCTTTAAGTGCTGTTCCTATCTCGGGCTGCTGTCTTCAGTTGTGCTGCTGTTTCTTAACTATGTTAGAAACACTCTGACTCCAATATTGGTGTAAATGACAACTGGCTGGGAGATCTTCTCAGCCTTTTGGGTGCTTTGAAAGGAAATCTTTCATGGCTCTTGGTATCCCACACAGCACAGAAATTGCAGTGCAGCCTGCTGCAAGTTGTGTGCAATATTGGCCTGTGATCTAAAAGGGCTTAGGAATGCAGGGAGGATTCACWGGCAGTGAGGAGGAGTCTGAGAGAAAACCTCCATCCCTGTGAGTTGTGTTGAGCTGTGGCTGCAGGGCAGTGTCCCAACAGGCTCTGGCACACAGCAAAGTGCCAGCCACACTCATTTCCACAGGACAGACCAGGGACACACATGAATGCAGCAGAGCTAGGCTGAACTTGCAGCAAATTCTGGATCTGCTTCTTCCCATCTCAACTTTAGCTCTTCCAATAACTTAATAATTTTTTTATGCTGATGATGTTGTTTCCTTTATCACCATAAATCATTGTTTTATGCTGATGACACTGTATTTCTCTATCACCATTAATCATCTATAATGCTTGAGAAGGAAATGTTAATGAAGAATACAATTTATTAAATGTCACCCAGTGGGTGGGCTAAAAGGTGGATTAACTGCAAAGCTTATTACAAATAGGGCCAAATAAAGTACTGACCCAAACAGACTTGTGGGAGGCACTGGAAGAGGTGAGCAGGATGTGTCAGTGCCTGGAAGGAAGGGTTCTGCAGGGTGGGACAGCTCCTGGGCAGGGCTGGGACAGCCCAGCAGAGCTTCCAGTTGCTCTGGAAAACGAGGAGGTTCCCTTGGTGTCTGCAGTGTGCTCCAGAAAGTGCCAGCTTCCCCTCTGCTCCCCTGCTCTTTGGGAAGCCATGGCAGAAGCAGGAATTGAAATTTAACTCTTCTCCCCCTCTGCTCCCCTGCTCTTTGGGAGCACAGGACACCCTCTGATATTTCCCATGTCTGATCATGGAATAACCAACCCTTGCACATCAGGGAGAGGGACATAATAGCAGAAAGGCTGACAAAACAAATGCCTCAAGCCATAACTATTACTTTAAGAATGTTTCAAACCTTAATTCAGCTCAATCTTTGATTGGCTGGTTTGTCTCTGCTATAACCTTTAAAAAGACAGTGTTAGTTACCTGTCATTTTAGAGATTGCTTCCATACCCTGTCCACTTGTCTGCTGCCTGTTTCCCAGAAGGCACAGATTTCTTTTTAGATTTTAATTTTTAATTTTTTTGCCACATTTTGATTATGGTGATATTATATGGGGTCAGTGCTCAGTCAACTGTTAAATAAATTGCAAATTCCACAAAACACAGCCAGCAGAGTCATTACTAACTGTAATGCTGAAACTTCAAGCAAAATTACATCTGGCTACAATGCTATTCAGATGCATAAATTATACAGCCCCTGATTATCTTAAGGAAAATTCAGCTATTAAACTTATTTTATGGGCACAAAACAAGGGGAACTGCCAAAAGGAATCTGTGCATTCTAAAAGTCATGAGAAGAAAAATAATTGGCAAACCTTTTCCGCCTGCAGTTTTATGGAATGTTCTCTCTCCCTCCTGATGTTCAATCAGCCTCCACCACTGGCACAGATGAAATCACAGAGTGTCAGAACTGGTGGGGGAACTCAGCCTGTGTAGCTTTGGAACAGCAGGTGAGTCAAACATCTCAGATCTGACCCCAAACATCCCCCATCTTTGCATGGGGACCTAGGGGGGTGAATATCCAGGGGAGGAAATTGTAATGCAATGTGGAAAAAAAAAAATCAGGCTGCTTGCTAGTGGGGTGTTGAGTGTGCTGTAGGACTCCTGGAAGCTTTGCAGCTGCCCTGGAGCACACGAGGGGTCAACCCTCTTTGTGTGCCAGCAGGGCACTGGTGCCTGACTCGTGTCTGAGAGTGGGGCAGGATGGGCAGAGCCTGGAGTGGCTGATGGCACAACCCAAATGGCATCAGGTCACACACCACAGCTGTGCCAGAAACCCCTCAGACTCACATGGCTTCTTTCCTTGTTCTCCCACAYCCAATTACATTTCAGTATTGCCAGTGTTAAATTCAGAGCTACCTTTGAAGGATAGCGAGTACRTTGCTTAAAGCAGTGCTGTCACCAGATTTCCTGAGTTGCTTCARTGTGTTTTAAACCATTCTTATATTTGACAAGTAATTGCCAAAATAGGTTATATGCCACTGACCTTTATCAAAGTCTGATTTTTTCCAAGTCTTGTCTCACAGTTCCGTCCTGTAAAGACATTCAGGGGAGATAATTGCTCCCTAAACTAATTGCCTGCTCTGCTGTTCTTTTATGGACTTCTGCAAGACAGAGGGAATTTTGCTATTATTTGTTCTTTGTACAGGTCTGAGCTCCTCAGACTGGAGAAGGTACCCTGCTTCTGGTTTCATTTCCTTCCTTCCTTCCTGTAACAAGAATTATGATTGAGGGGCAATGCTGCTTTCTTTCTGGGGAATTTCTATGGAGAACTTGTGGAGGAAATAATAATTTTACAGTCCAGTATGTGGTGTTATATCAAATATMAATATGGCTAACAGGAGTAAAGGACAGTGCCTATGAGTACGTGAGGAAGTTCTGCATTTCTGTTGCTGACATTATGCAACCTAAATCTGGTTTTTCCTTGCTGATTAACCAGAAATATTTAGTATTTCAACATGTATTGATCTTTGAGGCAYGAGGAAGGGAAGATTAATGTTGTTTAATTCAGCTCTGTGATAGGTTGTGATACACTTGGGGGCTGGCACAGTTTTGGCCAAGCCATGAGCTACTCCTGATAGTTACTAAATAKGAACAAAATTATTAATGGCACTGAAACGTGCCAGGGTTTCATGTGAATGGTTGGTGTCAGGACAGAGGTAATTCCAGTGGTGTTGCAAAAGGAGTTGATTTTTGAACACTTTAACATTGCAGTTGGAGGAGGCTCTGTCCCTCCTGCAGGTGTGGTCCYGAGTGTGCTTTGTGGCTGTGGCAGAAAAAGGAGAATAATATTCTCTGAAAATAGCAGGACACTGAAGGAAAAAAATATGGAGAGGAAAACTTTCCATTCTTGATGGAGGGAGACTGTCCCATGTATGAACAGATGAAAACAAAAATAAATAGGACCACATCTTGTAATTGCCAAATTCCTCAGCCACTTCACCTCACTCTTTGTGAGGGTTTCTTCACTCCCCTTGAGAGATGTTCAGTRTACTGCATTTCTTCCGAGCTTTATTTACTCCTTTTCCTGCATTAAGCTGAAATTACTCCACGAAGATTGCTCCTGACCTAATGTTTTGTGTTACTGTATCTGACAGCCTTTCTATTTGGAGATTTTAAAGTTGGGAGAGTTACACTGCAGGCTTGCACTGTGTGAGAATGTGAATTGCAATCTTTTAGGTAAAAAGAAACATTTTGAAATTAGCAAGCTATTTAGAAGTATACAAATATTTGGGTTTTTTAAAATGCATAAACATCTTTTGTGTACTTCTTGTAGTTTCCTATCTTCGGTTTTGTGACCTTTAACAAAAGTTTAAAAGGAAATTGGAAAAAAAAAACATTTCTCTCAATTGAGTGATTAAAATAAAGGAACTACTGCAAATTCTGTGAGCAGTGGGTTATRAATCCAATTTTTTACTCCCCCTTCTGGCTGTGGTTTTAAGAAATGCACACACATGGAAAGCAGGACTMAGATTGTCAATTTGTTATTTGAAAACATTTTAACATCTATTTCTGTGAAATGTGTCAGCTAGAGAGCATGTAATTTCTTCTATTAAGATGCTGTGTGTATATAATTTAAAATAACAATGTAAGCAGATATTCCAGTGTTGTGGGGTGTTCTTCAGTTCAAGCAGCTTAAAAAGAGAACAATTTCTGTTTGCTTGGGATTGCTGTCTGATAGCCCTCCTCACACAGAGCAGTGGTTTATTATTAAATGTTCCTGCCCAGATCAATGTGTTTGCTGARGACACAAAGTGTGGGTCAGACAAGTAAAGCCACAGGGCCAGCTCACTAAAGGCTGATTAGCAGTGTCAGGTCACTCAACAATGCAATCACAAACGTGTTTGTTGGAAAATGCCACTTTCCCAAGAAATGCACACAATTCCACCRGTGCAGCACAAAATGCAAGAACATAAAATAACTGGGTTTTTTAAAGCAAATGAAGTCCTCCATCTGTGTACCCAGAGATGGATTTCAGGATGAAGCCTTGGCAGTACAGTGACTTTTAATCTTTCCTGGGGGGGAGGTGTGGACTGGTCCATCCTCGCTGCAGACACTGGTTTGTTTAAGAGCTGTTCTGCCTGTATGAGCTCTCCCACGTCCTTGCAGSTGTGGGAATGCCTGGGACCCAGCTTTGCCAGCTGTGGATTGGGCCCAGGGAAGCCTCCTTTAYTAAAAGTGTGCTGTTTGATCCATTAGGGAAGCCACGGCCGGTTTGGGAGTGCCAGCGATGCTGAGCAGTTTATATGTTCTGAGAGCCCAATAAACATCATCTACTGCACTTACAGAGTGCAGCAGTTTTAGATGCCTGGTTSCTTTCCCAGATTTTGTTGCCTTTCTAATTAAATCAGACTTAGGGGTTTGAAATTGAATTGGTGTGAAATACACAATAAAATCTGTGAGCAGTGTAAGACTGGCAAGGCCTGGGCACGTATTTAACTAGCATGGGAAGTCAGAGGGACCTGACTACCTAGATTGTCTGCAAACTAAAATTCTCTCTCCATCACTTTTTATTCTGTAAATGACTTTTGTTCTGAAGTGAGATATGACTTCCCTTCCTGTAGTGCTGCATGAAATGAGGTGACAGCAGCATCACATCCTCAAATTTAACTACCATCATCAGCATTGAGAAGGAAAAAATTGCATGGTCCATAAAAGCTTCCTAAAGCTGGTAGCTTTAGGACAAAAGATGACAGTTGGAAAGTGAACTGTTCTCCTAAGGAATATAAACCACACATTCAGAAATAGGAGTAAGAGGTATTTTTGGACAGTAGCACTGCGTTGTTTCAGAATGAGCAATAAATGGGAGCTGCAGATCAAATCTACCAGCTCTGTTGACACTGTGGCTGTGTGTTAAATGGAAGGAAGACAGGCCTTGCAGGTTTTGCAGAAAGAGTAACTGAGGAAGTAAATTATGTGACAACAATATCACTTAGGAAAGGATAAAGAAGAACATCTCTGATCACAGTGTAAGAGATATGACATGGAGGAAATGGCAGCTATAAACCACAGGGGTCTAAGGAGGGCAAGCAGTGTTTCAGACAAAAGTGTGAAACAAGGGTTACTTGCAGTGTGAGGACAATGAGACACTGTGAAGAGCTGCTGCCTTGGGCAGAGGGGCASAACTGTTGAACAAATAAGTAGATGAATCCCTGAATTTCTTACAAATATTTCTCTGTCCTACAGTTAAAATGACTTCTTTGTGAGCTTCTTGCAGCTTTAAAAGGATGTGCAGGAGCCCATTGTTTGGAAAATTTTCCACAAGGCCAAAATCCATGTGGGGCTTCTTAACTATTGCCATTTTGCAGTGCCTCATATCAAGGCCACGAAACTCCAATATAACCAGACAAGGCATTGCTGTGACACGTGACCAAGCTGGCATTCCCAAACAACAGAATTCTGTATGCATTTAATTAAAATACATATACTGTTTGCACATGGGGCTGAAATCAAAAGCAGTGCCCACACATTCATCAGAAGATGAAGCATGGCAGGGGTTAGAGCACAAGGAAATRGGTTATGGCTGTGGCAGTGCAATGCATGTGCTTAATGCACAGCAGCTCTAAGGATTGCTGGGGTATCGAATTCAGACCACCTTCCCATCCTTTTGAAAGCATTTTTCTTATTTCATACCCCTGTAATCCTTTTAAATATGTATAGATTGTGCTGGAGTTATGAGGTAGAATGATTTTTACATGTATAAAAATATGTTGACTAGTGCCTAAATGCTGGACTCCATGGCTGTCAGTGCCTATTGTACATAATTTTCCCAGACACACAGCTAGCCTCAGGCTGTGAAGGTAGGAGCTCTGTGTCRGAAAGACTTTGACAAAAGATATATAGCTTTTAATTTGCCCATGGAACAGAAGGAGCAGATTTATGACCTAAAATACAAGGCTGAGAATTGGCTGTATACTTTCAGCTAATGGGTATAGAAATGAGGAGATTCACAATGGCTACTTCGTGCACAGTCTGCCTTTTTTGCATGTTGAATAAACAGTCCAGAAAAATTTACAGGGCTATAATTTAAAACAAAAATAAGGCAAGTGGTAGACCCATGAATGCATTTTCTATCTTCTATCTCTTCTCGGGCTCACAGTATCTTGTAAAACTGTAATTCTAGCCTGCTTTACCTGATTACTTTGTTTGCATGCTTATCAGGCCAGATTATTAGCTYTTGTTCATTGGGTATTTTTCATTAAGGGCCTTTGCAGACATCGAAGAGGCTCACAAAATTGTGCAACTCTCAATACCAGTTCCACAGGTAGTAAAAAATCCTGTCAACTTTATCTGAATGAAGTTGCACTGATTTATGCTGGCTGAGGATTTGGCCTGCMGAATTGATCTTGGATTTTAAGAGAGAAACTCTGATGGTGTCCTCTGTTCTTAACTCCTTTGACAAAGATAGCTTTAGAAAACCATTTTGATTTTGTGGATTTATCCTTTGTCCTGGCTGTCAGAAGACATAGCAGTTTAAGATCAAAGGGGAAGAGATTTGAAGATTAAAGGTCTTTGAACTGAAGRTGTCCTGCAGCCCCATAAATTCCAGCAGAGATCACTAAGCTGAGAGTGCAATCATCAGCTGATTTGTATTAATGATGCACTGATGGAACCCTTGGAAGTGCTGAGAGCYCTGTCCCTCTACCAAAAGTGATGGAGCCCTGTCAGGGATCCCATCCAGGGATCCTGGAGTGCCTGGACCAGCCTTGCTGAGGCTCCTGGTGCTGCTGAGCAGGAGCAGGATTGGCTGCACAGGACGTGCTTCAGCCACAGAGGTGCCAGTGGCACAGAGCTCACACCAGGCTCCTGGTGACACTGATCCCATCCCCATGGCTGGGTGAAGAGGTGCCAAGGACTGGATCTGTTGCTGGATGTAGGCAGGAGAGTACAGGAATGGGACAGAGCTGCGCTGGCCCTTAAGCAGCCTGGTGTAGTGGCAGGTGTCCCTGCCAGGGACTGAGGTGTCCTTAAGGGACTGAAGGATGTTMAAGGTCCCTTCCCTGACATCCCATATCTGCAGTGACAAGGACCAAACAACCACAGCCCATAATTGCCACTGAGGCCTTGTTACCTTCTTTTATCTTTGCTCGTTAAGGACACTGCGGGGTGTGGAGGCTGTGCATCATCCTCAACAATTGCCAGAGGTTAATAATCCTAATAATTCCAAATTGCTGATGTTTTGCCCATCAACTATCACCAACTGAATGCCATTATGATGCATTCTGTTAAACTGCCCTCCACCAAAGCTGGAACTGCCAGGCTGAGAGCAGTCCTGACTCCAGTGGTGCTGGGTGTTTCTTTGGAAGCAGTGCTAAGGAATAACTGCTGTGAGGGAGCCCCTGCAAAAGGCAGAGTCACAATGACTTGTCTTATTCTTTAATTCTCCAAAGATTTAGGAACATGAAAGCAATAKACTAGAAACAAAACTCTGGAAGGATTATTCTGGTATAATCCCTATTTATTCTTT
Organism: Alauda arvensis; assembly: GCA_902810485.1. NCBI lineage: Eukaryota > Metazoa > Chordata > Aves > Passeriformes > Alaudidae > Alauda > Alauda arvensis. The sequence continues at coordinate 595,309 of CADDXX010000142.1, forward strand.
TGTTTTTCCATGTAATATTAGTATTTGAATGAATCTAATCACTAATTAGTGATTAGAACAGATTTTTTTTTAGGAAGAAATTTGTTTTTCTCACAAAACTTATTTTGGGAGGTACACCACCTAAGACATTCATTTTTTATAGACAARCAATCTACTTAAGCCCACATGCCAGAGGATAACATAAAGATGTTATTTGAAAATAAATTACTGCCTCAAGTAGCTTCTGTAGTGTATTTGCAAAATGCCAGTTCTAGAAGGGCAGTGGAATTATTAACTTAAGATAAATGGCTAGAGATGATATAATTATGAATTCTGTGAGAAGACCTTGTCAGAAGATACAGATTGAATTTTTTTCCTTTAACACAATCCATATGAAAAAAATAATTGAGACATCAGAATGACAATGATTCATACTTTGTGTCTTTCAAAGATTTGGGGTTTTTTTTGTTTCTTTGTTTTCTCACCAAGAGAGGCTTGGATATCCTTTGTAACTCACTAGATTTCAACAAATGCTGCATTTGCTGAACTGCAAAACTGAACTACATTTTCTGAAGTGAAAACAAAAATAAAATAAAATGGTTCTTCCTGCATATTAAAGTGAGACAACCCTGGAGCAAATAGCAGCTTGCCAGTGAAATCATCTTGGGATTTTGATRGAAGAAAGTAAAAATGAAAATTCTAGTACCCTCATACCCGGGAAAATGATGTACAGCTATGAAAAATACACTTAAAAAGCTGGAGGTCAGGTTTGGTGGCATTGCCCCACGTGTTGTTAAACAGTAGACATTTTAAGACTGTAAGCCAGATGGTTTTGAAATCACTGCATAAAACCCCTCTGACTTTGGCTAATTTGTAGTGATGGTTTCTCCAGACTGATTTCCTTGTTGAGATGGAAATTTTCTAAACTGTCTTTTAAAGTTAGAATTTCCTTTTTTTGCTGTTGTCTTCATATTCTGGCAGTTTCTAAATGGCAGTTCCATGAGTCAGGGCCAGGGATGGCAGGTTCCTGGGAGTGAAGGAGAAGGAAGTTTGTTTCTGTTGCAGAGATTTTATAGACTAAGCACTCTATGTGAAAAATGGTGGCATTTAAGTCAAACTCCTCTCTTATTTCTCTCCAGCTTGTTCTTTGTTCTGCATTTCAGCATTGAATGATTGCAAAGAAATATTTCTGTGCATGTATGGGAAAGTTATTTTTGTTTTTTGATTGTTGTTGCGGATTCAGAGCTCTCCCACTGATACTCATTTAATTAGTGGGCATAAAAGTTGTCCAGGGCCCAAAGAAACATTAAAACATGTAGCTGTTACTAGTCTCAGGAGACAGATAAATGTCAATGTCAGTCAGTGATTAAGTATGCAAAAGATTTCTTGCATGTACTAGAAACCTGATGTTAAAATTAATTTTAAAAAGAGGAAATCTTATCAATGGAGCAGAATAACAGAAAGTGTGTCGAGATCACATCGAACTCAGAAATGAACAAAGTGATTTTTAGGAGCCTCTCAGAGTGTAATGAACAGTCTGTGTAAAATTAGCACTAATCAAGGAACATCTGAGTGCTCAGTACTGCTAAAATCTGCCCTGCAAACCTGTGTGGCTCTGTGAGCCTTSCCCATGGCACCCCAGTTCCATCAATGGTTATTTTGGGGTTTTTTTGGCCATCTGCACAGGCTCTGTAAGTCCTGCCTTGGCCCTGGTGGCACAGGCAGCCTTAGTGACAGGGACTTCAGCTGTTGATGAGCTCAGGTGGCTTCAGGAATGTGCCTGTCCCCTGCCATGCCCAGGGAACAGAGGTGTTTCTGGTGTGGCACTGATACCTGCAGGTGATGCCTCAGGATTTTAGCTTTTACATTTTTTCCTATGTTTGTAATCCTGCAGTTCTTTAGTGCATGACTCCCAACTCCACACACAGTGTGAGCTGCTGCTTCCCCATTCTGGTCACACACAACAATTCCTCTCCAGGCCTGGGAGTCAAGGAACTCTCACTGCCTCAGCCCTGAGARATGTAAAGAATAGGGAGCAAACTTGGAGTAAATTATTTCAGTACCAGAAGCTGTAATTTGGAAGATGAACCTCCAATATGCAAATGGACCAGACTTATAAAAGTGTGAAAACCTGTGACCTGTGGTCCGTTTTGGGTGCAGCCCGTGGGGAGCTTTGTCTTCCTGAGATGTCCCTGCAGGCCCTTCAAGGAACAGAACTGCTTTTTATTCCCTTAACTTTGTGTGGCCCCTGTTTTCAGGTAGTCCCAAACACATCACAGGAACAACCCCTTTGGTTCTCACACAYCCCATTGGGAAGCTGCCACCAGAGAGATCTGCTCCCCACTGAGTGTCCCATTCCCTCCCCAGTGRCTGTGGTTGCCCAGTGTTTCTGCCTCCTGCTGACACCTGCAGTCCTTGCCCAAGGACTGGGGCAAAGGGAACAGACCCTCACTGGGGTTTCTTAGGGGAAAAATTGCTTTTTCACTGCACTGCAGCTCTTCAGCTATCATCAGATATGCATGCATGTTCTTCCCCTRTGCCAGAAGAGAGAAAAAATTCCTAGGATTTATTTGAGAGCCCTTGAAAATCCTTAGGAAAATGAATGAGCAATTTCCATCCCAGTAGGAGGGGGGTTTTCATTGGATTTGGCAGCTTCTGACATAAAACACACACAGGGACACCCAGAGTCGCTCTTTGGAGGGTGGTGGAGGGGAATAAAGATTTGCTTACCCTTACTGCCATATCCATTTCCTTCCCATTCAGGAAATGCTGGCATGGCCCCTCTGTGCCACTCTGTCGAGAGGCAAGGAGACATTTTTAATAGCACTGTCGCTTCTCAGCCAATCCAGTGACAGATAGGAGTGAATAATATAAATTCTCTAGCCATTCCTTGGCATTTATTTCAATGTAAGTGTATTTTTTTTTTCGAGTAGAAAACCCAATAGTAATTTATCAAGGGACAAATCATTTTTTCTGGGCAGTGGAGTCTGCAAAATCCCCATTTTTAAAGCACTAAATCTCCCTCCTTTGACAGGAGTAAGAAAGCATTAAAAGCTTTGATTTAGCTGGATCATACAAAATAGTTTCTCATAATTATCCTTTTGGATGATATATGCTTGTCTTTTTTCCCCTTCTTATTAAACCTGAGGTTTCCATTTTTCATCCAGCTGTATTACTAAATTAAATTGCCTTTTGTTGTATTCAAGTTAAGCACTTTGCCAAAAGCTTTCCTTGTTCAGGGAAATAACATTTACCCAACGTGCTCCTTGTTTTACTGTTTTAAATTTACTGCTTGCAATTTTTTGGTTTGCTAAGCAATTGGAGGTTATTGTTTGTTTTAATAGGAATAATGAATCAGTGGAATTTAGTGTTGTATCTTAGAGTACAGTATCCGGGGCAGGGGGAGGGGAAAAGCTCCCAAGGAATTCTTACTTTGAATTGAAATGTAAATTGCCAATGTGACAGAAAAAGGTTCTTGCATGTCCAGCTTTAGAAACTTTTCATTTTTATTGCTGCATGAAAAAGAAGCTCTGGTTGGCCATGGAAGAATTCCATGGGGGATACAGTCACACTCATTGACAAAATAATAGAATTCAGTTCAACATGTCACCTTTCTTGGACAGTTGGCATCTGCACATTAGAAAAATTGCTGTGGAAGCCAGAGGCAGCTTCAGCCAGAGTTTTAATTCTGTTCTTGCAAGGGGAAAGCTGAAATTTGGACTAAATGGACGAAATCATATAAAAGTTTGTACCAACATTTAATTTAAGACTACCCATGATCAGCATAGAAAATTTATTCGTTGAAAGATTTATGAGATGCTGTTCAAGATACTACCCAAAGAAACTAATTCAGAGGCCACTGCCATGTCCTTGTTTCAGGTGAGCTTTGCGTGGGTGAATTCTCAGAGAGCACAGGATGTGTGAGGCAGCCTCCCTGACTGCTGTCCCCTTCTTGCTCAGGGTGTTTCACACCTGCCCAGGCTCTGTCACTGCTGGTCCCTTGCTCTTTGCTGGGAAGCTCTGTGTTGGAGCTGGGCTGTGCCAGCCAGGCTTTCCTCAAGCATTAATCATCTTAATGTATTTCTATTATTGAAAAAGAAAGGGGAAAAAAGCCACAAATATCTCCCTTGCTCCTCCTCCCCCCCCAAAAAAAATTCCAAAATAAAAAATACCTCCAGAGTCCTCTGAGTGAAGTTCTACAAATGTAATAACATTTAGATTACACATCTCCATGTGGTGGGTAGAGTAGTGGAGAATGTCAGGCAAAGACTGAGGGCTGCCACACTGACTTTTATTCCTAATGAAATTATGCTCATCTGTGCTCTGTTAGGGAGTATGCAAATTGATTCAAATTCAGACTTTTTCAAGTGCAGCTAAGAGATGACCGAAAATCAATTCCAAACACAGCAGAACTACAAGGCAATGCAGATATTTATAGTCATGAAAGCAATTTCTGGCTCCTTTGTATCCCCTAGGTATAAGTTGAGGGCTTCATTCCTTGCCTGCTGGGATTTAAAGAGAGSCACAAATGTTTCTGTTATTCACTGGCCCTGTAATTTAAATAGAAAAATCACTATGCATTATCACTGCTTGGCAGTCTTTTATCTAGTTATTCAGGCTGATTCTTTTCTGTGACAGAAGAGGTTGAACTGATTAAAAAAAAAAGGGCAGGTCAAGTTGGAACTTCCRCAGTCATTAGGAAAGTTATTTATTCTGTTGGTTCTTTATGCCAACAGAGGGCTGAGTGATGTGGGGGACAATTCAGGAAGTTACCAGCCCGTTCCAGAGAGCCAGCAGCTCAGCTCAGCTCCTGCCAGCAGCAGCTCCTGGGAAAGGGAATCCCAGGATGGSAGACTGAGATAATAAAAGGGAGAGAGACAGCGTTTCCCCATGTGCTGCACCAGTGGCTGTGCGTTCTGGAGACTGTTTTATTAATGCAGCATCATATAACTTAGCACAAATGTGAGAATTTGTGTGTTTTGGATACTCAGTCATGTTCAAGTTGCTGATCTGTCTCAAGCTTCTCCAGTACCAGAGGCCTCTTCTTGGWTGCTTTTGCAGGGAGAAGCTTTGTGAGCGGTCACCCTTTGCCTTTGGCAGACTTAGTTAGAAGCAATCTGGAAACTTCAGTCAKATTCAAAAAAATCCTTACTGCMGCYACTGGGTGCTTCCAAAGTGGAGTAYGGGAAAACCAAAAAGACATTAGCAGTTGTTGTTTTTGATGTTGGAGTGTAGCTTTAAAATCAGTCTTTCCACAGTGTGGCCGGACTTATGACAATAWACACAAAAGGAGAGGAATTCTCAAGTTTATTCTGAAAATTTTTGTGGGGCTRTGATGTAAARCTCMTATATAKAG
>CADDXX010000142.1:600649-622814 GCA_902810485.1 Alauda arvensis
TWWCTYTMTYTATATRTATATATATCTGTGTYAGGACTTYCRTTTATTCARACTTCTGAGGACATGTTGAAGTCCATTCCTAATCCTAAAGCACTTGGGTTTAATTCTAAGTCTTGCTRTAGAGAAAAGTGACTAAAACTTGTTGAGTGCTTAAGTGTTCTACTGATACATTTGTGTTTAAAAACTGGAGATTAAACCACTGTTCTTGAGGTCTTTTGGTGGTGGAGACCTCCCTCTGGAGCACTCCCAGCCCTCCCAGGCTCCAGCTGAGGAGCTTTTCCCCCTGCTGCTGGAGATCCAAGTGAATGAGCTGGTGTGAGGTTTGAGGAGCTGTCATTTCAGTCTGAGCAAACACCTCATAGTTACATTTTGTTCAATTAATGCTCTAATAGAAAGTTGTTTCTGGTGCCTGCAGGTGACAGAGCCTGCCCCCTCGGAGCTGCACTGATGCTCATTTCAGAGCCATTTAAGAATRCAGAAATCAAGAGCAAGAACTGAATATTAACAGCTGTCAATCGACTGCCTTAGCACATGGCTTTATTATTAAATTAAAAATGCTCTGGCAGGCACAACTGGCTCCMCCAAATGCCAAAAGGAGTTCTGAAGATGAATAGTAAAGACTGTCAGATAAAGTGAGGAACATTAATTAGAAAAAGAAAATCATACTTTTGGTAGAACTGATGCAGACTGTAATGAAATATCAAGGCCAAGACTGAAAAAATGTTTTTAAAAACAAATTCTTATAAGATAGGTTCATTAAAATAGACATTGGTGAACATCAACTTCCAAGTTCTCACAAACATGGCAAGGGTTTCAGGCAATAAATTCTTCCCATGTACACTGACTCAACTCCTCACTTTCATGGCTGATAGGAAGAAATAGTTTTTATTGGCATTGTTGTGGGGGAACTCACCTGGATGATAATAACAATAATAATAATGATAGTACCACTATCTGACAGCCAACTAAACACACAAAACCCACAACTGATGTTGAACATTGTCTTTATACCACACTGAATTTCTGATAATGTTGATGTTTTATACATACCTGCATACCTTGAAGGTGATTAGAGGGCATTTGCTTATTTAGAGACTCCTATTAAAACCAATGGGATTTTGATTATGCAAGTAATTATACATGAAATTTTCATTAACAGGAAATAGGCTGTTATGTCTGGATTTCATTTCCATTGTGTGTGCTTTTGGTGATTTGTGTGCATCCACCAAGGAACTTTTCTTCCCAGACTCGTTAGTGGTGAGGCACAGGATGGGGAGCAGCAAGTGCTGCTCTGGGTCCCATTTCCAGCTGGGGTTTTGGTCTGACTRAACAAGGCTTGGGTTTGTGTCTGCAGTGGCTCTGCCTGAAAGGCTGTGCTGGTCTACAGGTCAGGGAGGAACTTTTTCCTGTTACTGTCAGTTTATCCATGCTCTTTTTGCATTCCTGCAGAGGCACAGCCACTCCATCAGGCTGTGACTTCAGCTGTTTGGCAAAGGGCTGCTCTTTGGTAGTGAATGCATTCAGTCCATCTATTTTCAAAGTAAAATTTGGCTATCAAAGAACAGCTTTGCTATCTATCTACAAGGTAGGTTTATCTATCTGAATGTCTCCTTTTCTCTTTCTTAAAAAGCAGGATCTGAATCTGTGGCTGCTGCAGTTCCTCAGCTGGCTCATTCTGTGGGGTCATCTTTAGCCAGGCAAATGTATAACAGAACTACAATATTTAAAGCAATTTTTTATTGGTTAACACAGATTTTCTGGGGCTTTGCTTAAGTAGCAGTATGTTCACTGGCCCTCCTAAGACACTCCAAGACTAAATACTGTCTCAGGAGGCATCCTTCATGACAAGAAGGGCTGGTCTCCTAGGGTGAATCCTCATTTTGGAACAGGTACCTGTTTGTTTTTTCTGTCACAGAAGCATGTATTGAACYCATCAGATTCACCAGCATTCASCRGAGTGAGAGAACAGCYTCTCATGTCTGAAATCAGGMCAAGATAGTTGAMAAAAAAATCCTAATGAAATTTAAAAATAAAAATCAACAAGACAATCCTTACTTGAATTCAAGTCAGAGCATTTCACTGGGTAATGAAACAGGAAAATTTCATGTCAACGATTCAGTTCTGAAGATGCATATTCTTTCTCATAATGTTTCCCTTTTAGTTTAATAATGGTGCCTAGGAGAAGGGAGGGAGCTGGGATTTGCTGGGAATATGTCTCTTAAAAATTTATAGTGAATTCTGATAAAAGAAGTGTGATAATTCTGTTTATRTATTAGTAGACTTAACAAATTCAAGAGCTTTTGTCTGTATAAATACCAAGGCATTTCCTGGTATTCCTGTCAGGTTTTGGTAGCATGACTGAATACATAGACTACAWTGTTTAAAAGAAAATTACGAAAAACATGTTTTAAAAAATATTAAAAATACCAAGGTGCTTTATATCTGTAATCCTGCATTAACATTAAACTGACAAAAAGATCTGTACCTGATCTATTTCCAACCCAGTAAATTCAGGTAACTTTGACCAGAACATTATCCAGATAGCCAAGTGTGGATGTGGAAAAGGCAGTGGCTGCTGCTCCCTCAGCCCTGGGCTGTAATTTCAGTCTCTCYTTGCTGTCCAGGCACTGCTTCCTGCAGAAGATCTTACTGAAGCACAAACTGAGCATTTGCATGCTGACTAGCAGAGGATTCACATAATTTAAGTTCTCCTCARTGCTGCTCCTTCTGAGTGGCTCTCCTGATTTACAGGCTGTCCCTGGCTGTGAGTGAGGGTKGTTTGTTCTGCAGGATTGTTCTTTATGGGGCAGGCACATCCAGCCAGGAGCACTCAGAGCAGAGCATCTCTCAGRCCTGCCCTCCACAGCAAATGTGGAGGTGTCTCCTGGGGACATTCTTCAGGCTTTGTGACATGATAAAATCCCCCAAGGGCACTTGGGAATTTTCTGTATCTCACTGTATCTTCATATTTTCTCAGCAAAGCTGGATGCACACCAAACTCCTCTAGCCTGAATCTTTATGRGATAGACTTATAATAAGGTGAGAGAGTTTCTACTGAGTTGCAATAATTGCCAGAGCCAAGTTCAAAGCAGAGTGTTGTGTAGTGTCTGATTTGCTTACCTTTCTTATCTATTTCAGCACAGGGAATATAAATTTTATACTCCTAACAAATGACCAAGACTGGAAGTATATTAAAGTACTGTACTGGGTACAGCAGCCTGTGCATTCCTGTTGTTCAACCATGTAAAATGTGCTTTTAGCAGACTTTTCTAGAAACACAGTACTTTGTTGTTTTGTTTCCTGATTTTTTTTAAGCTTTATTTTCAGAGCATCCCACTTTTAAATATGAGTAAGGTCCCTAATTTCTTTTATTGCAGAAATAAATTTGTTCCAGTTATCTTCTGTTCCTTTTTTGTCACTAAAGACTTGATCCCTTAAGATAGGAGTTGTTTTTCCCTGTTTCAGCAGTGCTTGATATGAAAGGATGACAGATAATTAATGACCCCAAACTAACAGRAGTCACTCTGGCCTTGGGATTTTGTGCACCCTATAAAAATCTGTTCACAGCCATGTGTTWCAAAGATTTGGAAAGATACTTCTTTGACAGCTATACAGTAAAATGGAGGAGGTGTGTTTGGCCAGCAGAACTTGCTCCAGATTCTATATCTCAGCAGTCAGCATTGTAAGAGCTATGTAGAGGTAATTGATAGTTGTAGACCTTACCAAAATTCATCCTGTTGGGCTTTTTATAGAAGGCTGGGGAATCCAGCTGCTCTGCACCTTGGCCAGTCCTATAACATACTGTCACTATTCTTGCCTCCAGCAAAGGCAAGTTAAAAGAAAGGTAGATCATCCATCCAGCCCATGGAACAGAACAGAAATTGCAATGTGAATGTTGCCTCTTTAGTAGATCTGTCTTCCTTCTGAATTTCTTTTTTCTCTTTTTTTTTTCTGCTTTGCTACATTCACTTCTTTAATCCAGAGGGGGAAAAAACAAATGCAGTAAAGGTAATGAAACAAAAGGCAAAAAGCCCTTCAGAATGGTGCCTGCTCTGTGGAGTCAGKGCAGTGTGCATCCAGAAATGATACTGAGGCGGGTTTTTTACAGGGCCAGGCTATTTACAAGAAGTAAAGCCTGAAATGAGTTATGGAAGTCATTTCCTCATGTATAGAAGTGAATTTTATCACATCTCTCTCCAACTTTTATGTCTTCTACTTTATCACTAGAGTTCCTGCTGGCTTATAGCCACTGTCCCATTTTAATAAAGAAAGGAGAGAGGGCCTAATCTGGAAAATGYTTTAAGCCCATTTTTAGTTTTAAGGCTGCTGAAGGGCTGATGGCATTGGTGGGGATGTTCATGTTCACATAAAATGTACCATGCATTTGTTTAAAGGCTTAGTTGGACCTTTCCCAAAGGGAGTTGCTGGAGTCCTTGCAAGTGTTTCAAGTCACATTTCTGAACATAAATTGAAGTTTCCTGGGGAGTTCAGAAACCTTGGGTAAAATGCAGCATGGTTCTCATTTGTGAGTTTAGTTTGACGTTATGTCCTGGAGAGGAGGTGATGCTGCACAAGAGAACTCTGTTGCAGGTTTTGCTGCAAAAATTGGGCCATTCTGTTAAAAGTGGTGGAAGAAAAACATGATCTGTTGGATGTTTTAGGAGATGGATGGAAACTCTGAATGAGAGGAACATTTTGAAGCAAAGAAAATTTTTTTGAAAATCAGAGTGAGGGAAATTGTCTCTTCTACTTTTCTAGTTTGATAAATGAGCATTTGGGAGTGGAAGCTGTGCTTTCTTTGGTATTAACAATAGTGCATCTCTGTATACTGAAGAACAGGCTGGATATTTCTTAGTAGCTTTTAGGATGCTTTTGTTTGGTCATTTTTGCCTTGCTGCCTGCACTATGGCTCAGGTGGGCTGTGAGAAAATCACAAACTAAACCTGCTTTGTTCTATGCTCCATCTATGGTATTTTGTATGTCAAATGATTTCTCATCCTGTTTTACAGTAGTGTTTGTGCATGAGGGATACTTGGATTTATCTTTCTGTTGGACTAATTTGTAAAGTCACTGCAATAAAACATAATACAGTTTTGATGCTTTTGGAAGCAGRAAACCTGGCTGCTGAAGTCTCAGAAATACTCAGTTGATCCAGCTGTCCTCCTCTCTGCCCCCCTCATAATCTGCCAGAAATAATGTGGGTTTCTATTTTACCTATGGAAGGTACTGAGTTAAAATGTTCTATAAGAGACATGCAGACTTTCTAGAAATGAAACAAATACAGTGTGACTGTGTGGTGTAACCCCATCTGACACAATTGGTTTGAATTAAACTGTGATTAAATCTAGTCAATATTACGGATTATGCCTTTTAAAAAAGAATAAATCTGTAACTGCTCTCCTATTCTTAACATAGAKAAGGGAATTGCTCTTTAAAATACCATGTAGACTTTTAATTCTTTATTGATACTGCCAGAACTCTGAATTCCTTTTAGAATATATGCTGCAGTGTTGTAAAATGTCATCATTCCATACCCTGTATTGAATTTCATGGCAGTTTAAATCTACTGAGGATATTGCTGAAATAATTTGATGTAGATATTTTTTCTAGTACGAACTGTCAGATTGATCTTTGTTATCTTAAAGTCTAAATAATCATTTGTAAATGGTTTGAAGTGATTGTGAGTACTAATAGTGAAAAGTCAAGGACCTAAATGAATGCATTTCATGTTCCTCTTCTCTCTCCTCACAACTGAATTTTTCCAGGAATGTGTGCCATCATCAGTTCTTTAAAGGAAATCCCAGAGAAAATTATGTTTGAATGTTCACACAGGAACATCAATTCTCTGAATAAATGTTTTTGAGGGAAAATTCTGATGGATAKGGTGAAGGCAAGCATTTAAATTTGGCTCAATGCTAATTGTGCACCTGTACAACATTGAAATCTGATTCATTTGGCTCTATTTCATTTGGAAAGCTGAACACTTTACCTTTGTGACAGTTTTCCCAGCCATTTTCTCACAGATGTTTGACAATATGTGATGTTGTATGAAGAGCAGTGACTGATCAGTGTCCCAGTTTCCTCAAGGACTGCTGCTCTCCATCCAAAGCAGGAATGGGTTCAGAGTGGTTGGGGGTGCAACTTTGAGACAAGCAAGTGGCAGGTGGGGTCCTTGAGACCTTGGTGAGAGGGGATGAGCTGTAAGAGGTGGGTTTGACCATCACAGCTGTGCCACAGGACACAGCAATTCTCAGTTGGTCAGGCATGTGAGAAATGGCTGTAGGTGGAACCAGCTCTTACTGCAGTGGAAGATTCATATATATTTTTAAATTTATTTAGACATTTTTTGTCCACCGGTCTTTGGTGGGAGGATGAGATTTAGAAGGTCACATGAGAGAAAATGTATAGGAAAATCACTGAGCCATTAGGGATTTAAATGAACAAGGCCWGGAAAGGACCTGTGGGCTCTTGGGACAGAGCTGAATTTCACCTGTTCTCAGGAAAGACTGATTTACCTAAAAGCTGCACTGCTGTCACTGCAGATTGGGGTTTTGTAGATGGAATGGTTCCTCCTGCATCTTTTGAGAAACTAAAGAGCAATGTGTTTTCAGACAAAYCATAAAGATCAGTGTTTTTCCTTCCCTCTGAATCTTCCAAAGATCCCAGATTGATCTCAGCATGATTTTGAAAGCTTTGATCTTTTAAGGTTTAATTTATCCAATGACAACATGGATCTCCAGGGCAATTCACCTTTTTCTGACTYRTTTAAAAGAAGAAGAAAAAGGTGGRAAAAGAAAGGCAAAAAATACTTTGTAAGCAAGGAACAAAACCTTCATTAGAGAGAAAGCGTCTGAAAATCTCTCCAGCAAAATAACCCTTTGCAATCCCATTAGCCTGCCATCAAAAAAATTGTTCTTTGTGGTGGTTATACTCTCTACACACCCTTCTTAATCCATTTTGAGATACTAAAAAAAAAACCCAAACCCAAATAAATAGTTTATTTACTGTTTCAGTTCAAAGCTAATACATTTAAAAAGTGTAAAATTGTTTCACAGTTGTGTAGGACAACCTTTGCTAAACTCAAATGGAAATAAATAACATTCATTGCACCCCAGATGAATCYTTTTTTGTCAAACACTCAGATGCAGCCCCGTGTTAAAAATCTCATTATATCTCTYATCACATGGCTGCACGTTCAGTTCAAGTTGCAGCAAGGCTTGGCTGCAGTGGCCATGCCTGCTGTAAGGTGTGACCTCAATAATGAATGCTGCTTTGGAAAACCTCATTCTCTCTCTGTTTTCCATCCCTGTGTGAGAAAGGGAAGGGTGTGCTGGTAGGAGTCCCCAAACAGGCCTCTGCTCTCAGGCTGGTGGGTTGTTTGGGGGAGCAGTGGGCTGTGTGACTGCAAACGTGGGCTGTGTCATGGTCATCTGCCAATTGTCGGGGAGGGCAGATGGAAAATGGGGGCTATGTTTTAATGAGTGAAATTAAACAGAATAAGAGTAGCACAGCTAGAATGCTGTTAATGTATGTATTTTATACCATTCTGGTGGGTACAGAGACCCTTTGCCCACCTACCCCAGCAGAAGTTTYTGCTGGACCAGGGCTTAGAAGGAGCTAAGAAACCATGATGTACTGAACCGATTATGTAATTCCGTTCCCTGGAGGGGAAAAGASAGTTTCTCAACACAGTTTGTGAGAAGCTTGTTCCCCAGAGCATGAAACATTAATCTGCATTGCTAAAGCCTCTTAGCTGAATGTTAGTTAGTGGCCTGTGAACCCACYGAGGTTCAGAGCAGGGTGAGTTGTTAGCGGGTGACTGGGGCTCAGGTTAGTGCTGCCTTGCACTCCCCATGATCTGTCTGTTTGTGCATCAATGTTGTTCAAAATGACAGCTGAGCATGTTTTCTTAATTGCCACTAATCTGTTCCCTTTCATTTTAATTTTGTCACTTTTCTCATTCTTTCCATTGGCAATTTGATGCGACAGAGGAACAAGCAAACAGCATCTCACCTTGCTGCTGCCTTGGCAGTGTGCTGTGGTGCTTCATCCCACAGTCATTTTGGCAAGTGTATAGAAAGGATTATATAGCACAAAATGTATGCTTTTGGAAGGGAGAAATTGAGGGTAGGGTTTTTTGGGCACTCAGCATGCTGGTGTCTCCCTTGAGGGTTAAATAAAACTCCATTTGCCTGCACCACACACACTGCACTGAGCTTTTGAGGCTTGCAGCACACACTTGAATAAATGAGTAACAACAGACTGTTTTGCCTCTCAGAGTTCTTGAGCTGAGATTTTTGTCCCTCTCCATCTAACTCTGAAACACTGTAGCAAAAAACAGATTAGGATTAAGGAAATGTGTGATGTTCTCTCTGCAGGGTGTAGGTGTTGAGCTCTAGCTTACACCTGTGTCTGAGATGCTCTGAGGAATTTTCCCTCCCTCAGAGCAGCTGGACCTGCAGGTTTTTCCTGCAGAAAAGGGTGCAAAATTTCCACAATCTGGAAATTTTGCCTAACAAACACCCTGCTATTACAGGAASCTAAAACCCTGGGGGTAGCTTTGCTTCTACCTTCACCCTTTGATATTTTATGATTTCTATGCAGTTTTAATTATCCTGTTGCTGTTTGTTGAATAGTGGATACTGCATTGAGGGCTTAGTTCAGTGTTCTTAAGCAATACTCAATAACCATTTAGGATTAATATTCTTCATCAAAGTCACAATTGTATTGTAAATAATTCTTTTTCTCATTATGTCTTAGCCATTGATCATGTTATCATGGATCTGTACTGGATATGACAGCTGGGAAAGTTTTTATTTTCTAATAATGAAAACTGAGGTTCTCATGTTATCACTAGCATCTAAAAATGATAGTTTTAGCCAGCAACAAGAGTAATGAGACTTTCAGTTTGGTCACAAGAGATGGCAAAACTATTTGTTGTAGCATTTTCAATTTTTTGCCCAGGTGAGAAATAGAAAAAATATTCTGATGTGTTTTGACTGCTCTGTTCCCAAAAGGATTAGGAAAACCTCTTTCATATTAACTTAGAAGGAAAGGTTGGGGATGTTTTYTCCACTGATACATTTGATACATTTCAGTACCCCAGGTCTAAATAATTTGGAACTTCAGGGATACATAAGAAAAGCCCAGGATCAGTGATGGCATCTAAGACAAGTGGATTCATACTTTTTTTTTCATGCCATGTCTTGTCAAATTGGCAATGCATTTACATTAGCTGATTCTACATGAKATACAGCTCTGTGTGCCCACGTATCTAACACAAAAATCAAATCCTTTATCTTTTCCCATCATTTGCTTGGTGTTTCTCTCTTGGTCTTGCTTTCTTTCTTTTTTTTATGGAATTATGATAACTTACTGCTTTATATAATTGCAGAATGCAAGGAAGACTCCACATAATTGAGATCTTAATTAATTGTTGTGGCCCTAACTTGTTCATTGTGCCAATAATATCAAAGAGAAGGGAGAAATTTACAATCAAGTGATAACAGTAAAGAAGCCTTTAGTCTAAATCATTATTAGTTAAGAAGAGACCTTSACAAATCACTTTGTGGATTTTTGTCTGGTACCCTGAAAAAGGCTGATTGAAGGAGGAATTTTAACAGAATTTTTCTATTTTTRCATAATTTAAAATAAAAATAMAACATCYTSCWRCTGTTATCTTGGAGTAAGGCATTATGGATGTATGGATGTATTCAAATCCAAACCAGAGCTGGTTCTTCCAGRGTCCCAAGGAGGTGTAAGGTAAAGAGAAGAGCAGAACAAAGGCAGTGGWGATGCTGAAAAGCAGTGATCCAGGRCCCAGAGGAGCTGGGAAGGGCTGGCAGGGCAGTGTGACAGCTGTCAGAGGAGCTGTGCACTCAGAGCTGATGGAACAGCTTCTGTGGCTGSCCTGGGGCTCAGGCTGTGCTTGGGGACGAGAGCAGAGCGAGGCTTCTGAGGGCAATAAAGCTCAGGTACACACAGAGCAGGGAACAGGAGATGCTGCTGCAGAGAGGCAAAAGTGCAGCCAGGCCACTCTGTGAAACAATTAACTCCAGGCTCTGGGGAGTCCCATGGCTCATCCTYGAGTGAGATTTGGTGTTTGAAGAGCAGTCACACAGGCACAGAGGAGCTGAGGAGTGGCTGCCTGTGTGATCCCTCACTGAGAGCACTGCAGGGCTGGGTGGCTTCAGTTCAGAGCCCAGCCAGGCTTCAGGTTCAGAGAAGTCCTGTAAAAAGAAAGGGGCTTCAGAAATGTTTTGAATAGTATGAGTTAATTCTAGAAATAGCCACTGTACAGTSTTAGCCTTGGACATCACCTATCTGCATAGCTACAGGTGAAAAAAAGCCACAAAGCCTAACGGGTTTGACCCTCTGTGTTAGAGGACTGGGTTTGTGTTCCTGAATATGTGATCCTTCTCAAAGATTGGGTTCTGAAAAGGATCAGTGCCAACCCCACAGCAGCAGCAGAGTTAGGATCTGGATAGGCTTTTCTGTCTGGCATTGCCCTTGGGTTTGGCTTTCATGYAGGCTTCAGAGAGGGAGAAAAGGAACCTTAGGGAGAGGCTGACCTTGCCCAGGTTCCATGAGAGCCATGGGAGCTGCTGCTGTGTTCTCTGCACAGCCTTAGGGGTGTTGTCCCAGGAAGTCTGAGCCCCTCATCAGAAACTCAGACACCTCTCAGAGTCTCTGAACCTCGTGTCACCTGCAGCAGGTGCTGTCACACACCTGAGGGGTGGGACAGAGCAGTCCCTGCAGCAGCACAGCTCTGGGTGGCTGCTGTGAGCTCCCATGGCCCTCAGGCTGCTGAGCTCTCCCCAGTGCCAGTGCTGGGGTTTGCTGAGCCAGATRCAGTCCACAATCTGCTYCTGTTATTGATGTGTATGGGATTTYTGTGAAATGTCACCTGTTTAGGGTTTTTCAGGGTTCATATTGATGGCATGTTTTTTTCTGGTTTGACAGTTTTTCTTGTTAATCTCTTTTTAATTAAAAAAACAAAAACAAAACAAAGCAAAATGTTTTCCTGCACATGCCTCCAAGCATGGAATTGAGTGTCATATGTCTGTGCACCTGTCAGGGCTGTACAATAGGTGACAGAAAACCAAAATGTGACACAATCATTACTGAGCTTGGGAATGTAAAAGGAATGGGATCTGTTCCCCTGGTTAACAGCCCTTTGTGACATATAGGCATCTTAATGATGTTTTATTTTGGATTGAGAACATTTTCAGCATGAATTTTTGTTAACACTGGCATGAAGCATTGGGATTTTGAGGATAAATGATGTGTCTTGAGTTAAACCATTCATGACATATTGTTAATAGATAACCATGGGAAAAAAAAATGCTGGAATTTACAATTCTGGGGAAAGAAAGTGGAACAACTGCTGCAAGCACACTATTAAAAAACACTACCTGCTTTTTCACTGCTCAGAAATGTGAAGAGGGCTAAGCTCTGCTTTTGTATTAATTCATGGCAAATCATTTGCCCAGTTCTGACACTAACAAGAGCCTATTTCATATTTGCAGGCCCCCAAAGCTCCCGTGGTACGAGAGCATTTCAGCACGATGGCTGATCAGGCCTGCACTCTGACACATCCTGCACTGATCATTTATCACAGTCAGAGATGATTTATTTACTTCCGACCCTGCCTGAGTAGGCAGCCTGCCTCCAGGATAATGTGGCCACTGAGTTTAGTTGTGCTGGAAATTAATAGATTCATTTCACTTTGTGCTCACAGATTGTGCTTGCTTGGGTTTCATTTTAATTAAAAATTTAGTGGGAATTACCCCTGAACCTCAGAASGTTGATTTTGACCAAATTACCTTTGGGTGTAACTCTGCCTCTGGAAGAACTTGCATTTCTGCACCACTGGAGAATTTGGTGCTCCCTTTCCTGTTGTTTCACTTCTCTGTTTTATGGAACCATTGCAACTGTTTGCCTCATTACAGTACAGAAGAAGAAATTTTGTCCCATGTGTCCTTTTGTGCAAGTCAGTCTGGTGGCATTTGGGATGAAAATGTGCAGAGTAGCTGAAGGCAGTTTTGTTTTGTACCCCTCTAAAGTGGAGATAGCTTTACCAACCCAGTGATGTTCCCATGATTCCAGCATAAAGGTGCATGCTGGGGGTGCAAAGCCTGTTCCAGGGCACACATTGTTCCTCCTGGGCTTCTGTACTGTGAGACTCCAAACTGCAGGTGAGAATTAAAGGTCTTTTCCCAAGAACTCCATGATTCTCTGTAAGTGMTGGGCTTTTAAAAAAATTCTTTTTCCTACCATGGAAGACTACTGGCAAAGTATGGTTCAGCTGCATAAGGGTATCTAATTTTGTTGTTAAAAATTTAGAAATAKATCAGCTAATTCTAGGGGCATATATTTTCTACCTGCTTTTTTCACATGCAGGAATATGTTGGCATTTAAACCTGATCAGGATTTGAAGGTACTGTGAGGCTGCTTTGCTTTAGCTCACGCTCTATGTGTGTGCAGATTCCTGTAGGCATCTGTCATAAAATCCTTATGGGGTTATAAAGATTTCCATTCTGCTGAGACTCCAGGCAAAGCATCACAGGCAGGAGCTTCACTGGAACCCATTCCTGTGAAGTGAAAACTCTGCCAGTCCAGCATTAACATAACAGTATCAAAATAGATGACAAGTCTCTGGATCTCTGGCACACAGACTATGCTTTATCTGTAATGGGGATGAGTTTAGCTCATCTTTCCTAAAAGGAGTGCAGCAGTAACACAGATCAGTAAATGCTGCAGTCAGTGCTGCAAATGGGAGAGTTATAGATYGTCTGCATGTATGTGCTGTAACCTTTCAGAGCGAAAAAGCAAATTTATTTATATATCTTTCATAATTCTCTCCGTTTGCCCCATCACTGCCCTTGCTGTGCTGTGTTATAGCTTCTTATTAGCCTTCCCCTTTGTAATGGAGTATTTTATGTTGGATACTCAAATATCTATAAAGACACTAGTAAAAAAGTCTGCATTTACAACATAATGCCAAGAGGGCTGCTGGGATGTCTGTAATGCCCCTGTACTGGTGTTGGGCATGGATTTAGTAGCAGAGAGAYGCAGCCACGATGTTCCAGCAAACAGATTTATTCCAGCTGGAGAGCAGAATGTTTGGGCCAGGCTGCAGGCAGCCTTCCCCAATAACCTCCACGCTAAATTTCTTAAGGCCAGGGAGCTCTGCAAATAAATGGGGTGAAAATTTCAGATGTAGAGGAAGGTAGGCTCATTAAATATTTATTTGGCTTTCAGCATTTTTCTTTTCCTTCTGTAGAAAGTCTTGTCTTTCATGACAGCAGACTGAGGTTTGTCTGTTTTGGGTATCAGACTCCTGGACACAGCTCTTGTAACAATCCATTCATTTGCTCGTGGCAGCTCATTGAGCCCTTCCATAATTCACTGCTTTGGGGTATTTTTTTCCCCCCGTATCCCTGTCTGAAATATTGTGCTGAGCTTCAATCTCTTGTTTGATTAAGCACAGTTCAAATTTATCTGCAGGCCTGGGAGGTTTTGTAYGACTTYTTCAAGTTCAAAATGTGTGATCCTGTCTCGCTCCTACAGCTGCAGCAACASGGGCAKGAAAACCCACACACTGCTTTTTCCAAACATTGACATAAAGTTCACGATCTACTGCCTGTATGATTATGTTCATTAGCATTAATTTGGGTTAATTATGCATCCTTATGTGAACTGATACGCCTAGCTTCTTCAGCTGTCCCTCACCATCTTTCCCTGGAGTTTTGGTCAAGAGCATAATAATGAAAGAGTGGATTAAAGCATCTCAATAAGAAAAAGCTGATCACAAAGTGGCTTTTGACTATTTTCTTTTTTATTATGAATTGTTGTTGAAAATTCTATTTAGTAGCCACAGTTTCTAGATCATGTTCTTGAATTGGGTTTTCTGTCTTTTTTTTAAGCTCAGCAATTCCATCCACCCTTTTAGCTAATTCTTTGTTATCCTAAAACACATCTGAGTTATTCAGAGCCCTTCTTGAAAAAAATAAATCATAGTGTCATAACTGTACTTTATTGGTTCACTGTTGGAAAAGCCAAATTATGTTGAAGGCTACAGRTTCATTTCTTGAAAACTAAAATACTGAGTTTCTGACAGTTACAAAAATGTTGTATTTGGAAAGACATGTTCTGATTTAACTCTAATTAATTACAGTAAACTATCACTTTGAGTTGAAAATGCTAAAGAACTTACCAGAAAATGTCACCCCATTAAATCATGGAATAGAAAACAATTTTACCTATGTAAGTATTTCTTGTAAAAATTTTAGCAGGGAATGAAAAGGAGGAAGGAAAAAACCCTACAAAACATCAGCTTACTAACACACCTCAGAAAAGCAAGTTTTAAGAGTTAGTATGGTCCCAAAGAGACTGAGCCACGAGTGTGTCCAACGTTGGGGCTCTCATCATGTCAGTGGAGAGAGTTTGGGAACCAGAGCAATAAAGGAGGTGTGGAAAAAGCCACTAAATAATTGACACCTTGAAACTTTAACATTCCAAACCWTTTCTAAAGGCT
The DNA here is from genome assembly GCA_902810485.1 of Alauda arvensis. Taxonomy (NCBI): domain Eukaryota; kingdom Metazoa; phylum Chordata; class Aves; order Passeriformes; family Alaudidae; genus Alauda; species Alauda arvensis. Next base: position 615,189 of record CADDXX010000142.1, read on the forward strand.
CCAGCTGATCACAGTGGGTCCCTGATGGCAGAGACTTCCCACGGCAGCTCAGGGACCTCTGGTCTGTGTCTCCACTGAGCAGGAGGGTGAGCCCTCCAGTCCCAGGGGCACTCAGCTCTCTGCCTTAATCCTGGGCTGTTTTACTCAGCCATTCCTCCTGCAGTAATCAAGATCTGTAGAAGTGGTAATTATTTATCATTTGAGGCTTTTTCCCCTCTAGGTTCTGTCTGTTTGATTTATGTACCTGGCACCTCCTTTAGCAGCTGCCACCCTGCTCTGTATTTCTTCACCACTGAAGAGGGAAGAAAGTGTTCTGAGTTCAAAGCCTTTAACCAAGCTGAGCATTTCCTCCTAGAAGAACATGATATTGCAATAGAGTGTGGAAATGTAGCAAGGCAAGCTTGGGCAAGTGAGAAATCCATAAGACCTCACCTTTCTGACCAGGAAAAATAATGTCCCAGTTACTGGGCCTAATTTCAAAATAGGAAGATAGCTCTTGTTTAGTGAACAGGTTTAAACTAGGCTAGCTTGATGCTGAAGTTCTTAAGGGAAGATTCATGTGGGTAATTTTAAATTGTGAATCATTTGAAATGTGATAATGGTCATCAACAATAATCTCACACACTTGGACAGCATCTAGCAAGCTAATCCTTAATCACCTTGTACCATTATATATTCAATTATACATGGGTTAAAATCTGCTTTTGACTGCACTGTAACCATACAGTAATGATAAACTTATGTTTTATGTGTTCTTGGGTTCAAAGTACTAAAAAGCCTCTAAACTGAAATACTGAGGGGTGGTCCACATCATAAATTGGATTGATTTTATTGAGATAAGAGTTGGATGCTGTCCCCTGTTGTCTGTGATGAGGAAAACAGATTCCTCTCGAGAGATGTGATGGTTCCTCCTCAAAAAAGCATTTGGAACTCACAGCACCCAGACAAAGTCCTTTTCCTTAGAGCTGCCCTTTGGTGCTTCATCCCCCTGGTTGGGGCAGCTTGGATGGGTTTTTCCTCTCAGCCCTTTTGCCCCTTTGCTGTGCTGGGTGTTTGTTGTCTCAGCCCTKCCAGGATGCAGCATCACTTGTTCTTTTCATCACCTTCATCTTTAAATCAAACTCCATTTCTTGTCTGCTTTAAAAGCATTTGTTGAACATCACACACATTAATTCTGAGGTGTTTCTGAGGGTGGCCCATACTTTTTCTTCTCTTTCATTATTTTGTATAATTTTATGTACATTATTAGGATGAGAGACCTTCACACACTATAATTTTGAAAGCTTACTGTACTCTTTCCTCCTTCCTTTCCTGTTTAATGGTCCCTCTTCAGCAAAATATTTAAATACACATTTAACCTCCATTCCTGTTTGGAAATTCACTTAACAAGCACATTGGGTAAAATTTTGACCCTGCTGAAGCCTGATGGTCCTGCCTTTGGTGGCTGAACTTCCTGACTACATTYATTTTAATGGGATGTGAGTTTTATGTGTAGGTGAAAGAGAGAAAAATAAGAAAAGATTTAGAAATAAAAACTAAATGGAGGTGCTTAAAAATTGTAATACGAAGGCAGTGGTGTGGCAGCAGTGATCCTCTGTGGTTACAGTGAGGAAGGAGATATATCTATATATATATATATAACTGCAGTTTAGTTGAAAATTATGTCTATTATCTTCATGAAATTTAAAGAAATTTGGAAATACCTGCATAAACCAGGGGAGAGGGGAAAAAAAAAGGTGATTTGTTGGGTGTTTTTAATAATGTGAAATTTTCTTAGAAGTTAGCCTGGCATTTAATCCTCATGGCAAATTAGCAGATAAAACAATGAAGAAGCCTATCCAAATGAAAAATGTCACTGACTTTTACATAATGACAAAGCTGTTGTCAAACTTAGGATGTCTTACTTCTCTCTCACAYAGAAGCTTTTTCCTGGAAATCTTTTGAGAGCTCAGCGTTTATTTTTGTCATCAGAGACCTCAAGTCAGAATCTTGTCTTTGTTTAATCAATACAATGAAGCAAGGAGAACTGGAATGTTAAAGATGGTTTTCTTTTATCCATTAAATGAGGTTTATAAGCTTTGCTTTCTCTCTTTCTRCCATGTTTACCTCTGTTATCACATYGATRCCAGTGGCTCAATATTGTGAATTCTGTGTCCTGCAGCTCAAGCTACTTAACCAAATTAACAGAATGCACTTCCCTGGTGCTGTTTGGGCCTGAGTGACCAATGAGTTGAGTGACCTGTTTGAACATCCTCAATATTCTTCAGAGTCTAAAACTGGGCTTCACTCTCAGTTCTGCCTGTGGGAAAGATTATTATGTGCAATTCATGAAAGGAGAAGTTTCCTCCATCCCATCCCTCATAAAATAGGGGAGAAATACCAGGCAGATTAAATAAAAGAACTACGGGCAGGATCAAAACATATCTAAGTATAAAAGAGAACAGTATGGGTTGTTTGGGATTTTTTGTGTGTTGGTGGGGACAAATTTACTTGACTTGTGGCCTCATCTCTGGAGCTTGGTTTGGATTTGGAGCCAGGTTCAGCAGCCTGGAGATCTGAAGAGCATCTCCTCCTGTGTCAGTAATATTCCTCTGTCATCACCCTCACTTGTGTCCTGCATTTTAAGATGCATTTCAGGGAATTAATTTGTTAGTTAAGATACTACTACAGTGGCAGAAAACCAAAGAGGCACTGCTGCATGGACTGTCCTTCCTCCACAGTGCTGAGAGTAGTAGGTTAGAATTAAAAAAAAAAATCTGCAAGTCAGAATGTTGTTAAAATTTAGTTTGCTTTTGTTCATCTGATATTGTTGCKAAGATTGTTATTTCCAGAAAGACTGAATGTTTCATTCTCAGAATTGGTCTAGTTTCTTACAATTTTTAAAAAAAGCAAAACAACCAAACCTGTGTTTTTGCCTCAAGATAAAATTTCTCTGTCCCTATGAGGTTTATTATTAAATAGATGATATAGATTTGTTGTTGTTGTTTTGAAGCTTTTAATCACTTACAGTGGTCAGTCTTTAATAAKGTGTATTCACATAAAAGTGTTGTGCAGAACTTCCCTGATGATGATAAGGAACCCCTGGCTACATGAGGAGTGTTATTGTTTGTGTGAGCACAGTGCTGCAAAATTGATAGACAAATACACAGGTTAATCTGTGCTGAAAGTAGCTGCTATAAGTATTGCTTTTATTTGCAGGAAGGAAATAAAAATAGAGAAATTAACTGATCTCAGAATACACTTAGAACTTGGGCACTTTCATGTTTCCAGTCTGTGATGAATTCTCTGGATGATGCAGCAGYACTTTCTCGTAATAAATTCCTATTAAACTGTCAGAATATTCAACCATTCAGTCTTCCTCTCCTGATTTTGTGAGTCACGTTGCAATAGCATATCTGAGGAAAGGCAAACATTTCTCATGTTAATTAGGAGACTGGGAATTCTTTGTTATTTACTGCTTCCACCATCAAAGGTGGTTGCAGTTTTCAAAGACCCGGTGCGTCTGCTCACGTTGTGATTTCTGCAGAGCAGCTCACCAAATGTATTCTATCAGTTCAGCTTCCTGCAGACCACAAAGGAAAGGAACAAGCTTTTATTCTTATTTATGGCACTAATCTGGAACAGACATCTCTGTGAACGCCGTTTCCTCCTTTCACTAAACAAAACATGATGACAACATGAAAATGTACTCTAGTGGTACAAAGCAGGGCTCAGTGACCACTGGGGACTGAGAGAGCTCCTGAAAGCTGCAGGAAGAGCTGGGGAAGGAGCAGAGGGCTGTTCCCTGCCTGAGGGAGCTGTGTGTGTAGGTTGTCTGTGCTGACCCTCCYGAGACAGGGCTTGGAGAGGTTTCTCTGTTCCCTCTCTGTGCAAAGCAGCCCACCCTGCTGGGCTTCAAGCTGAGAAGTCATGAGTTAATTCCACAGCATTTAAAAAATGATCTTTGTTTGCCTCTCTGTGTTTTAACATGCACTTCCTTATGTCTCTTCCTTCCCTGTTTGTTTTCCAAAACACCACCAGRAGCTGATTGAGGTTTTCCTGCTCACAGCTGATGAACAGCCTCAACAGTTCCCTCAGCTGAGAACCCCAAAGAACCCATGCTGCTTTCCTTAGTACCTTGTCAGTATATGTGCCTAGATTTTTTTTTTTTCTGTGTTGCTTTTCCTTCCAGTCAGCTGACTGTGCAGCAGGAATTTGGCAAGCTTGTCCTCAGAAGTTGAGGTCATGAGTTAAGGACAAAGCTCATTGATAATGYCATCATGTAGGTGTGGAATTAAATRTGTTTCAGCAAGAACTMGTGCACAACTGTGTACCAAGCCAACCTTGCAAGGTAGTAAATCATTGCTAAGGAGCTTTTACAAACTCATATTTATGTTACAGCAGAGAAGTTTACCTTGGGAACAGTATATTTAAACTGTTCTCTGAAAAATTGCTGTAATGGATTTTCACATGGTAAAATGTATGCTCCACAGATAGCATCTGGTTYGTGTCAGATAGTGCTGTGTAAATAATTGTAGGCAACATTTTTAGGGTAAAACTGATAGYGAAGAAGTTAGTAACAATTTGTGTGTTTTGATCAAGAGATTGGACACAGCTGTTTTGAGGCAGGAAATACTGTATGATGATTAAGACAAAAGATCTYGTTTAAGATTAAGAGTTGGGCAAACTCCTAAAGCAATGTTCAGAGCTCTCAAAAAAGGTATTTTTTTGGTATCTGAGTAGCAAGGACATTTGGAACAGCTTGGGAATATTTTAGAGATTTAAAATAAAGTTTGTAGAGTGGTGTTGGCASCAGCTGTGTCAGTGCTAATGTGGCAGGTCTGTACCTACAGGCTTTTATACCCTGACTCTGTGGGGTCACTGGGACTGCTCTTTGTCCAAGGTAAAACCCACAGTAACAGCAGAGTTATTGGCCAAGAACTCAGACATGATCACCCTGGAAGTCTGCTGTGAACAAAATTGCCCAAAATTAAACTGGGATATGTCCTCACTAATCAGAATTACAGACAACAGTGGATTTATGAGATGCACTGAGCTGGCCCCAGTMTTTTACCTTTTTATGCACCAGAAGCAGCTAAAAGTGCTACAAATGCACCACAAGAACAGAAGAGATGTTTCAAACACCCAATTTTACAGAAATGGCTGCAATTTGTAGCTTTGAATGTACAAAAACCAAACAGAGCCAATCTGTGAAAGCCTTAGGGATGTCAGATGATTTTTTATTTGGGTCAATTTTTCTCTCTTGGTACAATTTGCACCTTAATTCTTTCACTCATAGCTATTGGCTATTCTGAAATCAAGATCTTTAACTCACTTTAAGTCTCTCTATATGAAAAATCAAATGTGGAGGAGCTATTTTAAGAAGCCACCATTTTGACCTCAGAAGTTTGACTGTTTATAGACTTGATTAGACATAAGGAGACAAGAAATAAGGATTCAGCCTTTGTATGAGATTTTAAATGACTTTTTTCTGTCTTTAAGAGCACTTAGATCAGTTCTCATTGTAATGGTTCCTTCCTTTTCTTACTTAATGAAACCTCCTTGTCTGCCCAAAGTGTTCTTTTCATGACTGAAAAGGAAGATACCACGTAGAACGTTTGCATTTTACAGCAGGACTGACTGACCTTTACACAAGGTTCAGCAGATGCTCTGGATTGATAGTTCACATCCCCCACTCTGAAATAAGTATAGCTATTTCCAAAGAATACCAATCCAGAGTTGCACAATGATCTAAATCCATCTGAAATTGCTGCATTTTAATACTTAGAGGGTTTCTRTATGGGAGAGAGGGAGGCAGAAATCCTTGTTTAGGGTTCAAGGATAGGAAAGGTATGCCTGAAAGCTCTCTCAGTATATCACATTTATTGTGTTCTTATGCTTTGTTGCAAATGTCACAGCTCTGCAGTTGCATGGAAAGTGAATCTCAGCTAATAAAAGGCTTCACCTTTCTTTCTCTGTGCAGCACTTTGTAATAAATATCCAATACAACAGCATTTGTAATTTCCGAGTATATCTGATACACAGAGATGGGGTTTTCTCATAGGGGAAAATCTGTGCTCTGCACAGTGCTGTTCAGCATTTGGAATGAACTTTCACAGCTATTTTTCTTATGTTAATGTGCCTTGCTTGTGGTTTTGATAATTTAAATCTTGCTGAATTATTTTTTTTTCTTTAACTAATTCATTTGACATTTGCCATAACTGAGCATTGATGAAGAGGAAGTCATGTAACTGGTTTCACAGGTGCTATCTAATGATTTGGAAAGCTCARATATAATTAATTTGGTCACTGAAATGGATTGTTGGCTGAATTCATGCAGTATATCTGTGTATGAATTGCTRCTATAGGTTGCATCCCGTGAAATGAAATTCTTTTAAAGGAGTAAATTGTGTTTCTCATCAGTTCCCTGAACATGGAGAATACAGYACAAAACTGGAGAGCAGAATAAAAAAATGAGTACTATTTCCCTTTATCTTYTTTTCAAGTATTTTTCTTGTCTAAATATGAGTCTGTGTATCTCTGTGCAGYAAAAACACCTAAAATTCTGAACCAAGCAAGCTAAAGATACATAAATAAGGCATWAAATTAAATTAAATTCTGTATCTTCCATGTCAGGATTGTGGGACAGTGAACAAACAGTGTAGAGCCTGAGATGGCTTTGTAGCAAGGAATTGTTTAAATGGAAAATTACAAAAAAGTGCTGACTTCCCTGATGAGCTGTCAATAGGAGATTTAGGGCTCCCCATGTGCCATCAGCATGCTATAATTGATTAGAGTGTTACTGTCCTGGAGTGTGCTAAAATAAAGGTTAGAGAAATCCTGAGGATATCAACTACCTTTATCAAASTGCACAATTAAGGGTGCAGTACGTAATCTGGGAACAGAAACCATCATTCAGGAAGAAGTGAGCTCCTTCTCTTGGAATGAGSAAGTTTTTTTCTAAAAGTCATGARATAGTCTGAAAATGGCTGCTCAGAGGAGGGGACTTAAACTGGACCATGATGTGTTTCAGAAGAGTGAGACTATGGGTTATCCCTTGTATTGAACACAGAGCTCTGAGAAAGGTGCTTGGTTTGGAAACCACACAGTCCTGGGTGTRAAGTGGCTCTGTTAAAGTCGTTCCCTGTTTCTGTGAGCAATTTTAGRATCAACCTGCTTTTAACATCTCCCCTGGGGCTCAGAGAGGCACCTTCTGTCCCAGTGGTGAGGCTGCTCAGGGTTGTTTTTATGCTTTGGAGTCCCAATGGTTTGGTAGTTGGTTCTGGCAGTGCTGAAGCTGGCTGTGGTTCTGACTCTCCCTGCAAGGCTCAGTCCAGGAGCACAGAAATGGAGGGAGAAGGTTGAATTATTTCTGTGGTTGTGCCTCAGGTGTGCAGCAGCAGCCAGAACTCAGTGAGGTTTAGGGACTGGAGATGGACAGCACAGGAAGAGCCCTTGGTCACTGGGAGACATCTTCACCCCACACTGTTGCCTGTTGATCAGTTTTCAATTATTGAGTTAAATCAGAATCATTGAGGTGGAAAAAGCCCTCTAAGACCAYYRAGTCCAACCATTAATSCAGCACTAAACCATGTTCCCAAATGCYACTTCTACCCTTTCACATCTCTCTWRRAWKGGGRMYYCMMC